>OU898276.1:47311088-47883588 GCA_918026665.1 Diabrotica balteata | reverse complement strand
GGAGATTGATGTCTGTGGATGCTCCTATTGATGTGATTTTCGCAGTAACCGTTTTGGATGAGGGCTTATTTTAAACTAGAGAGCTCAGCGGGTCTACTTGCATCATAGCAAAGACGTATTGATCTGAAAACAAGCATATTAATGACTAAATTAATTTGTGAAGGGGGATAATAAGAGTTGGCATGCAAGTAACGATTGGTATTGGTGGGTTATCGATAAACAGAGTGATGAAACCCTTGGGATTGGTTTTTCTTTATGATAACGTTGATAAATGGTAGAGATGAATTACTTTCCACCTCCATCGTGAACTGGAGACTAGGATATATACCATTCAGATGACTTTGAAAAGACATCAAAGTATCCCTACCATGACAAATAACGAATGTATCGTCAACATATCGTAGCATTGATGGGTTTGGGGATGAGTAAACCAACATAACATGTGGGTTTGAGCATTGATGTGGATCGTGCTCGGGTCTCAAAATCTTTCATAAAGATATTAGCAATTGAAATTAGCAAATGAAAAAAAAATTTGACGAAGGATGAAGCATTTTCTGCGAGAGGCTGTAGAGTTTTTGCCAAGTACTTTTCCAATGGTTGTGTAGGGCAATTATATGCACTGTGTATAAGTTGCATGCACAGCTTTCAGCTTTTACTTATTATTTTGATAATCTAAAATTCGCAATTAGGTAACCTCCAAATTGTATGTAACAGTGACGTCAAAGAAATTTTAATAAAGTTCGGATGAGGCGAGTAGAGCATAGCGGTTTAGAATCGTAACATGTATCTTACCTAAACCAATATTACAAGTTTATATTGTAGCTTATGCTTTTATGAAAAATATTAGCGGAAAAGCTATACAAAGACGATATGAAACTTTATATTGAATAATTATTTTTATTACATAACAATTAAATTGAAAAATTGAACGATGTGATTTTATCGTAAATGTCGTTAAAACTTATTGGTCCGATCTAATCAAAATATGCTAATACCATTAGGAAAGCACAAATCTATCTATGTTAATCCCGTAATCCGATTATTAAAGTTCAATGCACGTAAAATATGATTAATAGAATATTTAATGGTGTATTCTATGAAAATAATGTGTTCGTACAAGAAATGTTATACAAAGAGGCGTACTCATATAAAGGTTTACTACAAACTATCAAGTAAGCAGCACATTGGGACGCAGGTGACACTGGTGACGCAGTGCAGGGCAGGCTACACAGGTCAGAAAATATACGTGTCACGCAGTGTGAGCGCATATTGGGAAGCAGTCTTCCCGAAAATTTTGAGGTGCGAATATCGAATATATTATATGAACATAGAAAGAGAATTTTATAATTTAAATAATGGCGTTATTTCTGGAGAATTCCGAATCAGAGTCAGACACAGAATTTGAAGAAACAGTTATATTATTCAACATGTCAAAGAGAAAAAAATCATTTTGGAAAAGCAACTATATGAAAAAGAGAAATACTCATGGGGAATTAGCACTATCATGAGAATTCTCTGAGTCTCGTTATTTAAATTATTTTCGGGTAAGCAGAAAACAAGTTGATGAAGTACATAATATAATAGAAAACAGTATTTATTCAGATGGTTGTAATGCCCAAAAACCAATAGGAACCAAAGAAAAACTAGCTGTTTTTTAAGGTATTATTTTTATTAATTTTGTTTTATTAAAAAATACAAAAATATCATTTTAAACAATCATAATTCTATACTTTATAATTTTCCACAAAATTACGAATATTACCAGTATCAACGGTCTGAAGAGATATCTCAGCAGACAACCTGGGGGTGAGTGTGGTAGATGAATAATTACTGGTGCTTCTAGAGTTGTAATCATTTGAGCATAAAAAAGAGTTGTTGGGAATAGGAGCTAGAGGATCATTACAATGTTGATTCTCAGTATGCTGGCTACTGTGACTGGAACTTGGTGATGGAAGAGGTCTTGACGAGTAATGGGGCTGCTGAATATGGGTATTAACATATGCACTTGTAAAAACTCTTTGTTCACTATGAATGTACTTTTCTTGACTGGGATCATGAATTTCTAGATATGCAGTTTCGAGCTGCAATATAGCTTGGAACACATCATTTCTTGCACGATGTTGAAATTTTGGAGGCATTTTTTGGTTATTTTGTACATCGACATATAAAAATGATATAGATCATCATCCAACGGCTTCTGTGCTGCCCTTTCAACTGCTCTTTCTTCGGCCCTTTTTTGACGTTGCATAATTGACTGCTTTATCACTTCCTGTATATCATCATTTTTAGGTTTCTTATTATTAGCTGCTTTGGTTGTGATTAATTGGTCTTCAGATGCCTTACGTTTGGTATTTTCTTTTTCGTTATTTTTTTGTATAACAATACCAAACGTAGACGGCTCATTAACAATGTCATTTTTAACACTCTGGATTTCTTCGGAATCATGTCGAATGTCGCTGGTCACCTCGTCAAAAATTTCACTCTCTGGATCAACTATGGAGTCTTTCTGTTGTGGGTATTTATCTTCACTATCTTCTTGTAAATTACTTATTTAATTTAAATAATTGGGATCGTTGATATCGTAAAGAATTCTCTGGCTTCTCACCAATTCGACTAATTTTTCATTCATTTCGAATATAACCACACAAAATTTTACTAGAAACAAACAAACTGCTCCGCACGTGGCACAGGAATCTGTGTCCGGACGACTGCGCTGGCAGGTTTTCTTAAACACAGTTCTGTGCTGCCCTGCCCTGCGTTCAAATTCGCGCGGGGTAATGTAATTATACGGAAAACAGAAACCTGTGCTGTCCTACGCTGCGTTGCCTGCGTCACCTGCGTCTGAATCATCGAGCAAAAAGATAAAAGAGGGAATCTAATCGTTATGAAAAGGAGACCAAAAAAGTGGCCTCTGATGGCGGACATATCCGGAAATGCAAAGGCGCTAAATTTAAATTTTCCAACACTTGTTAACAATACCTGTAAAATATTTTTCAGACAAGAAAGTTTTAATTAAATATTAACGATAATAGTCTAAAAAGTGACATAATTGGTAAAAAACTTCAATATAAATAAAATTTCATGTGACAGTTGGGACAAACAATAACATAACCAAACTAAATTTGACTTCTTAAACAAGGAAAGAGACTGTCTTTCCTTGTCTAAAGTGGCCTCTCAAGATGGCACTTCCTGTCTAACAATATTGTTGTCCCCACTACCTTTACATTTCCTCTTTTATCTTTTTGCTCGATGGTCTGAATGTGCGGCGCGCCTGCAGTCATGACTACAGAATTTGAAACTACAGTCTGTTGCCTAGTATAACCGCAATTTAATTTAAAATATGTTTACAATACTTATTGATTGTCTTTATGCTTAGTTTTTGTATAAGCCTGTACTTTTACGCTTCTAGTCAAAATATTCTTCTTGATGTGCCGATCTGTCACGAATGTTTTGACAATGACAATCTTTATTTTATCTGCAGCAGCGCGGAAAAACTGCACTGATGTTGTATTGAACCAAATTCTTCTGGTTCTTCTTCTTCCTGGACCTCGTTTTCCAAGTATTTTTCCTTGCAGGATGGCTTGAAGGGGAGCATATCTGGATTCATTCCACATAATATGTCCGAAGAACTGTAACTTTCGAGATTTAATGATGGTCAGTTCTGATTCATTCTTCTGAGGACCTCCTCATTTGTGACTCAGTTAGTCCACGGAATCTTAAGCATCCTCCGAGATAACCACATCTCAAATGCCTTCAGTTTTTTGCACATATCTTCATTCAAGGTGTACGATTCAACACTATAAAAAAGGACAGAGAAGACGTAGCATCGCGTTGACCTTCTGTTGTCGTTAGTCAAAACATACTTATAATAAATTAGTGCGTGTCTTAGTGTCCTGTCTATTTGTAGATACATAAGAACGTATGCAGTATTATAGCCCTGCAATCAATTGAAGTGGGTAACTTATCCGCAAAACTCAAATGATAGACCCGAAACTGTTGAACAGCCGCGTTTCCAGCGTAGATTTCAGCAGCGTCGTTATTTAATTATTTTTTGGGGTTGAATTGTTTTATTATAAAATAATTCCATTGTGATGTCTCTGTAGATACCTTTGTTGTATATTTTACATCTTTACTCATAGACACAACAATTATATATCTACAATCGAAAAGGAAATATGTGCTGCGACCACGTCTGTGAATATCGTATTATTATAGAAAATTAAATAAAAAAAAGAGGTTAGTCTTCGTAAGTGGGTATATTTATTTAAAAACCCGTAAAATGGCTACATCATCAAAAAAACAAACGTTTTCGGACTAAACAGTCGATCATAAGGTTTTAAAATCGCTAGGTTAAAATGCCTGAGCCACCAAAATACATGGGTAAAAACCCTTTAAATTACATATAGTTATAAAAGATTATACATCTTGTTGTTTAAAAACTGTGATGTTCAGTATTAAAGTAAGAGTAAGTTCGTGTTTGGTTAGAACTTGTACGGAAAGGGGTAGATTACTACATTAAAGAAGTTGCATGCATAGATTTTCTTTGAATTTTGTGACATTTTGCTTTGGTTGCTGTTATTGAAAATAATTAGAGCATTCACCAGCGAAGTACTAGTAATCATCTCAAATGCCACTTTTCTGTACCATTTGACAGACTTTCGTAAGCAGTTTGAGTAACCTGTCTTTTGATCTGTCATGTCCACAAACGCTTTTGCGTTATTGTACTCAACAATTGCTACAGGTTTCCCTATAGGACCTCCCTATGCGTTACCTCGATCATATCGTCTCTATTTATTGTAGTCCTTTTTTTTAATGACTTCTACAACATCTTTGGGCAGATTTTTCCGATTCATCGTTCCAATAAGATAAGTGGATCTAGTTTTTAAAATTTTTAGCAAGGTTAATTGATCTATACCAGTTGTCCGCAATAAGAGTCCTACCCTGATCCAGTAAAGGTTTAATCATTTCCATATCTACCCTTTCAGCAACCGGTTGTGCATTATTTTTTCTATACGGCAATATATTTTAATTTTATGAGTATAACCTTCTAACAAACAAATTTTAAATAACTTGCAAACAGTTGATCCTGGAATCATACATCGATGAAAATTAGAGTTCATTTCATTGACCAGACACATGATTTTATGAAGTCTGTCATTTTTAGAATACTCGTCTTTGTTTGCTAAATGAAACATGTGCAAGAGCAATTCGAACCTATTTCGGGGCATGTATTTAGCAATATCATTTATATATAATGAAGTTTTGCACCAGTAATCAGCTACTGATGCCTTTGAGTCTAGTCCCATCGAAAAAACGAGCGCTAAGAATATACGTAGTTCAGTGTAGTTAGCCTCTTTCCAATAATTAAAACTTGACTCTTTCAAGTAAATTGTTTCAATTACTATTCCAGTAAGAATTTGTTGTTTTGCATACCATTTGTTTCGAGGACAATCATATTTATATTATCTTCAGAGACAAAAAGTTCAAAGAATAACAGTTAATTCCTACCAGCCATTTCGTTTTTCAAATGTTAGAGAATGCCAAAATTAAAGTACAATCCAAAATTGGAAAATTTCCGGAAATAGATCCCCAGCTTGAATCTTATTATCATATAGCTTACTTTATCTATGCGCAAGTCAAGGATTTGTGTCAATTTAAATGATATACCTATTTATAATACGTAAAATAAACGTAAATTCATTTGTGTGAAGCCAATCTAATAGTAAAAAAATACAAACTAAAGTTTAGTAAAGATTTTAGTGAACAAATCTTTTCTCAAAATTTTCGCTACAGGTTCATTGCCGGATTTACTTGTCAACGCTGCATCTATAATATATGTAGGATTCAAATCCTAATCTTAATAATCAGAAAAGTCATCACGCATGCTTGTTTTTCTAAACTCCTCTAATTCACCGTTAGCCTTTTCTGTTTGTAATTCCAACTCTAAGTAACAGAATTATCTCTGGAAAGATAACGGACTATTTGACCTTCAATGTCCATCTGTAGTACAGATGGCCTGTAACTAGACATTAGTAACAATTCCACAATCAAAGCAAATCTGATTTTAGATTTTTGCTAAAAACAAACTCAAATAGAGTAACTAAGAAGAAAAAATATTTTGACCCAGAAAACCCGGTACCAAAATTACTCTTAATTTGCCTGGCAGTTAAAGTGTTAAACTGCAGTAGTACAAAACAGATATAAAATACCTCTCCAATGTATATTATAATTGTGTGATTTGTGTTGCACGACACTGGCATACTAAATCATGTAAATGTAGGGTAGATTATAGTAAATATTATAGTAAAAATAAAGTGTTTATTAAAAATGACCATTCGCCGAAGCGTTTGAGCAATATTAAAAATGTTTTATTCCCAGATCGATGAACCAAGGAACCAAGCTGACCACTAAATTTAATGTTGAATATTTTATTTATAAAAAATCTTCTTTCGCTAGTAATGACAATTTAATGTCCGCTCGATGTTTAATTGAGGTCACGTTTTCGTTACGTTTTCCCGGATATTAAAATATGAAATTTACGAGCTTTTCACTGAAAAATAAATTACCAGGCGAGAGTAGCTTTTCATTAATTATGATTTAATCCAACTGGCAATGATTTGCAGATGCTGATTTGGCATTAATCTTTCAGTTTTGCAGCCGTTGTTCACCAAATTTACCGGCGAGTGTTACAACCGTTCCCGCTTGTCCAGGAACGTGCCAAGAAAGTCAACGAGCTCGATCATGTCAAGTAAAAATCGAGTAAGAGTTGCTATCTGAAATTTTTCCTTGACAGTTAATAAAAGAAAATTGAAAATTTATAAAGTGTATGACATCTATAACTAAATAATTGATGAAGTCGAAAAATAGTTGTAAAAATCGATATGATATAAGAAGTTTTCACAAAATTGAATTCTTGTTGATGTTTTGCCTGAATCACCAAATATTTGGAAACGTCATTTTCTATTATTTTTTTAAAATTATACCACATTGCAGTGTTTGCTTTAACTGAAGCATTTTTCATATCTTAAACCCTTTCATTAATAGAATCTTTTCTTCGAGAGATACGAGAGATTTATTTTTAAGTGTTGGTCTAGATTTATAGAGCATGGTTTGTCTGTCTTCAATACTGACCAGTGTGGTAGTCATAATGATGTCGTACATTGTCTGTCTCCAAAGATCTGTGTCTCTGGCTATGGTCATTTCCTTTAACTCATGCAAAGGTCTTTTGCATAATCAAATGTATGTTATTTGTTCCATCCATATTGATGGGGATCATCCTTATGATCTTGGGGCTTCTACCTGCTTGGATAATAAGTCTTTCCATATTTTCTGCATCAGCTCTTATACCAAGTCCGAAGTATTTTAATTGTTAAAGATGGACTTTGCTGAAAAGCCGTTTTCTGACCTTTGGCTCATTTAATATTTTGTCGTACAAGTGAAAAAGACATAGAAGATTTACACATTGACGACAACGTAACAATCAAAGGAAAGGATAATTTTGGATTTTTTGGACGGAAAGGATGGATTTTCCATCTCTCTCTATTATCCCATTTTCCATCGTTAAGACCTCTCTTACTCATGGTGTCGTCTACTTCGTTCCTCCTGGATCTTCGGGGTCGTCCCCTTTTTCTCCTTCTTATGGGGTTCCATTCGGTTAGTCTCTTTATCCATCTGGTGTCGCTAGTTCTTCTTACATGTCCATACCACTTTAGCCTTTTTTGTTCAATATATGTTAGTATGTCTGTTTCTATTGATATTCTTTGCTTTATTTCATCATTATTTTTCTCCTATCAGGAAGAAGAGGAAGAAATTAAGCAAAGATTGAAACAAACAAGAACAGCAATTCGACAACTTAACTCAGTATGGTGGGATAGACACCTAAATATGAAGACAAAAACACAGATTCGTGCGAAGTATTATGATATATGGGGCTAAAAATTGGATTATAACCATAAAAAACAGCAGTAAGATACTAGCAACAGAAATGGAATGCCTTCGAAGATGCTGCAGAGTAACAAGAATGGATAGGAGAAGTAATGACGAAATAAAGCAAAGAACATCAATAGAAACGAAATACTAACACATATAGAACAAAAAAGACTAAATTGGTGTGGACAGTGGCAGGTAAAATGTATAAACATATGTAGTCGCACGTGCGACCTTTCAATACGTGCGACTACATTATGTTTATAAAGGTTTTACAATTCTATCTGCCACTGGGACACCACAGCACTCACTCGCCATTGCCACGCAATTTGGTTGCCACGTTGGTGAGCGCCTTGCCTTAGAAGAACTAGCGACATCAGATGGATAAAGAGAATAACCGAATGGACCCCCATCATCATCATCAATCAGCTCTGAGTTGTCCATTGTTGAACATAGGCCCCCTCTAGACTTTTCCATCTGCTTCTGTTGTGCGCCTCTGCTATCCAATTGGTCACGATTTTTTTGAGGTCGTCAGTCCATCGCGTTAGGGGTCTTCCTCTGCTTCGCTTGTCAGCCCATGATCTCCACTCAAGCAATTTTTTTGTCCAACTGTCGTCTTTCATTCTTGCGACATGACATGCCCATCTCCATTTTTGCCTTGTAATATGTTCGATAATGTCTTCCACTCCGGTTCGTCTACAAACTTCCTCGTTTTTTATTCTATTTCTTAAGCTTATTCCAATCATTGATCTCTACATCTTTCGTTGTGTCCTTCTCAATTTTTCGGCTGATGTTTTTGTGAGAGTTAAGGTTTCTGCTCCGTATGTGATGACTGGTAGAACGCAGTGGACCCCCATAGGTAGGAGGAAAAGAGGACGACCCCGAAGATCCTGGAGGAACAAAGTAGATGACGTCATGAGTAAGGCAAACGTTTTGCCATCCGTGTTCAGCATGGTGGGTTTTGACAGTCATCGTTTTGAAAAGCTTTATTTCGTCAATAGGGTTCTTTGTGATTTCTAATTCAAGTATTTTTTTTCTAATATATTCACTTTTGTTTTCATCGAATACATGTCTAGTCGATAATTTTACACGAGTCGTATACATATAATATGCACTATAATTCGTTCACGTCATTTGCAAAAATGTCGTTGTCTACAATACATTCCCAACTTTTGATATCTCCTTTTGAAATTTGACTTTGCCGTAGACGCTCCGTAATCAGTTATAAGACATTTAGCTCAAAACTTTTTGGTATATCAACCACGTCAAAATACGTAGATATAACTATTACTAGTACTATTAAGTTTAATATAATTTATAATCGTAATATGATACGTCAGATTGAATAGGTTTTTTAAACATTTCATCAGAAAATACTAATATGCAGCATTGCAGCTGTTTATCGAAAGAAAAATAGATGGCAAACAAGCTTCAAACAGAATATCTTAGTAAAAAACTTTAGGACGAGACATATTAAATATAAAGGCATGTTTTCATATAAGTGCTCAATTTTCTCATGGTCTAAATACTACCCTGCGTGTGGTAAGAAATCCATTCCTGCCACGCATTGCAAATATCAGTAATTATACTATACATGTCTGTTTATGGTCGCAATTTGTGTAACATTCTGTATCTAGAGGTGCTAAAATATGTACCGTAATATCGCCTAACTATCTCTCGTTATCGCAGCTTGTCCTCTAAACGGCACAAGCATCCTATATAACAAATAGAGTGCCAAGCCATAATTATAGATAAGTCAAGGGTAGATATACAGCCGGATAATCTAGGACCTAACGAGTCTTCCAATTTAGTGTCACATTTGAATGTACGTATATATTTGTTAGCGATGCAATATCTGTTGCTGACATACAAAATGTACATTTCACTAACCCTAGAAATATGCCATATTGATGCTATAAACAAAATTTAATAAATGAAAAGCAGACAAATGTCAAGGAATATTAATATCTAGACAATATTCCGACAGAGAGATAATACCGCACAGACACAATTTTTATAGCGAAAATTAACTAATTCAGTTAGTCCCAGAGTTTCATACTATAAATATATTCGATTAGGCGAGACTTTTCACATTCGTCATTTAATTTATATGAATTAAATCACACATAAGTGGTCGATGTGAGAAATGGGATTCTATCTAATTTTAATAATTAATTGTGTTTTGCACTATATTTTCAGTTAGTCAACATACAAGAGCTTGCTATAAAAAAATATCAAAGTCATTATAAATGTTTATAGACTAAAAAGTCAGCTCTATTCGAAACACATCTTTTTAGGGACTCAAATCCCGAAGTCATGCTAGAGTAACTTCTTTATAGAGTTATTGATGTAAATAGCGAGAAAAGCCGACATGTGTGCTATTCCTACAGATATTTGACCTAACCAGTCATAAGAAACAGAGGGTGTCCCATTACCCAGAGCATCCGAAGTAACTTCGAAGATCATAAGCCTCCCCACGTAAGTCACACGTTGGGAAGGGGTGAAGGAAAAGCCTGGGGGTCATGCCGACATGTGAGTGCCGCTGTAATGGTGCCAATTGGTATACAAACGTTCCTAGGGACATTGATGTAATTGTGTGTGACGCTCCAAACCTTTAAAATGTGTGTAATGAGAGTTTAAACTCTCGAGAATAATCTTCTTCACGTACCATGTCCTTTCAGAACGTTGGTTACCATCATAGCTATCTTAATTTTATTCACTGCCACCCTAAATAGCATGCTTGTATCAACACCATACCAATCCCGCAAGTTCTTCAACCATGAGGTTCTTCTTCGTCCTAGACTGCGTTTACCTGGTATTTTTCCTTGCATGATATTTTGTAGCAACCTATATTTGGGACCTCTCATTACATGTCCGAAATACTCCAGCTTTCTCTGCTTGATGCTTTTTATGATCTCAGTAGTCTTGCTGAGACGTTCTAGTATTGTGGTGTTTCGAATCTTCTCCACCCAGGAAACTTTTAGAATTCTTTTATAGCACCACATTTCGAAAGCCTCAAGGCGATTTAGATCCATTTTATTCACAGTCCAGGACTCGACAGCGTAAAGTAAGACCGAGAACACGTAGCAGCGAAGTAGGTGGATCCTTAGTGCCAGTTTTAGGTCTCTGTTACATAACACCTTGGACATCCTTCTAAAAGCAGCTCTAGCCTGCTCTATCCTGGATCTAATTTCGCCGTGACTTTCTGCGTTACAATTTAATTGCTGTCCAAGGTAAACGATTTTATCAACTTGCTCAAGTTTGGTATTATTTACATATATAGACGGTTGTATATGCTGTTATTTACTTATTACTAGTATTTTGGTTTTCCTTATGTTAAGATCCAGACCTGCCTCCCTACAACTCTCAACGACACTATCAAGTAGTGTTTGCAGATCTTCTTGACTAGAAGCTGGGAGTACTGTATCGTCCGCATATCGCAAATTATTGATGACTTCGCCGTTCACAAGTATTCCTTTTTGTTTTTCAGAAAGTGCATTTCTGAAAATTCTTTCGGAGTAAACGTTAAAAATCAGGGATCACAAGAGGCATCCCTGCCGAACTCCTCTTTTAATATTGAGAGCTGTGATTCCACACCATCTACTAAAACTGATGTTGTTTGATTCCAATATATATTTGCAATTATTCGAACATCTCTGCCGTCCAAGCCAATGTCTTTTAGAGCTTCGATCAATATATAGTGCTTAACACGTTACGTCACAGTCAAAGAAATTAAGAAATGTAATAGATCTGGTTATATACAAAATGTTGTTTAATCGTAGGATTAGATGCTTTGCCTTTTTTATAATAAAAATCATTTAGTTTAAGTATATATAATTAAAAATTAAAACATAGCTAAAATATCACAGACGAACTTATAAAATTAATTGGAATATCTTAAATATTCTTTATCTAGACACCCTTTGTATTCCTAATTTGCTTTTTGGCTTTCAAGTTTTTTGTACATCATAATCCACTTGTTGCCCTTGATAATTACAGTTCATTTCTTGCCATTGTCGAGAAAGGGTCGACGTCACTGACAGACGCGTTTAAGACATCATTAAACACGTTTTGACTCCAAAAAGCACCTTAATGAATTACATTGTAGTCTGTGTATTATTAAAAATTAACTTTTTGCATACCAGGACAAAAATGCTTAATCACGACAGTTAATTTGTTTTACTCTATACGCGAGTCATTACACGGCCACTTAAAACCAGAATTTTTTGTTGCGGGTCGAAAATACAGCCGTCAATGTCGCTTATGGAGATAAAGGTCAAAAACTCTCGACAGGACGGACTTTTTTAAGAGATGCGTTCAATTTTGTATCCCTCTGGAATTTTTCTAGAATATTTAGCCTTCTTGTATTGCGATCGACAGCTAATAAGAAAAGAACATATACAATATAGAATTATAAGAAAGCCATCAAAGAAAAATCGTAATTAATTGAGTGGTGGATTTTACACTTGGTTGCCAGTTCAGTTTTTTTGCAAATTATAAATATTAATACGTGTGATATACATCATTATCTCTGTGCATATAATCATTGTTTATAAACGGAATGTCTTCAAACTTTTGTAGACAAAGATTGTAAACGGATATTGTATAAATATGTATCTGTTGCCACAATTTGCGAACCATTACAGGCTAGAATAACCGAGCAAAGCAAATATTTAAGACACCTTGCAATCACCGAGGGCAAATACTCACCAGGTATCCTTAAAGAAAAGTTCCGTTTCCTACAACTTCTTCACAACACTGGACATAAACTTCCTGATAAGTACTTTGAAATCCTAGAAGCATTTCCCATTAAATATCGCAGCTAACAACTACACACCAAAAATGCTGATTAAGAGTTATTCCTACTGTATGGCTGGTAACCCCTGAAGTACCTCCTTTGACACGTTTGGCGTAGCTCACCTAAAATTCCTCTTGTGCGCTTCTTAACACATCGTTTACACATATACCCCACCTTCTGAACCCCAGCTTCTTAGTAGTCCACTACTTCTCCACACATAACATCAATTATCACCTTTTTTCACACCTCCATTACTTCGAAGAAAGAAGGAGTACCCCTTCCTTGAAGAGGCGTAAAGCCTAAATAAGGTTAAAACTCTAATCCAAATCCTACAATTTTAACTAGCGTTATTTTTATCTAACTGGGATTTTAATTTTTTATCGCTGTATGATAATTGATGTTTGTGATTACTAGAAAGCTTGCTTCAAATACTAAGACTTGTTGTTTAATTTTGTGACATGTAGTTCTCCCTCTGTCCGATTGTTACTTCACTTCTCTTCATGGGTCTTTGCTGCTCAAACAATTTACCTCCATCTACTTCGGAATCCAATCTTGTGTGGCCACGATATCTAAATCTTTTAAGATGTTATTCCTCCGTCTGAGCCTGGGTCTACCCAAGATCTCTTACCGATTAGTTTCTTCTCCCATATCCGCTTTGTCATCTTGGCTTGGCTGGTTTTGGTTTTATCACTTTCTCAGAGAAGATCTTGAGAAAGCTTCATTTCTCTTCCGGTGGTGATCGGCGATGGAGAATAACCAATCAATTCATGTTCAGAACTTCAATACGCTAGCTGGAATAGAGGAATTACCGTATCCCGATCTTTTTGATTATCATCCAGGGAAAAGCCCTGGATCTGACATGTTTCTTATAGAAATCCTAAAAATTCTAGATGAGAAGCACATTGATGTTTTAGTGACAATCTTGAACCAAGTTTATAGTTAAGTGGACAAATATAAATATCTGGGAATAATGATTAACTCCGCAAAAGATTACATTCAGGAGATCAAAATAAGAATAGAAAAGGCTAGAGCTAATTTCAACAAAATGAGAAGAGTGCTGTGTACCAGGGATTTAAAACTGAAACTAAGAGTTAGGTTGCCGAGAAAACTTCAATCATTCGAGCTGTGGGTGTATAGAAGAATTCAAAAATATCGTGGACAGAACACGTCAGAAACAAAGAGGTTCTGAGAAGGATGAATAAAGACATGGAAATTTTAAATACAATTAAAACAAGAAAATTAGAATATCTTGGACATATTACACGTAGAGAGAAATACATCTTCCTCCAATTGATTATGCAGGGAAAGATCCAAGGAAAGAGGGCATAGGAAGCAGGCAAGGAAGCGGACAAGTAGACAGCAAGGAACAAGCATAGGGAGGCGTAGAATATCATAACTGCGTTTTTCCTGAGAGAGTGGTACGGATGTACATCAAATGAACTTTTCAGAGCAGCCGTCTCAAAAGTCCGAATAGCTATGATAATTGCCAACTTCCGCCGCAGAGATGACACTTGACGAAAAAGAAGAAGATCTTTAGATTATCAGCGACAAACGTTGAAAGGTATTGACAAATAGTTCTATTATGTCTTCCGACCGGCGGCGTAGTGCAAGTTTTCTTAATACCCAAGATTTTCGTTAAGTCTTGTCATAATTCTGATTCAAAATTTTGTTCTTGATAAGAATGCAACTCTAAAACAACTTAATGTCTTGATACGACGTGTGCTATGAATGCTTCTGCCATTTTTGACGCTTCTTGATTAGGAAGGGGTGCAATTTCCTGCCATTTTGAAAAATACTCCATAATTGCGACTACTGCTTTCTCTTTCTGTCGTCAAGAGTGGATCGAAAATATCAACTGCAATTCGTTTAAAAAACTGTCCGGACAGATAATGTGCCATTTTATTACGAGTTCTAATAATACCGTCTGACAGGCTTCTGGATCAACCTGGTCAACTATTCTGGTCGACCTAGGCGACCTTCTTGTCCTTTAGTAGTTGTTTCCTTTGCAAATGTTCCATTCTTCTACAAATAAAGCCTCTTCTGTTTTCAGTTTGTGTTTCTACAAGTGTTCCTTATGAGAGTTGAATAACTGGAAACACGTGTAAAACAATGGTGGAGTTCGAATTCTACATTCTAAGAAAGGTTTTTTTCTAACGTCGGTCATCCAATTACCTGCAGTAAGCTTGGATTTGCAGTTCACCTAATTCGCTATCAAAGAGAGGTCTCCTGACTTCTTGTTGCTTCGTATAGAGGTTGCTGCTAGCTTGATCAGGCGTGTTATATTACTATATCGAACAAATATCCTACGTCCTTCTTACACTCGTTTATTTTAATTTTATTTAAAAAGAAAACAAATTCAATGAACCTCCATCAGGTGACAGCCACACCTGTAATTTTTTAAATAGTACAGTGGGTCATATAAGGATTTCTTTGAAAGAGTATCAAAATCTAATGTATAAGATATATGAACTAATAATTTTTGATTATTTACTAACTGATTAACTAGTAGTTTTTTTCTCCATTTACGACAATTAACCTTTATGGACCATTTTTACCTGTATTATTTTACTGTATGTACTTGTTCTATTATTTATTTATTAAAATACTGTTAAAAATATATTAATGTTGTCTAAAATGGAACTAAGCTGTAAGACCTGGCCTGTTCTAGCATCCATACAAATAGTGTTTCTTTCAAAATGACCAACCTTCTGATTTTTAACAACCTTTTATACTGAACACACAAAATTAATTAAACGATACAAGTATCTACCGGAACTGAATAAAGGAAAATGAATAGCGTGCGCGTTCGTCTACGTTATTCGAAACCTAATAGACATTTTCAATTGGCTCCTTCGACCAAGACTATCTACTTTGTTCCCTATTCTACGGTCTGTTGACTATTCGTCCCGTCTTAAAGCCGGCACACAAGGAGATCGAAATACAAGGGATGTACAACAAGAAATAATGTTTGTGCTTGGGAAATGTCTATACATGAACTGTGATTGCTGATTATCATTTACTTAAAAAGTAAAAACTATTTAATATACGTTATACCTATATATTTATATTTAATATGTATAGTTTAAATCAGAGTCAAGAAGCAAGTATTAATTAGACCGAAGAACCAGAAATTCGTGTAACCAGTCTATCCATCTGCAAGTTATTGCAGGCAAATCTGTAAGAGATACAGAAAAAATGATGACAGTTTTGGATTTGATATTACATTTTATGGAAGAAAATTTTGCAATTGTTCGATTTACTAATAAACTATGATAGCTAGATGGCCAAAGGTGCTGTCTTTGTTCAAAATAAAGTATGGCACATTTATATTTTTTATATTTCTTTCTCTTATACTTCTGGTTCCATCAGACGACGACATCCTATGTATTTCCGCAATCTGAAAGATCCGATAAACTTGCATTTACTTAAGTCACTAGCTTTTTCAGCAATTACCTGATCAACGTAGTGAACCTTCCTAGTAGAAATTAAAAAATACATAAACAAATTATCTGAACGCATGTATTTTAACCGAAAGGTTTAAAACCAACGTGTTTAACAGGTGGAAAATAATGAAAGGGATACTTTGTTGTCGTAAATATCTGCAAATAAGTTTATAAAGGGTGTTTTTTAGAGGTATAGAACTTGGAACTGGAATAAAATAAAGATGACTGGAGACCAATTGGATCTTGGAGGCCAATATACGTTTCAAAACGTGAAACTATTCGGTTACCAAACATTTCCTTCAATAAATCAATTGTGGCACGACCTGTGTAACTTGTTGCATGTCTTATTGAGAGGTCAGCTCCTGTACATTATATCTCTATAGCGGTCACCATTGACTGTAACGTTCTGGTCAGCATCGTTTTTGAAGAAGTGCATTCCAGTGATTGCACCAGACCATAAAGAACACCAGTCAGTTTTTCAGGATGTAATGATTTCTCAACACACATTTGAGGATTACCTTAACTCCAAATAGGGCAGTTTTGTTTGCTGACGTAGCCATTTAACCAAAAGTGAGCTTCATCGCTAAAAAAATCCGCTTATGAAAATCGGAATCAAAGGCCATCTCGTTTTGGACTCACTGACCGAATCTACTCCTTGCTAGTTGATGGTATACCTTTAATTCTTCGGTTATTGAATGATCTTTCCGCAAAATCTTTTATAAAGTAGATGAACACGTTTCCAACTGTTGTGCACAATGGCAGATGATAGATAGACTAAACGTGGTGCAAACACGGTTCATGGATAATCTAATTACTTGCTCTGATGGATTATTATGTTAACCATAAAATGGACAATGGGTATTTCAAACAGAACCACAATTTTGGAGCGTTGTTCGAGCGTCAAATCTATTCATGCTGAAATGCCAAACCCAACAGCTGTAAAAAAGTGTTACCAACTTAAATTTCTATTCTTCTAAAAAAACCCTTTATTAACACTACAATCACACAAAGGTAGGCACTAGAAAATGTCATCAAAAAAATAACTACACTTAGTTGCAACTGAATAGGCCACTTAGAAAAATTAAACAGCCGAAGATCTCGTGAAATGTTGGATGATATTTGGCATTCATAAATCCAAACAATAAAATAATAGTAAGAGAATTCTACAACGAAGTGTCCAAAGATAAAAAGGGATTTAGACCCAGAGCAAGAAACTTCTAAAAGGGGAAGATGGTACCTTAATAACAAATGAAACAGAGATTGTAGATACTTAGAGTAAATAGTTTAAAAAACTACTTAACCTACGTACACTAGGAAATACTTCGTGGGTCCATTATCATACAGCAGATCTACTAATGAAAATATCGACTCTAGAAGAGATAAAAAGGTAACTAAAAGTTTGAAAGAACAAAAAGGCACCTGTAAAAAAACAAATACGGAAAAGATGTACTCCATTAACAGCTACACATCCTAGTCATTTGATTTTTACGATATCCTCCTCCTCCTTCTGTTGCCTTCTCTGTTGAGACTGGCGAACAATTTCTCTTTGTTCTGAGCTTGATGAATTAATTTATTTCCTCTTGCGTGGGTCCAATCTCTGATGTTTCGTAGCTAAGATTTTTTCTTTCGTCCTATGCCCTTTTTACCTTCAATATTGCCTTCTAATATTATCTGGAGCTGCTCAAATTCCCCATGCAGCATTATGTGTCCTAGATATGACGTCTTTCTAATTTTGATAGTATTGACCAGATGAGGGCGTGTGTTCATTACTCTCAGTACTTCTTCATTCGTAGTTCTGCTGGTCTAGCTTATTCTTAACATTCGGTGATACATCCACATTTCAAATGAATTTAATTTGTTGACGTAATACTGTTTTAATGTCCAGGTCTCACAGCCATATAGTAATAGAGACCACACATAACACTTTAGTGTTCTCGATCTTATTGAGACTGATAGCATGGGGTTACAGAGCATTTTACGCATATTCATGAAACCAGATCTTGCTATTTCAATGCGTCTTCTAATTTCTTTTGAGTGGTCTAGTTGACTATTTAGCTCTCTGCCCAGGTATATGAAGCTTTGGGAACTCTGAAGGGTAATACCATTTATTTGTATGTTAGTGTAACTTGTTCATGGGGGTTTTTGTGGAATACCAGAATTTTCGTTTTGCAAAAGTTAATGTATAAGCCCAGCCTGTGACTCTTCTGATAATACGTTCATCAATATTTTTAGTTGGTCTTCTGTTTCTGCTAATACTACGATGTCATCGGCATATCTTATATTGTTAATGATGATTCCATTGACTCTGGCATTTTCAGGGCGATCTTTAAGAGAAGTTCTAATTATATGTTTGGCATATACATTAAATAATAGGGGGGATAAAATGCACCCTTGACGCACTCCTCGTTCTATGTTGATGTACTTGGTGTTTCCGTTCTCTGTTCGAACGCATCCTATGTGGTTCCAGTATGTATTACTTATGATAGCTAGGTCGTGTCCGTCCAACCCTATTTCTTTTAGCACCTCAATCAAATTTCCGTGTTTGATGCCGTCAAAGGCCTTTCTATAATCGCCAAAGCACACATACAACAGTTTTTGAACTTCAAGATACCTTTTTACCATCGGTGTCAATCCCATAATTGCCTCTCTAGTGCCTGTACCCTTTCTAAAACCATATGAGAACGACTCAGGTATTCTTCACATTTATTGTGAATACTACTACTATCGGTTTACAGCGTTCTCCGACGCCTTCCGACTCCTAACCGCCATTCTTCTCTATTCAACCATAGGTCTGAAGGGATTTCTCTTTTCTCTAGTTCTTTTTCAATTCCCTCTCTCCAGCTTCTTCTCGGTCTTCCTCTTTTCCTTCTCCCTTGTGGTGTCCACGTCAAAATCTGTTTTGGAATCCTGTCATCTGGCATTCTCTGTACATGGCCGTACCATATTAACTGTATTTATTGTTTGCTGCATATATTTTGCTGCATTTATTGTGAATTCGGTTATAAATTATTCGCTTAAAAATCTTAGCGGAATGACTTATTAGGGATACAGTTCGATGGTGTTCACATTTCCTTGCTTTTTCTTTTTTAGGAAGAGCTATATATGTGGATGTTAGCCAGTCATGCGGTATTATGCCATGTTCATATATAATGTTGCACAGGTATGTCAATTTCCTGACAGCATTATCACTTAGGTGTTTAAAATGTTCGGCTGTTATTATGTCTTCGCCGGCTTTCTTGTTCTTTGCGTCTTTTATTGCCTGCAAAACTTCTTCGGTGATAATGTTTAATTTTTAATCTGTATCTATTCGTGGGGGCTCTTCTGTTCTCTAATCACTAAACAGATCTTTAAGATATTGCTCCCATATTTCTTTCTGTTTTTCAGGGTCTAATTCCATTTGTTTTATCTTGTTTGTTACAATCGATAAGTATTTGGGTTTCCATATTCCAGCTACTTCTTTAACCTTTCTATGTAGTTCTCTATCTTTACGCTTCATTTGCAAATCTTCTACCTCTTTACATTTTTCTTTCATCCTTTCTTCCTTAGCTACATTTATTTTTTTTTCAATTTCCTTGTTAAGTTCTTTGCATCTTGTAAGGTTTTTCTTTTTTACCATCTATCTCCTCTCCATAATTTGTAATATTTCGTTTGTCATCCATGGTTTTTTATGTTTACGGTTCTCTTTCTGTATACTTTGGTCTGCTGCCTCTATGACAGTATTTTTAATTTTCCCCCAGATGTCTTCAATGTTTTCTTTTATTGTCTTCTCCTTAGTGGGAGCTATTGTCTTAGATTCCGTGTCTACCATGTCTTCATACTTCTGTTGCTGTCCTTGGTCAGCACTACTCCATGCTATTCTATGATTGGGTTTAGCCTTGTCTAGTCTTTTTAAGTTTTAATCGGATAGTTGCGTCTACAGGGTTGTAGTCTGAACACAGACCCTATTACGACACTATTACGATATGGCAAAAACAATTGTAGGAGAAATGAAAGTAGTGTGTCATAATCCTAATATACAAGAAAGGGTATGCTCGAGCGGTAGAGAAATATCGCTACTTAACACAACACACAGAATACTTGCAAAGGTCCTTCTTAATCGCATAACTCCATTTGTAAAAGATAGCATTGATGACTACCAATGTGGGTTTAGAAGAAATAGATTAACGATTAACCAGATATTCACTATACAACAAATGTTGGAAAAAACATGGAAGTTCAATCGGCTGATACACAATATATTTATAGATTTTGTTTTTATAAAATGGTTGGATGAAATTTGGCATTCGTAAATCAATACAGTAAGTGGGCTACCAAAGGTGTCTTAAGATTAGACAGTTGTGCATCAATTGCTTATACATAAGTTTTCATTACTATTTATGATAATAACGAATATTCGATTTAAACTTAAAGAAGTAAGTGAATTATGTTTGTTTCTTCTAATATTAAAGTAAATAGCTCTTTATGTCCAATATTTAGGCGACTCTTACCAATCAATATAAAACCATCATTGCTTTATTAAAACCAATCATGCAAATTCTCCAAACTTAAGTTTTATACGTAGCCAAACTTACCAAATGTTCGACCAAGTTCATAGGAAATAAATAATAGATTATTATAAAAATGACTTGCACCGTATCAAAGTTAGCTTAAAACCTATTTAAAGTGAAGTTCCCCACTGAGAAAAGATAAGTGCGACTAAGATATGTGCAAAAGGCTGGGAGCGTCTTCTCGTTTAAATTTTCCAAGATATTTATAGATAATCTTAGACTTCCCAATGTTACCCGGTATGAGTCGCATTCGCAATCTCTTTTTGTTTGGTCTTTTCGATGACTCACTTCGGCCGTATGCGTTCATGAATGTCGTTCACATCTATCGGAAAGAAAAGTAAAAGACGAAAGACGACTGAAAAAAAAATCTCCGGGTCCTTCTTCGTCATAATTTTTATTTGCTCGAGGCGCTCCGATCGGTATCTGATCAGTTGCGATCGCGGTGAACCGGTGATCCGTACAATTTTGCGATTTCGTCAGAGCACGTTTTTTGTATTTTAAAGAATTGTTCGGAAGATATTATTAAATGTTTTACCTTGGGAATAATAGAGAATTCGATTGGAGATTAGAGGCAAAGGTAATACTTTTAATTTGTAGCTTTTAAGTAACTGTAAATTATTGCTACGCTGTGAAAATTTATATCGAAAGGTGAGTTTGTAGATATCGTATTTCAGATGATTTAGTAATTATTTAATTATTGTTTGTTAGTCCCATTTTAAACAGTTATGTATATAATTACAGGTATCTCGATTTTTAAACTTCTTACGGCGCCATCTATATAACTGATGGTTAGTTAAACATTGGCCCATATGTATCTGTTTTTGTCCTTATTAACAGAGTTACTATTTTAATTAATAATTAGAAACTATTGCTGTCTCTGTATGTTATTGATTTTATAAATACCTTCCTGTATGTTCCCAAGTGTTACAATGAGTGATATGTATCAACAATTAAATTTTGAATTTTCTGATTAATTAATAGTAATAATGATTTTCTTAGAATTGTATTTTTTGAGGAAAGAAGTCTTTTTTGATAACTCCAATAATTTTAATACCCAATAATTTCTACTGATCTTTCCCTTCGTGGTTTTTCGTGGACAGTCTTCGTTATGATTTCTGTTCTGTATAATTTATCTGATAAGTTCTTTTAGAGGTATTTTTAATTCTCCTTCTCTTGGCAGAATTTTTCAGTATTCAATCCAATTCTTTAAATAATTGCTGCTACTGATTCCGTAAATCGGATCAAAAAGGAATCTGTCACCTATAATTACATTGTACTATATTCTAGCTTCTTGTGCTCTATTTTCTTAGCCAGTTCATGATAGAATGTTAGATTTTCATAAGCATATTTTCTTTAATATATTTTCTATTCAGTTTTCTAGTAAAAGTAGAAATTAAAAGTGTTGTAAGAGGAAGTAATACTTTTCTGTAAAGAATTTATTTCTACAAATTATATGATTAAAATAGTCTCACTGTTCATTTATTGCTTCCTCCATCTTCTTCTTCAAGTGCCCTGTCAATTGCGAACGTTGGCTATTAACATGGCAATTCTGATCTTGTTTGCGGCGCTTCTGAATAATTCGACCGATGTGAGCCCGAACCACTTCCGCAGATTTTGGAGCCACGAGTGTCTTCTCCTGCTGGCCCTCGCTTACTGTCTATTTTTCCCTGGACAAACGGTACTTATCGTGTCTCAATATGTGGCCTAGATATTCAAGCTTTCTTTGTTTAATTGTATTCACGATTTCTTTCTCCTTTCCGATTCTTTGGAGTACCTCTATGTCGGTGACATGTTTGGTCCAGGATATACGAATATTGCATCGGTACACCCACATTTCGAATGCTTTTAGTTTTCTCGTGAGCGTCTCCGTCAGCGTCCAGGCCTCCACACCATACAGTAAGATCGGAAAATGTAGCATTTATCTAGACGTAGTTTTAGGGGAAGAGACAAATCCTTGCTTATGAGGAGCTTTTTCATATTGCTAAATGCTGCTCTAGCTCGTTCTATTCTCGCCTTAATTTCTGTGGCCTGTTCCCATTTTGCATTTACGTTGGTGCCAAGGTACACATAAGATTCTACATGGTCAATTAGTATGTTACTTATCCGTAATTGTCAAGCAGGTTGTTGCTTTTTGCTTATCAGCCTCCACTTTGTCTTCTTGAAGTTGAGGCTCAGGCCGTATTCCTCACTAACTGAATAAACTCTTTCCATTACCTGTTGTAATTCGTCTATGGTACTGGCAAGGATCACCGTGTCGTCGGCATATATTATATTGTTCGTTTACTCGCTGTTTATTTGTATGCCCTCGTTTGCATTTTCCATACATTTGTTAAATATTTCCTCGTAATACATATTGAATAGGAGTGGGAATAATATACACCCCTGACGGACACTTTTTTTGATCTGCAATTTTTCAGTGAGTTCGTTGCCAATTTTTGCATACAATTTCAACATTGATAAAATTCCAATATTCGTTGTAATGACGAATTGTTACGTCAATGATCCTGTATAGTATAGCGTCTGAAACAATTTAAACAAAAAAAAACTTTAAACCAATAGAAATTTTTACATCATATATTGTACAGGAAAAGATTCCACTGAATTATTAAATTGGTCCAATAATATAATTTTTATGTTTAATTGTTAATAAAATTTGTTAAAACAAAATATGCTCATAAAAAAACGATAAATTCAATTTATCCTTATATCATTACTACAAAAATATATTTTCTTGTTTAGAAAATATAATTTAAGTTAGCTTTGCAGGACAGCAGGACATGCGACTGACCAAGAGACACGAGACTGGGCACGGGACAAGACAGAGAAAATAGTTGCGGGACGGGACAGATGGAAAACTGCGGGACGCTAGACGAGACAAGAGCCGTCCCGCTGTCCTGCTTGAAATCTTAATGTTTTGTTTCTTTTCACTTATGATTACTATTTTGGTTCCGAGCGCATCACGTGCTATTGATAATACATTAGTTTATAGTTTTTTCCTCCTGTGTAGAATTTGGGTAGATTGAAAAGCTTACCATTGATGTCACTGGTTTTAGCTGGCATAAATAAGTGGTTTTTAGGTGAGACTAGTAACTTACCCGGAGTAAAAAAGGAGACAAACTTCCATACCCGTAAAATCGTTAATGATGATCTGTTTTGCGTCCAGTATATCGTTTATGGTTTTATACCGTATAATATTTGAGATAGAACATCAACGTATTCATTAGGATTAGTAGTATCACTGTAGTTAACCTAGAATGCATTTATTAGATAGTGCCGTAAAATGAAATATTTAAAACAAAACACAGTTGATAATATATAATTTTTAACCATTTTATAACCATTTTTTTTTTATAGAAACACCGAGATTATATCATTGTAGTTAACTTTACATAATTTTATAAATTTATGTTCTCAAAGTAGAACAGCATCTTTAAATAATGATAATTTACCATGACCGTAACAATGTAGCTAGTTTGCAGCATCTTTTCTCCGGCGGTTGTTTGAATTTATCTTCGTTAAAGGGGTGATAATGCGTCCACTTTTACAAAATTGCACCTTTTGCATCAAATCGATTGGTTCTTGTCGCCACTATCAATTTTGATCGATACCTTGGTGGAAACAGTTTTAACGCTTTAATAATATATAATCGGTATGGGTAAAATAGTGGTAGTACAAAAAAAATATAAATTTTATTTTTAAATTATTTTTCTTTACATTTCAGTTTTAAATATTTAAAAAATAATTTAAATCTTGTATTTATATGGGATTAAACCACAAATGACTGTAATCAAAATTGCATTTTATATTTTTTTTGTTGACATTTTGACTACCAAGGAATTTTGACTACCAAGAGACTACCAAGGAAAACCACTACCATCCCACTCCAGCAGGACACCGCTTCTGTACTGGGTCACAAAATATACAAAAAAAGGTACCCCTCAGATCAGTTTGCAGCTGCGTGGATTCTCTTTGCCTCAAGCTGTCACAGTCCTTCTAGATTTAATACCACCATTAGCACATAACACGAACAATTTTGTAAAGAACATGCAACATTTTCTGCAAAAACTAGAAATAAATTACAATCTGAACAATATGCTAGTCAGCTTTGACTTACCAGACTATTACTGTGTATTTTGAAAAGAACTTAATATAATATAAAAATAATAACCAAATTAGGGAGGGATGATAGATTTTCCACGAAAACCAAACTGAATATATCAGCTACAATGGAACTATTAACACTATCCACAGATAACACATATTTTCAACTAGACATTGATTTTTATTAACAAGATTTTGGATTGCCATGTCTTCATTATCTGGATTATTAGCAGATATTTTCGTAAAAGAATTTAAGCAAAACATATAAAATCATTACCAAAAACACATAGTATGGTGGAGATATGTAGGTGATGTATTCTGCATATGGCCTGAAGGACCAGAAACACTGAATAAATTTTAAATGGACATCAACTGTAAAAAAGATCAATCAAATTCGCCATGGAAAAGAAAACAACAACCTACACCAACAGATGTTTAAGTTATCACTAACACCAAAACATAAATATTAAAACCAAAATCATTTAATATGATAGAGCCCAAAACACCTGCTCCAACAACATAACGGACCCGTTGTGAAGCTTTTATGGGACTTAAGTCTTGATGGCTGCCCTGATTGACTGGGTGATGGGAGTTATGGATCTACTATCTTCTTCTACATCTAATGTGGGTAAAATTTCTATCAGCCCAAAGAACAGGTAGGCTTCAGGGCAGGATATGGCGCAAATGATCATTTGCATGCCATAAAGATCTTAATAGAAAAGTACATCGGGTACAACATACCACTGGTTTTTGCATTTGTCGATTACGAGAAGGCTTTTGATTCTGTAGAAATTAAAACAGTACTGGAAGCCCTAAATCAAAGCCGAATAGATTACAGGTACACGACACTAATCAAACACATCTACAAGGACGCTACATCAAGTAAGACTACACGAAGGCACAGAAAAATTCAGCTTAGGTCGAGGAGTTAGACAACATCTGCAAGGACGCTACATCAAGTAAGACTACACGAAGGCACAGAAAAATTCAGCTTAGGTCGAGGAGTTAGACAAGGAGACAATATTTCACCATAATTATTCACGGCAGCTCTAGAGTCAATTTTTAGGAACACTCACGCAAAATATGAGCATCAGTATAGATGGAGAAAGATTTAATCATCTAAGGTTTGCAGATGATGTTGTATTAATTGCAGATAACTTACATGATACAGTTTCTATGGTACATTCGCTTAAAAGTCTATCTGAAAGAGCAGTATTAAAGATAAACTTTGAGAAAACTAAACTTGTGACAAATGAGTAGAAATATAACTATTGACAATAATACCATACAACAAACAGACACAAATATCTAGGACACCAGATCAAGATATGCAGAGACAATCAACCACATGAAATACAGAGGCGAATAGACCTGACATGGGTAGCATTTGGCAAATTAAGCCATATTCTAAAAAGTTCAATTCCCATGTGTCTCAAGCGAAAGGTTTATAACACCAACGTGTTTTGCCTATACAAACTTATGGAGCAAGGACTTTAACACTCACGAAAAAATCTGCGAATAAACTCAGAGTTACACAACTAGCCATGGAACGTGCAATGCTGAACGTGAGCCTTCGAGACCACATAACAAACCAACAAATCAGGCAAAGATCAGAAGTTCAAGACGTCATCGAAAGAACCACGACGCTTAAGTGGGACTGGTCAGAGTATTTAGCCAGAACACAAGATGGACGGTGGACAAGACGTATTATGGAATGGAGGCCCAGAAACTACAAAAGAAGCCGAGGATAACCACCGACTAGATGAACCGATGATATAAAACGTGTAGCGGGAAACTGGCTACAAGCGGCCTAGTGTAGGGAACATTGGAAAGAACTGAGGGAGGCCTATGTCTAGCAGTGGACGCGATTGGCTGATTGATGATGATGAATTTAAAAGCAATCAAATAATAAAACACAACCGCATAGTTAGGGTAGAATTTAAAATACAGTTGGTTTTGCTTAAACATTAAATCTGTTTGGTAGATCATTTGCTTTAAAACGTTTCAGCCTACATACTTCATTATTGTCATTGTCATCGAAAAACCGCTTCGCGAGTACATTGGAATGTACTTTTATCCGTTCACCATATTTGATACTGGTTACAACTTCTTTTACCGAATGCACTTCCAGATATTTTTCTATAGAGAAGCATGTAACATACCATGGAGCATTTACTATAGTTCTTAACACTTTCGAGTGAAAGAGAGGTAGAGTTGGATCACTTACTAAAACGATTCACATGTTGAGGAAACTACTGAAAACAAACTTTGTCAGTCCAGTATTAGCAATCTGATATAGAGAATGATGGAGAGCTAGCGTCAAAAGTTCAAAAATCCATTTTACCTATCAGTTAAATGTTTCTTAATGGAATAATGCTCCTCTTTTTTTTGGTTAATACTTGTTCTGGTCATAACTAAATACATACGTATTTCACCAACCACCAATGCAAAATTTTGACGGCTCCTCAAAAATCTGCTACTTTAAACTTTAAAATCGTTAAATATTTGAAGTAGCAGTCTCAGAAGGAATTACCGTTTCACATGAATGTGGAGTAAGTGTAAAATAAACATTTTTAAATTTCAAACACGTATATAGCTGTTATAAACGTCTCTAAACCCCCATATTACTTTAATTTGTTAAATTAGCAAATTGGTCTTGTCTGTTTATATTTAGTGCTTCCCGGAACCTTATTATATAAAAATCAGTCAAAGTTAACGTTATTACGCTTGAGGTAGTTCTATCATTACTATCCCGACCTCCGCATCATTATAACTCTATTTTTCCGTGCAACGCAGCAAGCCGTTCTTCGATCCCGCTTCACTGAGTCTGACGTAAGAATTTCAATTATACATCACTCATTTTATTCTTAATAGAATACTAGCACAAGAATTTGCAATTTTATTGAGTAGGTAACCAGTACAAGTAGGAGCTGCACAAAGTGGGTGTTTCGCATAAATTATAAGATGGAGTAAACATATCCTTGAATAAAAAGCGCTTTTGCATAAAACTTCTCGTGTTTCATTAACATATTGTTACATAAATTGCAAAATGTGCATCTCGATATAAACTTGCTTAGTTCCAGTAAAATCATCAAAAATTAACGAGCATAATGGACCTAAAGCATCGCACATTTTCTGTAGAAAACGCAGAATTATTATTAAATAGTTTTTATCTCATCTAGTGATCAGTGAAAAATAAAAAAAAACTCGTCTAAATACTTGAGTGTGTTTACGTTGATTTTAAAGCATCGAGCAAAAAGACAAAAGAGGGAATCTAATCGTTATGAAAAGGAGACCAAAAAAGTGGCCTCTGATGGCGGACATATCCGGAAATGCGAATGCGCCAAATTTAAATTTTTCGACACTTATTAACAGTAACTATAAAATAATTTTTAGAATGTATCTTAGACGAGAAAGTTTAAATAAATATTAACGATAACAGTCTAAAATGTTACACAATTGTTAAAAAATTTCAATATAAATAAGATTTCATATGACAGTTGGGACAAACAATAACATAACCCAACTAAATTTGATTTCTTAAACAAGGAAAGACTCTCTTTCCTTGTTTAATGTGGCCTCTCGAAATAGCACTTCTCGTCTAACAATATTTTTGCCCCCACTACCTTTACATTCCCTCTTTTGTCTTTTTGCTCGATGTTTTAAAGTGAAGCTTGTAAACTGGCGTTGTATTACTTTTTCTCCATAGTAGAATGCTGAGGAGAGCGTCACGGAAGTAGCGCCACGACACGGAGTTACGGAAGTACAGTCATAAAATAGCGTATTTCGTTTCGCTACTTCTACTATAGAAGCGTCTTGTTAAATCGCTGTAAATAAATGGGATCCCTTTTGCAAAATTTCTTTTTTTTTAGATAAAACTCATCTGGTTATTTAGAATATCCAATACACATGAGCATTTTTGTATTTTATAGTTTTTTATTATCTTCTAGAAATTAAATTATTTTATTTTATTTAATAGCTTTGATTTAAAACGTTGCACATATTAACATTTTTCTATTTATGTATACGCACTTTAATAGTCCTAAGTGTCTCTGTTAAAAATATACACTGGAATTTGATAGCCCAATAAACAACAATTAACTACTTCTTCACAACAAGTCTGCGAGACGCCTTAGTATAATCGAGAAATTACCCATAAATCACTTTTAGTTGAGATGAGTGCCGTCTTTAATTTCCAAGTTGACCAAGAACCAAACAGCTAGTTTACGACAAGATTTAATTGACATTTATGCAGCTTGGACGCAATTAAATTTTGTACTCTACAAGATGTCCCATCTTTTACAAGTGACAGTGTCTCCGAACATATTGAACAATAATTCTTACATTAAGTTTTTGCACTCTACAAGCAAAAGTTCTTGTTTAGATCAAAAAAGAATTTGAATTTCTTCACGTTTGAATAATTATAACTTATGGAACATAATTTTTAGAGAAAAAGTTAACAGGATCAGAAAAATAAAGAGTATTCTTAAAATTTTCATCAAATTCTTAACTTAATTGAGTATTTTTATACCCTTTGACGACATAAAAACTAGTCTATAGTCCTAATAGCACACCAGACGACAAATTGATTATTATTAGACAAATAGCAGTAAATAATGGGTACAACGACCAGACATTCAACAAAATCTTAAACGAAAAGCTGCATAAGAAAGCCCTGAAATTAGTCTTTTTTTACAAACAGAAAACAACATAGTACTTTCTGATTACATATACAGGCAAGATATCATAAAAAATAGCCAAACATATAAAAAAGAAAGGAATAATGCCAGCATTAAAAAGACACAACAACTTAAGCAAATATATAGCTATAATAAGAACAACAAGAGCCAAAAGAAAAAGCATTTACACATACAAATCTACATATGGCGACTGCCAAAAACTTACATCGGTTAAACGGATAGAAACTTTAACAAACGGATGGCAGAACACAAAAGGGCTTTCAATAATAGAAAAACAGATTCTACTTCTACGCCACATTCTAGAGCATAATCATTCTTTTAATAACCAATTTCAAATTCTTCACATTCAAAATAAATGTCTTAAGCTATAATTTTTAGAATCTATGGAAATTATAAAATTAAGAAATACAGATATAATTCTAAATGATCAACTTACGGCAAACAGTTCTGTGCTCCTCATAACAAAAATAGGTCACTTGAGAAAGGCACTCTGCCGATACAGCTGTAGTGATGATTAATTATAATAAAAAGTGTTGAAAACAAAAGTTTTTAGTGTTTTATTGCCAAATCCAGTAGTTATTTTGAAGACTATTGTATTTTCTGAAAATATTTTGGCTATTGTCCAAGGCGGCGGAGCTGTCTGTCGTAGAATGGTAGTTTCACGTTCCTATTCTTAGTGCATATTTTATTTCGAGTTGGATTTTTCTGATTGGAATAAGCCGAAACTTTCTATTAAGCTAGTTTGAAAAACACTTGCGGTTGTAGTTAATGCCGTGGGTTAAATAATTTCAAGTAAGTTGATTAAAGGATGATTTTTTGACAGATAAATTTATTCATCATCATCATTAACCTGTATGCGTCCATTGCTGGACATAGGTCTCCCTTAGCTCTTTCCATCTGTCTCTGTCTTGAGCGGCTTGCACATGACAGAGACTCTCCCTGATCCATATTGCTTTTTGCTTTGCTATAAATATATTATGTAACCGTAATCAATTTGGATCGATCGAATATTTTATAAATATGAATTGATCAACTATAGACCGTTTCATAGTTTTTATTAGAAAGAGTTTTCATCTTGTTTAATATCTTATATGAAAAAAAAAACGTTTAAAGAAAAAATCGGAAAATATAAAATGTCTTAGTGCGGAAATATCTTATGACACATTGTCAAAAATCTACACTGCGGTCTATTAAGAATGACATAGTAATTAGTGAAACTAGAAAAATGAAAAAAATACGCAATATTATTTGAGTTCTAGATACCAACAGATTTTATGTGATCATGTAAAAAGAATTAAATATAGCCCAGAAAAATATTAGAATAAGATGCAAGAGAGGAAAGACAAGCATTAGCAGAAGGAATATTATTCAAGCAATGATAGACGTGAGGTAATTAAATGAAAATTGCAAACTACTGCTTCAATAATTGATTTGTGAGATTCGAAGCCTTATTTATATTAATTAATATTCATTTAATTATTGTACCTACCTCTACCTATAACGTACTTACATTATGTACTTACTCACCAAAGCACAAAACTGAACGTAAATGTAGGGTAATAAAATACGATCGTAAACATTTTTAATAATAAAGATCCTTATAAGGATACAACCGGTCGTTTCATTCAGTAAGTTGTAAAATATATTTAAATAAAAGTTTAATAGGCAAAATAAATGCTATCTATATTTTTTATGAATTTCTATTTATGTAATTTTGAATAGACCAATCAAGTTACTAAAAATAAGAATGTTTTCGTCATAACTGTAAAGAGTATTTGACAGTTAAACTATATTCATTTACCAAAGTTGTAAAGATCGGTACTGATCTGGCTGTTATTAAGAAGCGAGAGTTAAAGAATTCCTTTATAGGATAATGTTACTACCTTATCCACGTTAAAAGGGAGTAAATTAGAGCCAGACCAGGTTTTTATTTTAAGTAGATCAGAAGTTACAGTTGCATGAAAAGTTGCAATATTAGAGTTCCTCCAGGTGATACCGGTATCATCAGCTAAAAGAAAATGTTTTCCATCGATTTTTAAATTAGTGAGGTCATTTATAAAGATATAGAAAAGTAGAGGGCCCAATATTAAACCTTGTAGTACTCCACGTACAGTACCTTCGTCACTAGACTCAGTATCATTTGCTTTAATTAGTTGTTTCCCAAGTGAGATTGGATCCAATTTAGTTTCCAATTTAGTTTCTTTATTAAAATGTCGCGATTTACACAATCAAAAGCTTAAGCATTGTCACAAAAAACAGTGGCAGTGTAAAGATCAATAGTTAGTAACGAATAAGTGTAAACTACGGTCTATAAACCCGGAAATGAAAAAGTTTGTTAGAAATACATCATTCTACGCTGAGTTCTCATAGGAATTCGATAGATCTCAAATCTGTAAACACGCATGGGATAATGAACATAGGGTTCAATGGAATAATTCAAATGTAGTCCTAAAAGAAACGGATGATAAAAAAAGAAAAATCAGAGAAGCGGCTCTAATTATGCTAAATGAGGCCAATTGTGTCGCAGATTTCTCGGCAGAATGTAGTAGGATCTGGTTACCAATATTGAAAGAGGAAGTTATTAATAAGAAAATACCAGTACTAGTAAGTCAGTAACATATAGAGGATACATCATTTATGTTTTTTAAATAACGTAACATATAAAATCAGAATTTTGATGTTTGTTAAAGGTAAACTAAATTCACGAACAAATACTTACAATGTCGGTATAGTATTATGAGGTTTTTTTCCTGGTTTTTCCCTCATAATTTACTATGGAATCACTAACAGGAGAATTTTACTGTCATCATGTCATGTGTTTGTCTTTTTAAAGACGAATTACATGCTATGATTTTTTTCTGACGGATATTCTCAAGCTAAAGTTGATTTCATGTAATCGAATGAACTATCTTATAAGTAAAGTCGTCCCAGGAGCGCAACTCAACAATATTGGCAATATCATTTTAAAGTCGTCTACTTTAAAATGCATAATGTATGTCTGAATTGTCAATATAAATGAGTCAGATAAAATTAAATTATTAGAAGAATTTCTCACTATGTAACAAAAAACAAAATTTGTTTAATTTACTGTTTGTATTTTGAGAACGATTTCCGAAGTGGAAATTGAAACGTCAATAAACGTATTTTTATCTTTAATTGTGGCTTATTCCCAGTTTAATAGTAATTAATTTACAATGCCACAAGAAAATAGCTTCAGAACAATATTGAGTTGTGTAGGGATAAACAAAAACAAAAAGGATAATTCAATATAAGGTTGAATGTTCGAATAATTAAACTTTGATAGTATACAAGGCAACTATCGAACACAGTGATTAATTAAATCTTGCCCAAGTACTTTAGATCAATAGATCATCTTCAGGGGCATCTGAAATAAGCCAAGAAACGTTTTTTTATAAGAAGGAAAATTAATTCACTTAGATAAAAAACTCCAAGTTTATGGTTGAAAAAAGTTTTTATGTGATAAACGTTTATAGACTTACGTCGTCAGTTGTGGCCTATCCGACATGAGTAGAATGTCATAAATGTAAATTTGGACATAACAATACAATACACAAAGACAAACACTTTAAATTTTTTTTAAAAGTAGAAGCTATATGTTACATAGAAACCGGAGACAGAATGGGCTCCCGGTCTAGCGGAAATGTTGAGATGACATGTGACAAATGACAGCTTGTAAAGGGCAGTTATGTGATCTGCACCTTTCAAAATTCTATGAAACTAAATATTGACCAAAGGTCCAACTGACACCACTATCGGAAATCAACTAATGAAATTATCAACTAATATAGTATATTTTTATGTAGATTGAATAATCCAAATCTCACACTCAAACCTGTCTATAATAATTTGGATGTTAGTTTGAGAGCGATTGAAGTTGACATAAAGTATGAATGTAAGAAAAAACTAAACAATATATTAGACAGTGGATGGTTGACTACAATAAAATGGTCCACCAAGCGCTATCAGTACTGTAAAAAAGGAAAAATCTGAATATGCAGTTAAATTACTAAAAGTTAAAATCAAAATTGAAAGCAAAATATATAAGTGGGTTATAATCCAAGTAGTTCAGTTGCATCCACAGTCAATGGAAGAACTTTAAAATTAATATTGAAATGCTCAGTGCATGAAGTCTAAACAGTCGAGCTGGGTCTTCTACGAGGTGAAGCTGTAATAAAGTTTTTAAATATAGGATTAAATTTAGTACAATTTAAATTAATTTGAGTATTAAGACTGAGAGTTTTCATTTGTTTCCCTTCTAGAAAAACTATCTTGAGTTGGATTTATTGGAAGATTTGGAGATTACAAGGGAAACAAATGAAAACTCTCACTGTCTTAATACTCAAATTAATTTAAATTGTACTAAATTTAATCCTATATTTAAAAACTTTATTACAGCTTCACCTCGTAGAAGACTCAGCTCGACTGTTTAGACTTCATGCACTGAGAATTTCAATATTAATTTTAAAGTTCTTCCATTGACTGTGTATTCAACTGAACTACTTGGATTATAACCCATTTATATATTTTGCTTTCAATTTTGATTTTAACTTTTAGTAATTTAACTGCATATTCAGATTTTTTTTATCACATAAAAATTTTTTTCAACCATAAACTTGGAGTTTTTAATCCAAGTGAATTAATTTTCCTTCTTATAAAAAAACGTTTCTTGGCTTATTTCAGATGCCCCTGAAGATGATCTATTGATCGAAAGTACTTGGGCAAGATTTAATTAATCACTGTGTTCGATAGTTGCCTTGTATACTATCAAAGTTTAAAAAGGATAATGATCAATCAAACTTCAATAAATATTTATATTTGTTGTGATCGTACGTAATTCAACTTAACCAATGAATATAACATGAACATATAGTTTGCGAACAATACACACTACTCTTTTATCAAACAGTCTCGGTAAAAGTATAAGCCGTCTTGCAAGTAAACAAAGACAGTAAATTTTCCGCAATCTGAAATAACGAGTTAAATTGTCAATATTTATGACAAACAACCCGTATTCAGCTGTACATTCGATATCGAAACAAGACGTAATTCTGTCGATTTTCGCCCACGTCGTTCCCATATGTGTAAAGGATTTTTTCTTTGTGACGGTAATAAAAATGGGTCATGACGGGCGTGGGAAGAAAAGAAAGGAACAGTAATGGTGTGCCGCCGCTCAAGCCGTAAGAAGATTAAATGTTGTACACTGGAAAAGCTTTTGGCAGTTTGTATCTAAACTCACCAAATGATTTGACAGGACTGAAAACTCGTTATAGTTGGGGAATCATTATTTAGTTAAGTCGATGCTTATATTCGTTGATCATTATTCGTCTACAATACATCGAGTGTAACATGTTTGATTTATATGTATTTATATTACATTTACTTTGTGTTTGAGGAATTTTAATTTTGACATTGTCATATTATTTACTAATTAATTGAATCTGTGAGTGAAAAAATGATATAACTCCAAAAATTGACATTTCAAGCGAAGATAGCCAAATTGCTTTTTAACTATCGATCTATCTGGTGAGTCCAAGAACCGTATAGTATACTCCATTCTACGAATATACGACTGTTTTAAATCCGCTTTAAGGTGTCCACTTAAATGGTCCAATGTGCTGAATTGTACAATGGTAAATTCTCTTCATTTTTAAAATAGGTACTGTTATGACAGATATACACCTTAGATTTAAATACGAAGTTATGATCTAAATATAGAATTGATAGTTTATAGAATAGTTGTAATTCAGATTTTGAAGTATACTCGTATAATTACTCTCATTGACTTTAGTATTATAAACAAGTTGGTTTTAAGTGATTTAAACGAAGTGTAACAATACTTAAGTGATTAAATAGTTTAATTTATTTAGTCGAATATTCAATTAGTATTAAAAAAAACAAAAAAACTTACTCTTACTCTTATTCTTCTAATCACCATTACAAACAAATACACTTCACTAAACTCTCTCTTAACGGACACGTCTCTTCACCGGACACCTCTATACGGACGGTTTTTAAAACTAAAATCAGTCGGCGATTTATGAAACTGTATGTAATTTTTCGTTACTTTTTAATATCTGTAATGACTCGGTACTTTAACTATCAATAGCCGCCATGTTATACCCGTTACTTTCGGAACTTTTAAGAGTATATCCACTCAAAGCAAACAAAAAACTAACAAAGTGGAATACCAGATTCTTTTTCTGAACCATCGTTCTGCCAATTTCTTTTTATTTATATTAAAAATATTATATTTCTTTTTATTACCGTTGTAGTACCTAATAAAGTAATAAAGATACCCGGCGCACTTCTTTGGTGTTTACATTTCACCGAAATCCAACCCAAATGGCTGATGAACACATTTTAACTTCATAGAGGTAATTGTATTTATTTGTAGGGGCGTTTACGTAAATTTTTTTGTTATTTTCGGATTAATTTTTACAATAAATTTTGCGTCTATCTGAACATCTACTAACTGAAATAATTTTAGTTTATATGTCATAGTAACAGAAGATCCTTTTTTATGGAATAAAAATTAGACCAATTTACTTTCATACTTCTACTTGTACAGTAAAATATTCGTTGTAGCAATAATTCCAAACAGTCGTATATTCGTGGAATAACCTTATGTTCGTTAAATATACGCTTTAAAAGCGAGGTACAATTTGGCATTGAGTGGAATAACGATACAACTCCCCGTTCTTTCACTCAATACAGTGTATTTTATCAACTTTATATGTTTTAAACATTGGTTTATACATTTTTATAATGTACATTTTCTTCTAAAAATTTGGTTTTTTTCAGCATTCAGGAACTCTTTTAAACAACTTGCAAATTGTGCAATTATTTCGTTCGTGCCAAATAAATAACCTATTGGCTACTAATGATAAAAGAGTATATGATTATCTGATTAAATTTATACGTAATGTCAATCTTAGCTATCTCGTTATCTCGTTCACCTTTGTTTTTAACCCAGTGTTTATTTACATTCCTTTCCATGACCTATTTCTAGTAATGTCTTAAACAAATTTCCTGATTGGGATTCTCGATCGAACCTCCGAACAGTAAACATATCAGCAATTAGCGATAATTGATATTTAATATTAGCTTCTTAGTTTGGAGAAAATAAGGAATTTTTTGATTCAAATGTAAAATTTTGTTTATATCTAAAATTTAAACAAAGGTACAGTGTAAAAGTCTTCTGGACTAAAAAACTGTAAGATTTTCCTATTTCATCTATAATAAATTAAGGATAAACAACTATTCTGTCGATTTGGCTTGAGGTTAGTTACCAGTCCTTCCGGTAATGATCCATTATAAACACCAAGGCCGTATTCAGGTTATTTAGCCCAAATATAGAAATAGAATCAGCAGCGGGAACTTCCACCGTGGAAAGTTCTGACAATCTACTTGTAAATAACCACAAAATTATATTCTACAGCTCTTAATCAACCTACAAAATAAATTTCCAGACAAAAAACAAGCAATTCTACTTTACTCACTGTCAAAGTCTAATATCGAAGTTTACCTTAATGCAGTAACTTCTTAAGTGGATCCCAGAAAAATACATTCTATTTCTAAAATTATAAATGATCGTATTTGTATCTTCTTTACCAGTGAACAGACAGTCGATGAGTTTTTAGCAGACGACAATGGAATTGTAGTAATTAATCAAGAACGTATTCAAGCCCGAAGACTAATAGCTCCAAATGAACGATTGATTATTTCCAATGTATGTCCAAGTATTCCGCACAGCGTTATAGAAGAACAACTGAAAAACTTTAGTATACATCTAATAACTCCAATTGACTTTCTCAGGATAGGGACTTCAAATCCAGCATTCAAGCATATCTTGAGTTTCCGACGATACACTTTTATATCGCCAAGAGATAACGAAAATGCTTTTGCTGAACCGAAGCCACGAAGCAAAAAACCAAAAACTCAACAAGAAAACAACAAAAGTGTAGTAGAAGATCTTACCAAATGCACCAGTCAATTCTTCAAAGAAAACTCCAACAATGAATACTTAACACAGGAAGAATTTATTGACTTTTTTGAAAATGCGCATGGTTCCTCAGAACCTCTCAGTGTCGCCAGAACTTACTCGGAGGTTATCGAAGGATTAATAGACTTTCTAAAGAAAATACATCCTATGTTAGATCCAAGATATCGTAAATCCCGTTGTTCTAGAATTAAAAACAAAATTACAGAACAAATTTTAAGTAATTAAATGGAACCTAAATGGGTACCATACCCATTTAGAAGATCTTAAAAGTCTTATAATTAAATTAAATTTCATCCATCCGTCCATCCATTTCAAAGGAAAATCGTGTCACAATCTTATGTCCAGACTGCGATTAGGACAAAACAAGATCACACATGATTTCCTACTACAGAAGTAACTCAAACCTTTGTGATATGCGTGTGATAGTGATCTAACAGTACATCACTAATTAGTGGAGTGTCCTTTATACGCATTTGAAAGACAATATGAACAGTTACCTACAACAATAAAAGACATTCTAAATGAACATAGTGACCGCAATCGTACCATACTTTTTTTTCTTTAGAACTAATTAACAAGATTTAATTGTATTTTTTTATATTTCTGTTATCTGTAAAATCGACCATTGCTAATACCCCCTGTGATTGAAGCAGTTTTAAATAAAAAAAATCCTGATTGGTCCTTGGACGAAAAGCAAGTACCCTCTTTTTCCTGATTATTGATTTATCATGCTATTATTTTCTCGTTTTGTTTGATTCAGTCGTAGGGATTTTCATAAAGTTTTTCAACTCGAATAGATACACTTTTTGTACTAGCAATTATTAGTATCGATACACATTTTTTTATTAGTACCTATTAATTATATTTAAATATTAATATTAGTTATTTCTCATTTATTAATTTTTCAACACGTATCTGCTAAATACCTAAGTGCTAAAGCCACAAAAAACAACTTGGTGTTCTTCATTTGTCAAATCAAATATATTAACTGGCACTCATTCGAGTTTTTGCTTGTAAATGTTTTAATTGCAAATTACAAACTTTATTGCAATTTGTTTTACTGCATTTATTTCGAAGTTTCACAGTTAACTTATCTACGTATTTTCTGATAATGTCTCATATACGTTTTTCAATTAGATTGATTTCTTCGAGTAAAAATTACCGTCTTTATCTAGAGTTACCTCGAGTTTTCTTAATTTCTTCTGTTAGTATTATTTAAAATAAATAGTCAATCAAATCTAAATTTATATAATATATAATACATTTCTTAGTGTATAGACGTGTATATTATTATTTAAATTGTATCAAACAGGTGATTTGCATGACCTTGGCCAATTCTTCGACGATGGAAGATAAATCTGTCTTTTTATGTATTTTTTTAACATATTTATATTATAGTTATATAAAAAGTAGTTTATTCCAGCAGAAAAAAAAAACAATTATGAATAAAATAAGGCAAAAAATAAGTACATAAACAGAAATGTATAAATACTAGAATGATTCGGACTTTACTTCAAGTACTCCTTCAAAAATATCATTACCAACTACGGCTATATAAGACAATATAAGGATATAATAAGACCTATTGTATTATATGCCAGTGAAACATGGACAATGAACAAATCCGAGCAAGTCTTACTGCAAGTCTGGGAAAGAAAAGTCCTCAGGAAAATATTTGGAGGTAAATTTTGGAATGGTATATGGATAAAAAGACCAAATATGGAATTATATGGAGGAGATATATGGAGAACCGAATATCGTAGGGATCATAAAGTCACAAAGACTGAGATGGTTAGGACACAACCAAAGGGTGGGAAACACGAGACTGCCAAAAAGAATGCTAATGGGAGGAGTAGGAGAGAAAACGAAGAAAGGCAGACCGAAAACCAGGTGGAAGAAGGATGTTGAAAAAGACATAGAAAAACTTAAAATACCAAACTGGAAAAATAAAGCAACAAACAGAAAAGAATGGAAAAGAATAGTAAACCAAGCCATGGGCCTTCTAGGCCTGGAGAGCTAAATTATATATGTAACTAAGGCTATGCTTATAGTGGACGTCGTGAACGAACAGACATTCTGACAAATACGTGCGAATGCTTGTTCAGAAAGGGGTGGTTAAAGAGAATGGAAATTCTGAAGATAAATGTTAATCTTCACAGTTTCAATGAACAATTTTAATACTTTATTTAGAGGATGATAATTTTTTTCAGGAGAGCGCTTTGTTAAAAAATTTTGTTACAACTAATAGAGATGAATTATTTTCCACAAGTGTAATGAATGGATAATTTCACACGTTATTTCAAGAGCTAACAGAAGAACAAAATAAGTTTACAGAATATTTCAGCATGTTAGCAGAAACGTTTGATTAAATTTTAGCAGAGATCACGGAAATTATTACGAAGCAGTCAAATGTCAAATGTCTGGAAATGTATATCTCCAGAAGAAAGACTAGTTATAACATTAAGGTATGAATTTAGTTTATTTTAATGTTAAAACAAATAAAAGTCATTGTCAAAAAAAGGATCACAAAAACTAAAGTTTAGGGTTAATTATGCTATGTTGAAAAACTTGTTAAGCTCTACTTGGTCCAGATGAAGCTGAAATTACTGTATATTGTGCTGGCGGGCCATATAGTATTATAGTGTACTGTTGGGATTCTCCCGTAGAAGGACTATTAAAATACGATGACTGGCGTAAATCTAAACTTGTAGCAAACTGATCATAAAATAATAGTCAGCATCTTCTACACTTGTCTGCAATCGTAGACACTTCCTATCTTCGCATGAGTTCTTCTTTTGTTTTTTGTTCAGTATATAAAAGTTTTTAAATTGGACTTAATTTAGTTGGTTCGAAACGTTTCATTTGAGTTGTGACGTTTAAAAAATCAGTTCTTGTTTTTGTTTGCGGCTTAATACTTTCATCATGTTTAAAAGGTATATCATCATCCATACCGTCTTCACCAACAATCTTCACCGTCGACTTCACATTGAGTATTTGCTTCTACGGCTGAGTCCCATTATTCCGAAATAATTGGGACCGAATACATTTCGGATTACCGAATTTTTTGGATTAACCAGATTTTCTTAAAACAGTCTTTTAATAAAAAAACATAAATAATAAAAATTAAGTACACTACTTTCGTTTTGAACGCAATAAGAGCCTATGATAATAAGAAGGAGGTAATAAACCCTTTAATAAAAGAATACATGCATCTGAGACGTACGATCAAATACCGTTTTTCAAGATAAAAGTTGTAGTCATCCAAATTTGCTGACAATATTGATGCAGCAAACTACTCACCTGAACGGATGAAACGCGCCTTAACTTTAAGGTATGGTCAAGCAAATGTCTGGCTGCTAAGAAAAAACTAACCACTCCAGGTTTTAAATCAGCAAAGAACGAATAAGCATTTTAACAAGTTGCAATGCTGCAGGCACTCACAAAATACCTCGTATGGTTATTGGGAAGTAGGCCAAACCAAGGATATTTAAAAACATTGATGTCGATTTTGTTTACTACAGGAATTCTAAAAAACCTTGGATGAACTTGAACGAAGTAATGGTTTGAAAATTAATTCGTTACAGAAGTTAAGCGTTTTTGTGAAACAGCTGTATTGACAACCTGTGCTCTGCTTGTCATGGACAATGCAACATCTGATCCGTCAGAGGGTAAATTAGAGCGTGAAGATATAAAATCTGTTTTCCTACCACCAAACATTACCCCTATCATACAGCCAATGGAACAGCACATTTTGCAGTATGTGAAACTGTTCTACAAAAAAGCAGCTCTTAAGGCAACTAATCAGTGATGAAGATAAACTACTGCCACTATTAGAAAAACTCAAGAACATAAATATAAAAGACATCATTTACTGGGTCGCAGAGGCTTGGGAATCTGTGAATGAGAAAGTTATAAGAAACTTCTGGGAAAAAAATTTGGCTAAGCCTTACTTACAAAGAAATGCCAGATCTAGAGGCCGGAGAAACCAATTTGTTAAAGAATCTTGTGCAAAATATCCTGGCTGTGAAGAGGCGAATTACAATGATGTAGAAGAATGGGGGCAAGCTGATGATAATAGGCACGAGATATACGATGGTTACAAAAGAACCTTCAAAACCCCCTGATGAGAGGGATGGGGAAAAAGATATTGAAAGTGAACAGCGAGTAACAAACACAGACGCTGTGCCCACACTAAAGCAAAGAAATTTAACTAATTTCTTAAAGTAACTGCATATTTATTTTCTCCAAATATATTGCCAAATTCTATTTCGGATTAAGCAGATTTTTAAATTTGCGAAGTTCGGATTAGCGGGACTCTACTGTATAAGCATTTATTTTTAAAGATCAAACTTATTAGTTTGTCAATATCGATTTCTGGTCGTATGAATACAACATATCGAAACAAGCAACTTGAATATCAAGCTGGAGGGAAAAGAAAGAAGGGAATAACGTACCCCAGCTGGAAAGGAATTGCAATCAGAGAACATGAAAAAATTGGACTAAGATGAAGTGAAGTCAAGAACCAGCAAAAATACAATAGAATAGAAGACAATGGAAGGAACTAGTACATACTTTATGCGTTGACCCAGCCAGTCAGTAATCTTACAATTTCGGTCAAGAAAGAGAGAAAGGAAGATGTTACCTTTATTTCGTTTATAATTTATTTTTATATTTGTTTAATGGTAAGCGGATAGCCAAGGTATTTTATCTTTAAAGACCTAACAATAAAGATTTAAAAAGTCCATAATTTATGTACCAATTTTTATTACAATTTTTTCCATACCTGTAGATAATTGTTGAAAGCGTTTTAATAAATTTCTGTTTTAGTCTTCAGTGTGTGTACGGCTCCCATCAGATACAATTCTTTCTTATATAATATAGATAATTTATTATGCAGTGATGAGTTTAAATACCACATAAATTCACAAAGTCCAAAAAAATCGAATAAGCGATTAGTTTTTTGCAAAGGAGATATACTGCTCTTGTATAATATAAAAACGAAAATGTAATAATATTACGTAAAAACTGATGTAATGACCTAAAACAGTCGTTGAATTATGAATATTCAAAATATTTAGATCATTCGAAACTATATTCCTATAACTTTAAATTCCAAAACAGTTTGATATAATATTTCAAATTAGTTTTTCTAGTCTCAATAATATCCTTGGATTAGCCTATCTCGTCTGCGACCATCTGGAGCTGGTTTTTTAAAATGTCACAAACGGTATTAATTTCCTTAATTTGTTTACGTAAATGTGTATTTTGTTGGTGTCAACCTTGTTCTACTTTATGAAACGTATTATTTATCAAAATATGATGCTATAAAACAGTCTAAAACTCGGAAATCGAAGGTCTGGTAACTAATATATATCTTGTTTTCTTTTCCAGTTAAATATTAATTGTAAAAAATTACAATTTTTCGTAAGGACGTTACAAATAAAAAGTTTAATCGATGTGAAATTAATTAAATTGTAATCGAATTAAAATATTAAAACAAAATTGTGTACAACTCAAAATTAAAGCTTTTTAAGTAAAGTTTTTATATTCGTCAATTATGAAGGTTTATCTAAGTGATGGATTCGACCGCTACTTGATGAAAATTCATTTTATATAACAATAAAACACTGAAAACTGTTTTTTAACACTTCCACAAAATTTAATATAATATCTAATTACTACAGCTGTTTCGGCAGAGTGCCTTTCTCAAGTGATCTGTTTTTGGATGTGTTTACAATTTAAAGTCTTTAACAAAATAGGCTGAGGAGGGGAGAACTTTTTGTCTCAAGTAAAAAAGAAAGGAATAACACCAGCTTTTAAAACAAACAACAACTTAGGCAACTATATTAAAAACAACAAGAGTCAAAATAAAAAGGACATACACAGTGGTGTATACCAACTTAAATGTGACGACTGCCAAAAAACTTACATCGGTCAAACTGTAGAACTTTTAACAAACGTATAGCGGAACATAAAAGGGCTTTCAATAATAGAAAAACAGATTCTACATACGCACTTTACGTTCTAGATAATTATTATTCTTTTAATGACAAATTTCAAATTCTTCACATCCAAAATAAAGGCCTTAAGCTATCTTTATTACAATCTATGAAAATTAACAAATTAAAAATACAGACATAATTCTGAATGACCAACTTGAGACAAACAATTCCCCCTTCTCAACCTATTCAATTAAAGACTAAAAGTATAGACTAAAAATAGTTTGATAAAGTATAAACATATACCAAAAATAGATCACTTGAGAAAGTTACTCTGCCGAAACAGCTGTAGGGATTTAATATAATAAGAGATTTTGTGGAAGTTTTGAAAACGAAGGTTTATCTATGTATCGTCTGTTATTCTGTTATCTTCTGTCTTGCTTTAGTATCTTTTTAAGATCTTTGATCCAACTCATCTACATTCTTCCTTTTCCTCTTTTGTATTCAGTTGGTCATAAATATAATATCTGCTAATTTAGTCTCACATAATTATGTCGAATAGTATGGGCTGCAAATTTTCTAGTTGTAACACATGACACATTTTCGCTCATTGTGGTGCATATCTGGATATTGGTGATCATCGTATCATCGTGAAAGTTTTGACTTTTTCTACAGCTACTCGAAACAGGCCTACCATCATTATATTGAACCAAGTTCTTAGGTTATGGAATCAGGAAATCCGTCATCCTTCCGGACTTCGTTTACCAGACACTTCCCCTTAAAAAATAAACTGAAGGCTGTTTTATCGGTACACCAAAACCTAGATACAGTGTTTTCTCTGTTATTTACCGACAAAATATCTCGAAATTTGAAGACTGAAGGTTTTGCTTTTTTAATTTTTTTGAAAGTTCTTCTGAAATATCGGATTATACAGTTTAACGTTCTATTATAACCAAACTTTTTACGCCCATCACTTGAAAGAGTTTTTTTTTCTGTAATCGTTGGTTTTTTTCACCTTTTTATGTCCAGTAATAATCGAGAAAACCGTGTTCAAACTTTGAAGAAAATTGCTAAAGAATACTGAAATCTAATAGTGAAACGTGTTACTCATCATTGGCATTTAGTTTCACCGTTATCGGCTGCGTGACGTCAAATCTCATGAACGTACGGTCAGATAGTTTGATTTGAAATCAATTTCAAGCTATAACTGCGAAATTGTTTATTTGTTTGTGACAACAAATTGTATTTTTTTTTTTTTTTGATAATAATATTTTTATGTTATTTTAAATTTATTATAAATAAACACCATGATGTTTTTTGCAGTCACGTTTCACAAATTTATATTCCATACTATATTTAGCTAAGACATATAAATTAAAAATATGATAGGTAATTATTTTTAAAACATCTACGATAATCAAACAAAAAAGGTATTCCCGACAAAAGTAATTTGAATGGAGAATAATGCATTTGTTGTCATTAAACCACCCGCCGGCCGGCGTCACTGCGAAAACAGCTGTACCCGTCGTCGGCTGCCGTAAGCAGTGAGAAAAAGTAAGTGATACGCCCATTTCAAATCGCTGTGTGTTTTGACTGCTAAAACAGCCTGAAGTAAACCAAATCTTATATATTTAATCTTATATAAATTATTCTTATAATAGGTATAAAGTAGTTTCCGTGTTTTGTAGTAATAGCCACTTCACGTCCTTTTCCTGTTCTGAGAAGTTCAGAATTGGTCACTCGATCCAATCATGAGATCCACAGTTTTCGTCTGTAGTACCACATCACAAAGAGTAATGTATAGAGAAACAAGAGGCCTACATGAAGTACAAAACATCAAATACTTCAGAATCCGAGCCTTAAAAAGCTCGTCTTATTGTTATAGTGTTATCTATATTATTGTTAAACCTTGTCTACCAATAATAGCTCCTACCATATCCCTTTGTACCAGTATCCTTAAGGGGAAGTCAGCTTGTCTGTTTTGTCCGGATCAAACTCCAAAAGCAGCGCCTGGTCCTCTGGGATTGGGTTTCCCCCGTTTTTCCGTAGCCAATTCTACTTTTAACGCTTTACCTTCTACTTCAACACCATTTAACTGATTTATAGCTATTTGAGCCTGCTCGGGGGTGTCGTACGTGACAGCGACGGTCTGTGTGTTCTCTTTCGATGTCAACTTGTCACACGATACAACACGACCATGCTCGTTGAGGAGGTGTTCGATGTCCTCGAACCTTATATGTAGACCCAAATTTGATATTATGGTTTTTGAGGTTTGGTTCGGATTTCTCGACATTTGAGCGTTCTTAGAAGTAACCGTAAACTAAAAAACAATGGTACAAAGAGCAAAAAATGAACACTGGGAACAGTTTACAAAAAGGAGGGAAAGCTACTTCTACGGCACATAAAAGCAAATATGGAGATTCATAAGAATCAGCGGAAAGAAATTTACCTATATTTTTGAGTTTTTAAGATGCAACATGTCGACGTCTGATGTTACCCACATCCTTTCGAGAAACCTGTTTTCGTTTTCCAGAACATTTCGGAGTTGATTCGGAAAATAAAGAAATCAGGGTATGTGCTTGGGGTGCTGATAGTAGGTCAGTAGTGGATGAAACGACTGACTGCAGTTTTTGTGTAGCATTTTCATTCCAAGGACAAAAGTAGTTATCGCAATCGTAGTCTAAATGGTTTTTACCCCACTCTGGCGATGGAATGTTTGTGTCTTATCTTCCTCTGACTGGTTCTATATTGATTCTAAAAATAATTCAATATTAAGTTATTGTGTACCTATAAATAATATTATTATTATATTTATTATTTTTAATTTATAAATGTTTACCAAAAAACGAGGAAGGAGGAACGTTATTGAAATCTTTATCAACTGTATCTGACACAGAATCCATAATTTGTTCTTTTGCACTCTTGTCTACATCCGATGGCAGAAGGATTCTGAAAAAGGAAAATGAAATTAGTTAAATGTCCAGATTTTTTGACACGTATAATCATGGACGTATAAACACAGATGGACACAGCAATAAGATACCTTTAACACACAATGTTTTGAAGCTTCGATAGAATGTGATGCTTCCTCAATGAGCATAAGCGTGCTTGAATTTTTACTTGCGGCGATAATTATTCAGACTTTAAAAATTGGAAGTAGTAATAATGTATAAAAACAAGTTCGAAGAATTAAAAAACAGAGTTTAACTATTAACAAATCACGTCTTTATAGAAAAATTTAAATACAATTTTATTTGCTTTAAAATTAATACAATAAAATATAGTTGAATTCAAGTTAATCTTTTAATAGGAATCAAAATAATGCTACAATAAAAAATCTTTATGTTTTCTCCTAAATTTGCTACCCAAATAGTTCGATTGTCAATATTATTTGGAAACCTACATTCATTTATTTCACTAATTTATTTGTATCCATGAGAAATATTAAATTAAAAAGGTACTAAACAGATATTTTTTAATCAGATGATGTCTACTTATAATTTAAAAATGTCTACTAATTTCATAAACTCATATCTTATTTTTAATACATTAATGTATATATATATATCCCGTTTATAGCGTAATCCGCCTTTGGGTTCCCGTTCGCCAAGCCTGTCTATTCTGCCAGTCTTCTTCAAATAGATTTCTTGCTGACATGGCTTTTGAAATTCCTTGCATCCATGTTGTTGGTGGTCGTCCTCGTTTTCTTTTCTCTGGTGGTACCCATTCTAATATTTTTTTTGGTAGTCTTTCTTCCCCCATACGTCTAACATGTCCGTACCATGTCAGTTGTTGTTTTTCATACATTAATGAACATGAATAAACCCAATGGTACGCCAGTTCCTCATCTTAAATAATGTAAACAGACAATACTTACAAATGAAATGAGAGATCGGGATGTAAATATTTCGTTTTTTTGCAAATGCACAACTGTAGCACCATTATTATAATATGTTTATTTCACTTTTCACAAATATCACTCAAAATACAACCAAAATATCGAATAACAACTTTTTCTCATCTACTGTAAAAAGTAAACAAACATGCATTTGAAGTTTGACGTAGGCCATAAGACAGAGAAATGTAAACACCGTTGCCAGTTTTCAGTGCTTCTACATATAAAATAATTGATTGATATCTATTATACTCTATTATTAAATGGTAATGCCCACTATGTGCACACTTGATATTTGGATTACAATTTATTAATATAACAATAAATTATTATTTTGGTTTGATATCGCCTGTAGAGTATAAAATACGAAGTAATATTTTCAGTGACTCGCGAATAAGAAATTTTAATAAAAAAAACGTGACAACAGTTGAAGGTGCTAAGAATGTGACCTAATCAAATAATTTTTACTTCACAATTTTATGTAAATAACTGGGTCCATCTGTGTTTATACGTCCATGTGTATAATGTTGTAACTTAAATAACTAAACAAAGTAATTTATGGCAAGTAGTAGATACGATAAAAACAATATGAAACGCCAATGTAAAACATCGTATCATACAGATACGACATATTTTTTATTTATTTTCTGGTGTAAAATATCTTATTAATAATTATTACGTTTATATTAAAACACTTATTTTATTACAAAATATCAATACACAGTAATACATACCTTCATTTCTTTCACTCTCTTCAATTAAATATTCGCCCCCGTATAATATCGGTTAAAACATACGATTGTATACTTGGACAAAAGGAAACATACGACATTTTACGTTCTAATTTTGGAGGCCTTCTATTAGAAATATTAAAATTTTAATTATTACAGACGTTAGTTTACATGCTTAGAAGTATGAATATGAAAACAAGTGAAAACCCGAAAACTGTTGGTTACTATACTTTACGTAGGAGATCTTCTTCTTCCTTAGCTTTTTACTTTTCGCGTTTATAGTATAAGATAATAAATTAGGAATTTAAATCCCTTATTAATTTTATTCCAATTTATTGTCTCTATTGAATTCCATTGTCTGATACACTTACTCCTACTAGGATACTGCTTGTCGAAATATTGCCTTACTTATGAATAAGATTGATAAGGAGATCTGAGCAGTATCCATATTTGTTAATTTTGAGCTTCTATTTATTTATTTGTGGAGAAATTGTTAGTTTAAAATATATGCTTATAAATAAATGCTAACCTATACCTACATTTGTATCAGCTAGCATTGTGCTATAGCGTAAAATCTAATAAATTATTCATTCTAATTTTGTAATTAGCTGCCTTAATTTGAATCAATAAAAATGTCACATTGCCGTTCCTTTAAAAAAAAATATTAATGATTGGACTAATCTTCTTAAAATAAAAAAAAAAGATTTTACTGTCTGGTAATTAATTTGAATCGTTATGTTGAGGTCATTTCACCCACATGAGGATGTTATTGGCAAAATTTATACAAAAACTTTAAGCAACTGACTAATTAATTTTGTTAATTAGGTCGTATTTCCCCATGCTTCCAATGTACGGAGTATATCATGACATAACTTGAATAGTATATTTTCCTGTTTTTATTTAGAACAAATCTGGAGACCTATCAAACAAGATGAAGTAAACATGTTGATGTTTATTTAACTATGTGTTAAAACCATCAGATAAAACCGGAGAATAATTATTACATTTTGTCGTTGTGTGTAAGAACAAGAAAAACCAGTAGCCTGAGAAAACCTGTAATTGAGCGCACTTTAAAAGCGAGTAAGTCTTGCAATCATAGATTTGAACGCTTGAACTTTTTGGCGTAGATAATTATTGTTTGTTTTAAAAACCTCGTCTGAAAAAAAACGAGCATGCGATTTTATTAATTTAAAGTTGCATATAATTAGAGTTACATCTGTTTTTTTTTAGGTTTTCTTTAACAAATTTTTAAAATTGTTTGGGTTTGATTTTCTAATTTCATTGTACATACTAGATAAGCCTACACACTACATGTATAAAATTTTAATTTCCATAACAGTTTGCTTGATGTTGTACATGTTTTTTTTATTTTATAGTGTTTCACTATAAAATCTGCAGTTTTATATGTCAGTAATTAATTTTATATGGAACTTTAAAGTTGTACTAATAAATTCAATATGCAATAAAGTTTATTAAGATGAATTAGATTGTCACCAGCTCGGTCTTTTTGCTTTAGTTGTGTTGTTTTTATGATACTGTACACGTATTTTAACCGTATAGAAAACTCGAATTCCAATTTAGTTTGATTTTATTACTATCTCAAAAGTTACGTAGTATACCGAGAATAAGGTAAACTGTCTCATTAGTTGGAAGAATTAACGAAAATAGCCATTTTAATTGGGTGTATTGAGCACAGCCGTATTTGGACATCGTACCAAAACACTGAGCACAATTATGACATGTCTCGTGTAACGATTTTATGAGACGGTATTTTGTTTTATGTAAATCACGTAAAGAAGAAAATATTTTGTTTACTATAGTCTTATGTTAAAAAGTAGAAAGAGATCTTGTTATTAAATGACTATAATAAATAAATAAAATAACAAAAAGTGATCACTACGTTTATAACGTAGTTAATCAAACTCACATTTGTACATACATTTAGATTTAGGAGAATACATTGATAATAATAGGTTGCCAGTCAAAAAGTGGCCGCAAATATTATTAGTTCAATTAATAGTAATTATTTTTAACAAAAATTTTCTTCGTTTTCGTGGTCTTCCTACTGATCGTATTCCTATTGGGGAGCCATTTCTTGCCTCTTTACTACTCTATTTGTTGTCATTATACTTATATGATCGTTCAATTCTACTCTTCTATTTCTTACCCAGTTCCTAATGTTTTCCACCTTGCATCTACGTCGTATATCTGTACTTCTAGCTCTGTCCCATAGTGTCTTACCATCAATTTTTCTAAGTGTTTTCATCTCTGCTGTTTCTAACATGCTTTTTGTCCTCTCTGTATCAGGTCTTGTTTCTGCTGCGTATGTCATTATTGGTCTGATGACTGTTTTGTAAATAAATTCTGCTTTTCGTTTCTTTCCCGATATTTTGATTTCTCCATATTGTTTCATTTAGACAGCCTGCGTCTCTGTTTGATCTCTTCTACTTCGGCTTCAAGCTTTTCGTAGCTAGATAATGTGATGCTTAGATATTTAAACTCCATCACTTGTTATATTATCTGACCTTCCAGCTCCAATTTACATCTTAGTAAATTTGTTGTTGTAACCATGCATTTTGTGTTTTTTGGGGAAATTAACAGGTTAAATTTTCTGCCGAAAAAGTACTGCGGAGAATGAACACAACTGCGAAATTGGTCAACATCGTGAAGGGCCGTAAGTCCCAGTACTTGGGCCATATAATAAGAAATCAAGGCAGATAGAGCTACTTCAATGCAATTTACAATGTAAAATTGAAGGAAAAAGGGCCCCAGGATGAAGAAGAATATCCTGGCTTGCTAATCTGAGAGCATGGTATAGAAAGACCTCAAGACAGCTATTTCGTATAGCAACCACAAAGTCATCATAGCCAGAATGATCGCCAACGTTCGGAACGGACGGGCACACTAAGAAGAATATTAAATTGGTGAAGAATACATTGTAAATCATCTTCACTTTGAGAGAGTGGTATTGGGACGTCTGCATTGCAGATTATTTTAAATTGTTTTTCTCCCCTTTGGTACCCTTTTTTAGTTTTTACTTTTTTTATTATTTCATCTATAATCAGCTTGAACAATAGAGGACTCAATGAATCTCCCTGTCTTACCCCATTGCCAGCTTCAATAGGCTCGGTTAGGCCATCTTCTACTTTTACTTGTATTGTGTTGTTTTGGTACGAAACATAGATATGCCGGTTTGTTGTATTCTAACGATTTCTCTTGCACTTACCTCATTATAAATATAACGTCGGTGTATGATCTTCCCGACCTAAAACCTTGTTGTTCTTCTGCTAGTGTTATCATTTTATTCAATTCATTTGTTATCATTTTGGTTGTTAATTTTAGTGTTGAATTTAATAAATTAATTCCTTTGTAATTTTTCGGGTCCGATTTGTCTCCTTGTATTAGAGGTATTAGGATGCTTGATCTCCATTCTTCAGGAATTTTGTTTCGTTCTAGTATTTTTTGGATTAGTTTTAATAGTTGTTTGGTTAAATCTAGTCCTCCGTCCTTTAGGAGTTCGTTTGGTATCCTGTCTTCTGCTGGTGATTTTCTATTTTTTAATTTCCTTAATCCTTCCTTTACTTCTTCCTCCTCAATATTTATTTCTTCGTTTGTCGTTTCCTCTGGTGTTGGTGGTTCATTATCGTCACCTTCAGCAAATAGTGATCGAAAGTATTCTAGTCATGTTTCCTACTGAATGTGTTTAGTTTTTATTAGTTCGTTTATCTCCATTTTCGTTCTTAAAATTCTCGTTATGTTTATTTTTTTTCTTGATATATTTAATTTAAGTTTTTTTTCTTGATATAATTAATGTAAGTTTGCCTGAAAAAAAAATGTCGCAAATTAGGGTCGCCAGCTGTTAAAAACCTGAGGTATCAAACATATGCAAATTAAGCCATAAGTTAATAAAAATAACTTAACAAACTCTCTTTTTTAAGGGTTTCTTCAGTAAAATTTTGTCACTTTTCCATTCCAATAGCGATCTTTCGTTGTTTATATATTGTTTATAAATAAAAAATGTTATCTATTCTTTTGCATACTTTATTTATTACATTGTTATCAATAAATTTATCACAAGCAGTTATTAGATACCTATATCAACGAGTGTCATGGGAAAATCGTTAGTTTCCCAATCTAAAAAAAGTTTCGCAAATTTGCATAATTTTTAGAACCAAATATTGCTTTGCAAAGTTACTATAATTAATAACTATACAAAGAAAACAAAGCAAAAATATCGCTTAGCATATAAAAAATAAAAGTTCGGTTATTCCACCACCAAGTGCACATGAGAAAATTCGGTAAAAACAATATGTATATAGAGATCTCAAAGACCAAAAAAAAAATTTTTGGTTTTATTCGTTTTCATTTGATATTTCTTCTCCGTATTTGGGACTACCCCTAAATGAATGATCCAGCACTGACAAAGAGTAATGAATTTGTACAGAAATTTAGGCAAACTTAGTTTGGATAATGTTAAAGAGGGGAGGTATCATCGAATAATTCGCGACTAGACTTGATAAGATTAGTTGTTGTTGCCTGTTAGATATTTAGTGGATATAACAACCCATATCAAGATGTCTACCTGTTTCAGATATGGTGTAACAGTTCGTCAACTCTATTTGTGTTTATGTAGATTAATTACGACGTTTAATTTAATTCCGGAAGGTAATTTCCGTCCTGGTATACAGGTTGTCTTGGAGTTTATGTTTCATATTCTACATTACTGTAAACATAATTAGACGTTTTTATGCTGCTTCGCAAAATGCTATAGATTTTGATCACAACAGTTGGATCTAAATATCTAGCAAAAATGAGACATAAAGTCCAAGTGAATATACTATGGTGAAAGTGAAAAATAAGATCTGAAATCAAAATATACTGGAAGATAAGATAAGGTAGATCAGATTAATTAGATAAGATTAAATAAAGAATAAAAACAACTGCATCTATTTTTACCATATTAGACACAAAATAACCAAATAATTACTTACTGTATCCTTAATTTCCTTAAGTTGTTGAACATAATTTTTAAAAGGAATATTATATTCGCCAAAAATAAAAAGATTATTTTGAATTTGAGTTAGGCTAATAAAAATATTGACAATTAATACGATTCTATATCTAACATTTCATGAATTTTAATTTAGATCGTACATATACTAGTATATCTGTATCTGTAGTGTAGTATAGTACTATAAAATTAGTATACATATATCTATAAATGATACTATGGTATCATTTATAAATCAGAAATAAAAAAAATAAATCTAACCCAATATAGCTTTTGTTAAATAATATTTTCTTTTTGTTATAGGTATGAAACACATCATTACTTTTACGTTAAATAGGTAAGCTATTATATTTATATAGATTTTAAAATACAAAAAATTATATTTATAGCATCATAAATAGTTTTACCTGTTTTACTACCGTGCATGTACTAACACAGGTACTAATATGATATTATACATCATGGAACGGGTTCTTCAAATTTTGGCGGATTCACAATTTGTCTCCTTCGCCATATTTTAGAAATTATAAAAATTCAAGTGAGTAATAATATATAAGCCGATTAAATACCTGCACTATCGCCTTCGTAACAATTGAATCTATACGAAAAATATAAAAAATACGAACAAATATATTGTTTACTTTTCTATTTTCCACACTTCTGTTGTCATCAACCATCAAGAACTGTTTCATTTTTTTAAAATAAATACATGATAGAATTCCTTCATTAAATGTGTATTTTAGATGTTTTATGTATTTTAAATATTCACGTGCCTTGCAATCTCCAAGAAGGAAGTTCATTCCTGCCAAAGCTGACAGTATGCACTGCTGCTTGCATGTATCGATCAAAAAAGTTGTTTTATCTAGTTAGCATAACTTCCTTTCTGGATAAAAACTTTTTAAAACTTTGAGCGTAGCTTAAAACGAAATGATTTACTTCATCCACTGTTCTTTGATTCTTTTGCTCAATTTTAAAATTCGGGTATTCCAGTATGTTCTCACTGCCATCTGGTTGTTCCACATTCTTGGGTTTACTTTTTTTATTTTGGCACGGAGCAGTATTTTCCAGTAGGGCCTCATGGACCTATTCCTATTTGCTATATCTTTTGAAGTTTACTTCTTTTATCATTGACTATTGAAAATCGCTACAATTAGTTTCTTCAGCCTGACTGATATATCTCGTTCAATCTATTATTTAATTCAGTAGCCTTTCTGAAGTTAAAATCATCAAAAATCTTTAAAAATCACCAAGGACAGTTTATATATTATTTGTACCATTTGGTGACCTAACCTAACCTTTATAACTATTGTCACTTAAATTATATAATAAACTTACTTTTCTAAATAAATGAATTAATTTGTTAGTTTCCAACATGGCAGAGCTCTCGCGTTCTTTGTCTTTCTTTGAATAGAACTCTAGGCCGAAACGGTCTGACTGCCGGCACGGTGTTATTAGATTAGGATGTAAGTACTACAAAGAACGCAGAACTCTGAGCACAGAATCTGCAATGCCTGACCGCTGTCTATTAGCCTTCGGGATAACTGTTTCATAAAAACATTACTCCGTATTTAAGGTGATATTCCTTAAGATCCTTCAGATCTGTCTTAATTACGAAATTAATCTTAGCATTTTTCCTATCGCTCCTATCTTTATCTTTATTTTTAGCATTTTATGTATTTTATTGGCTTCATTCTGATTTTTATTTGTTGTTGTTATTCTAACAGATAGAGACTCAGCGAAGAACCTTGGTGCAAACCAATCATGACTGTAGAACTTTCGGTCAATCCGATTCAAGTCCTTACTTTGGAGTACGCTTCCTCATACATAGTCTTCATGACCTTTACATACTTAACGATTTTTCATACATATTCTTCATGACCTTTATGTACTTCTCAGGAACCTATTTCTCGATCGTTCTTGTCTAGCAATTATGTTGTACGCCTTGTCAAGATCTATAAATACCAAATGTAGTAGTTCTTTTTTCTTGCCTTATTTCTTTTTCAACTTAAAAATTTTATGTAAATTTTTTGTTAATAAAATTTTTTGTGATACATGGTATACTGCCAACTACAGGAATTTAGTTTCCTTGTGGATCTTTATCAACTGTCTCTAAGCAAACAAGGCATCCGTTCCTCTTTTTCCTGTCATAAACTCAAACTATTCACTTGTCAATGTCTCTCTCCTTAACCTTCGCTCTACAGTTCCCTCCCAAATTTTCATTGTGTGCGACATAAACTTTATCCTTTTATAGTGCTGACAGTTGTGAAATGCCCTTTTAACTTTATTCACTAATACCTTTACACTCTCTCCCTGTGCATTGGGCATCCTTTTTTCCTCATATATTCTACTCATCGTTTGACATATAATATCAACCCCTTCTTCTCCTAGAGCCTTCCAAATATCCATAGGTATTCCATCAGGTCCTACAGTATTTGCTTATTATGTGATTATCTTTGAATACCTTTTTTGCTTTGTTTGAACATCGGTTCTTAACACTCTTTCCGTATGCCGTATATGCCGTATAACCTTTCCGTTCCCTCGGGTGTTTTCAGCTCTGCATACAGCTGTACAGACGATATTTCCTTAAAAGTAGCTACATCGCGCTTAGTTTTCCTCTGTTACCTTTTATATATCCTTATCTTTCTCTCTTTTGGACGTGCCATACCTCTTTCTAATCTCTTTCTTCTCTCTACCCTCTGCTTCACTTTATCATCCCAGTATCAAGTTTCTTTGTCTCTAGGAGGCACTTTACCAGATGTTTTTCCAAGAACTTTCTATCCCACTCGCACAAGAACTTTACTGTTGGGTTTCGACCAGTAATTTACCTTATCTTTTTCCTCAAGCTGTTCCAAACCCTCCTTTTAATGATTTGCAATAGACCTGATAGTGGAGAATCATTCTCCTACAACGTCAACGTTAGGTCACGAGGCCCAATACAACCTTAACACAGTATCTAAACTTGTGTGAACCTTATGCGTAATTTTATGAAAATAAAGTTTGGCTTCTCTTAGGCCAACTATCCGCTTACTATATTCGTTTATTTGATTGGCTTCTCTTAGGCCAACTATCCGCTTACTATATTCGTTTATTTGATGGAAATTTGCTAGTTTTTGTACTCTAGACAGTGTAAACCACACTCCAAAAACCGCCCACCGCTAAATTTTGATCGGTACTTAACTTAAAAACAAAAACTAATAATTTATGGTTTTTGCTTATAAATAAGCTTATAACCCAAATTTTATTAAAATGTAATAATTTATAATGAGTGTTCGGATTTTTATCACATATTTTATTAAAAAATTAATTAAATGTGTGTTTATTGTCTAATAATATTATCTAATAAAAAAAAATAATATTCAATAATAACTTGATACAAAATGTAGGTTACTTTGTCGCCGAAGAGTTTTGTTGGTAGATCCTATGCATAATTCATTGAACTTTAACACAAGACGTAATAAAAGAACCTTCCAATCGTAAACCAGAATGTACATGCAGCATCTTATTATATTTTCGAAATGGAAAGGCAACCGTATGCGCACTTTATAATTCCATATTCAATGAAATGAAATAAAAAAAGTGGACATGTAACGATAATGAACAAGTAAAGGTCAGCCTTCGTAACTCATGCAATATTAACGTAACCGGTCGCCCACCACCAGCGCTCCGTCTGAAGAAAAGAAAATGAATTAAAGTTTTATTAGAAGTGGATAATCGCCTAATCAACGTAAAATAAATTGAAATATGTTTTCATCGTTCACTTTATTTACTTTGGTAAATTAAATTATATCCTTATTGTGTAAATCATTTTCATCGTGAATGTTTCGGTTTTTATTTACTGCATTAGAATTCTTTACTGCATTAGAATTACTTAATTAAATTTGTTATCATATCTGTGGTGTTGTACTCCAAAGTTGTTAACCATAAATATAAAAAATAGTATGGAACATTATAGAAGAACAAAAAAAAAAACTTTAAAAATGACAGGTCTAGGACGAAGAGACTTTAATCTAAAAACGTGTATTGCATTTACTCATTTAGTTGAGACAATAAAGCACAAAAATCGGCTCAACCTTTAAAAATCGGCGCAGTACGAAGCATTGAGATGCAGTTTGAAGCGTTGGATTCATGAGAGCGTCATGAATTTTTGTAAACTAATGCAATCATAAAGAAATGAAAAATTTCATTTGAAAAATGCATTTTTCAGAGGTGCAAATTAAAAAAAATAACTGAGCAAATATTAAATAAAATACGTCTATTTCTGCTAATAGACTGTTTAAGGGCCGAACGGTTTAGTCCTCTTGAGCCTTCGCATCTGGGGTTGGTTGACAAGAAGCGGAATTGCTTCATGGTTGAGGTGCATATAGAGCCTCTCATTTTTCCTGGCGACTTTATTAATTTCATTTGGAATAGATTAGACTTTAAAGTCTCTACGTAAATCGTCGTTCCAAACATACGAAGGAGCACCTACAAGATTCCTTATTATTCGATTTTGGATCGTTTCTAAATTTCTATAACTGATTTTTTTGGTACAGCTCCATAATAGTAGGCCATAGGCCCACACCAGTGTTAATATCTACTAACTGTTTGTAAATCAGAACTTTGTTTTGAATAAAAAGTTAAGGGTACCTACCTATCAGCCAATACATATTTTTGTACTTAATTCATCTGTTCAGTTTCTTTTTAACATGCGTTTAAACCAAGGTATTTCGCTGGTTTCTTATTATGAAAAATGCTGTTGTTTAAGATAATTGGAAGATAATTTATTTTCTTGTTACTAAAGTTAAAATGAACTGATTTCTGTTCATTAAACTTTATGCAGGCCATTTTTTGGACCATCGTTCTATGCTATTAATTGCATTTTGTAGGTTAACTGTAGATTCTTCTATAGTAGCGCCTATTGTCAGGACTGCTATATCATCAAAAAATGTGGCTAGTTGAATGTTTTCTCTTTCAGGAATGTCATATGTATACAAAAGGTATGGTACTCGTCCAAGAACGCTACCTTGTGGAACCCCTGCGTTTATTGGCTTTAACTCAGAGTACTCGTTTTCCATTTAACTCTAAATGTGCGCTGGTGTAGGTATAACTGCAATATTTCAACGAGTTGCATAGAAAATATTTTCTTTAGTTTCATTAACAGACAGTCTTGCCCTATTTTGTCAACTGCTTTTGCGATATCCAGGAATATCGCGGAACAAATTTTGTCCCCTTCCAATACTTTCTCTACTTTAATTACTTTTCGATGAATCTGGACAATATTTTTTTGGTCAATTATATGGTTTATTCGTTGTAATAGCAATTTTTCAAATAACTTTGAGATTATGGATCGTAAGAAGATTGGCCTGTAACATTCCTGTAAGCTGTCATTTTTAACTTGGATTTTTGGTAAGTACCTTGTAGAAGAAACAGAATTTAAAGAAGAGGCGACAAAAGTGGAGTATTAGATGACAGTAGAGAAAGGAATACTAAAACTTGTTTGATAGGTTGCTATAGATTCAGGGAAGAAACCTATTGAATTTCGGATTAATACTGTCAAACGCCTCTTAAGTTACCGAGATAAGATCAAAGGCTTTCGTAATATTCAAGAGATCTATCGGATTCTTCTCTATTCTGTTCTATCGGTTTGTTTGTCGTAGATGTAAATTGATAGGGTTATTGTAAATAAAATAAATATTGGCCAATTTATAAAACACTCAGGTTAAGTGATTGATAATTTTTATTTTAAAAGTTTTTTGAAAACGATTTTCTGATTGGAAATTGAAACGTCAAACTAAATCTAAAATGTAATTTTTATTAATAAAATAATATTTAAATTATAAAAACAAAGTTAAAATAATTAAACCAAAAAAAAATAACGGTAGACGGAGCATTACCCACTACATCTTTTATTTGCAATTATACTGATCTTGAGAAACCCACTTCTGGGAATCAGCGGGAGAATTAAATTTATTGTCTCGTTTTTTCTTTCTTTTGTTTTTTCCTTTTGCTATCCGCTACTGTCACAACCGATTGGAAGTTAAATTGGACAGGTTGTGCAGATAACGCTATGAAGGATACATTTTAGGCTTTTAAAGTAAAGGATAACGTTATACAATTAGACAAGTAAAAGAAATTTATGGAAAAAGCAATCATTGTGACGAGTTAAAAAAAAATTATTTATTGGTAATGTGAAAATAAAAATTCCCTTTTTTAGAGTTTAAAAGCAATTACTCAGTGTTGATATTTCCAAATATATTACGAATAGTATTATCTTCGTTTAGTATACAGTATAGTAAGTCAAAATATGTATTTACAGTTTTCTTCTACCTAATCTAGTCCAAAAGCAGTTATGTAAATTGTAGATAATTTTATAAATATGATAAAGAACCCATAAAATATGCTGTAGAGACTTACAAGCAGGTCTAGAAAATGAAGCTCAAACACTACAGAAGTTTGTAACTTTCTCGTGTTTTCAGTGATTATCTAAATCGTTTAAACCTCTCATTTAGTCTTTTTGATAAGGTCCGACAGCCTTGAAAGTGATCTTTGGTCTAGAATTTCTGTATAGTCTTATTTTTTGTGTACTTTTGTTAAGCCTGCAATTGTTTTTTTATGGAACCACGGTTTCTATATGAGGGCCATATTTAAGCATTTGTATGCAGCCTTGACATGCTTCAGATTATCTGCAGGATCTTGACGCTATCAAAGATTTCTGTGAAAAGTGCTTGTCCTTTGCTCCGATATCTTCCATGCAAGGGACAGCTCACCTACTGACCTCTTGCCTTTTAAACGGACTAGTATCATCCCTATTTCCTGGGCTTGTTTAAATGGTATGCTTGGTTTCAGTGCTTTCGCATTTTGCTTTGGGATTTTGTCTATGCTACCTTTGCCTGATTTGATTGACCTTCTCTCCAGAAGCTTTGGCGGTCACACTTTATACCGCTGAAGTTCCAACCTCCACAACCATTTTAATATTGCAACGATAAAAAAGATCAACGTGGTCAAAGAGTGGCTTTAGGTAGTAATATTACGATCGTACACAGGAACATTAGGAAGGCCTCAGTGCTGATTCTCGAAAGAGTCCTTGGAAACGGGTGAGGATATAAATAAGAGATATATAATTCATTACTCAAACTATTAATATTAACCGGCTTACCTATATAATGCAAAGAATAGTGAATAAAATAAAAAGGAATTAGCCACAAACCTCAAAAAAAATGTATTTTTTCAATATTATAAAAAAGAGACGAAAGTAGACGAATACTGACAATAATCTAATTACTAAATAAATTGCGGTGCTCGATTAAAACCAAAACTAAAACCAAAATAAAATTTCAAAATTGATAAATAAGGAATAGGGACCACAATTTTGTTAACCGAAAAAGCTTTTTGGTACGTACGTAATATTAAACTATTAATTACACATAAGATAATAACTAATTTTACTGAATCGTAATCGGTTTATAATCTGCTCTGCTTCTAACTTTGCCTCATTTTTGTTGGCAATGTAGAGAGTCTATTTGCTTGACATAGGGTCCTTAGCATAGAGGATTGTGTCTTTTAAAGAGTTTTTGAGCAGAAACTAAATAACAGCCATTGTGCGCTAATGTTATCCACTCACGTCATCACCACGCAAGTACCCGTCTTAAACGTGATTTTGCCAGTTTTGTTTCTAGTCTTTCTTGACTTTCCTTGACTTTATTTGGGTCTAGGGCCTTAATATTTCAGTTTTACAATACATTAAGTTTTGTGTGATCCATTTTGTTACTCGCTAGAGCAGCCACCTTTACTAACGAAGCAGACTAGTGAACGACTGTGAAAATCATTTCTAACTTCCTAGACTTTTTCCTAACGTGATTTATAGTTTCTGCTGTACCATTCTATTTAAAAATTCTTTAAAATTTCACTAAAAATATATATATATATATATATATATATATATATATATGTAATAATATTAACACAATAGTATTATTTAATTATCTTATACATAATTATAGTAATAGAGTAATATTTGCCGCCTACTTACATGATACGTGTTAGTGATAGATGTGTCTTCTAGGAAAGCTAAAAAGCAGTCACGTCGTTTCAAAAAATTTAAATATAATTGACTTCAATTCTTTTTCTTAGGGACCATTTTTCTAGTGGACACATGCGACCACCTTCTTCTTCTTCTTCTTCCTCAGCTTTTCCCTTTACAGGGACCTCTGCCACACATTTCTTCCAACTTTTTCTTGGTTTTCTTTTATCTATCCTTCCATCAACTTCTAACAGCTCTATCCTTTGTCCCATATAGTTGACGTAACCAAACCATTGCAGTCTTTGTTCTTGAATATTTTTTGAGGATATAGTCTAGATATAGAGGCTCTTTCCGTAATCAAGTCCTTCCTAATTTTTCCCTTATAGTCTTATACAACATCCACCTTAACACTTTCGTATGTGACCACCATGCTTGCAATATTCCAATATCGATCTCGGTCTTGAGCTACGTATTGTTCCACTGTCGTAAATTTCTCAACCAGGAGATTTTCTTCTGCCCCATTCATTTCTGTCCTTCAATTTTACCATTCATAATTAGCCGAAGGAACTCATATCTTGGTCTCCTGATTATATGTCAATAAGATATTCTAGTTTACGTCTCAACCACATATTTTCAATAGAAACTAAATTATTTTAAAACTTTAACTTTGATATTAAATATTTTGAAATAAAGTTTGAAACAAAACTTATAGTACATTATCGAAAAAGTTTATTCTTTTTTCTGTAACATAACAGTTAGAAGGTTCGTATAAATTGTAAGAAAGGTAATTTAATTATAAAACACTTTTATCAACGTATAACGACTCATTAAAATGTTATTATCAAACTCTTAATCTTAAAAGAATCTCCCGATTTTTAATTTTTCTGATTTCTTATCGTTTCTCTTCGCTTCGTCTTCAATTGGCCGAGATCAATTAAGCGATTAGAAGTTAAGTTTTAATTGCATTTTTTCTTGGTAGGTATTTTCAATAAAAATTCCTCAATTCGTAGGGCAAATTTATATTCGAACGCGTATTTCTTCTTAGTATGATACGGTCACAGTAAAAAGGAGTTGACTTCTACAGCGTCGTAGTTTGAGTGACTGTTAAAAGGATTATTAAATTTTAATATAATATATAAAATTTTTACTGCTTGGGCAACCGACTTCACCTTCTTTATGTACCGTGTCCAATATTATGCTTATATAAATATCATATCAATCTCGCAAGTGTTTCAACCATGAAGTCTTTCTTCATCCTAGACCGCGTTTGTCTGCTATTTTTCCTTGCATAATATTTGATAGCAACCTATATTTGAGGCACCTCATTACTTGTCCGAAATACCCCAGCTTCTTCTTTTTAGTGTTCTTTATAACCTCGTTGGTCTTGCTGAGACGTTTTCTTATTGTGAAGTTTTAAATCTTCTCTACCCAAGAAACTTTCAAAATTCTTCTATAACGCCACATTTCTAAAACCCCAAGGCGTCTTAGATTACTTTTATTCACAGTCCAAGACTCAACACCATAAAGTAAGACTGAGAACATATATATAGCAGTGAAGCCGATCCCCAATGACAATATTATCTCTGCTACATAATTTCTAGACACCCTTTTGAAAGCTGCTTTGGCGTACTCAATTCTGGATTTATTGTAACTCGGCTCGCAATAAACCCAAGCATCAAGTCAATTTAGTAATACCAAATAAAAGGTCCCATATAGTGTCTATCTGAACAACTCATTAACTAGCTGCACACAACTAAAGTTGAAATAGACTTCAATACTCAAAATGTACTTGTTTTCTCGAAACAGAATATTTCAGTCCCTTCAGTTGTAAATAAATCACGAAAGCCCTGCATAAAATGTAATCGGCATACATAATGATACACCAAAAAAATACTGTCCGATTACGCTTTTGATATGATCTAGAGACTTTCTGAGAGATTGCTATATAATAGAATTAACCAAACGATTCTCTAACATATAGCTAGGAACAAGCAGAGCTATTACCAAACAGAATTTCTACAAAATCGAAGATGTACTTGAGCTGAGTAACCATGTCGTACATCTAGTTCAATACTGCCACAACTCCAAAAATTCCAATTTTGAGTTAAGGCCTTAAAAAGGTTGCATATATGATACACCATCTAATGCAATACAACCTTAACTGAAATATTGTCTTGGATAAGTATAAAGTGGCGATAATACACTCCGCCACAATACAATCGATGTAATTTAATACGGCCACAACTGCAAAAATTGTTAGATTAGTGGTACGATTTTATCAGTTCTCAATTATTTATGCACGAGGTATCCACGTTTTTAGTGTACAACTATTTGATTTAAAGTCTGAAAACAGTGCATAGTGATATTATTATTAACTTTATTATATTATTAACTTAACGATGTCAAGGGCAAGAAAAATGCTTGGAGACTAGAAGAAGACGAGAAAGATGATGAGAATCTTAGAGACAATTCAGAGGTTTCTGAGGTTATGAATGACATCTCCTTTGTGTTGACGGAGGTTTGTATTTCAACAAAAATCACAGTGAGGTTTTACTTAATGTATGTAATTTTTTAGCTTACTCCGGTTGCGTTACCCGTGCAATCAAATCATACCGCAAATACATTTGAAGATCAAGAAAATCTACATACAGACCCTCGCCAAGATGATTACATAGAGCAGGTATATTTTCTAATAATACACTTTTCAAAATTTTATTTTTTGTTTGAATTTGTGAACTAATATCAAAACAGTACAGTTTTTAACATTGCCTAAAATATAATTACAGAACTGTATTAAATATTAATGTACCTATGTATGCATTAGGTATGTATGGAATTAGGCAAAAAGCACCGTAGATTTTCTTTTCAGTTGATTAGAAATGAGAGACCAATAGAAAAATGATAATTTATTATGTTTGTTGTATAAAAATATCGCTCTGTCCGTAATTATAAATAATTAGTATTGCCCAAAATCGGTCTTGGTCTTGCAGTCTTGGTCTTGTTCTTGCGTTTTAGCAAGACCAAAACCAAGACTGACCGTGTAAGATTTAAGCAAGAACAAGACTAAGCCTTCAAGACTCTTGCGTCTTGCAGTTAGGACTGAGTGTCGTTTTAGCGAGGGTAGTAGTTCGGGTATACGATTAAAGGCTCTATGAGATGCAAAAAAATATGTAATAAAAATTTGATATGTAATTTGAAAACCTGGACTTTGCGTCGTGCTCAAAGGTCATAATTACAATGTCAACGTAAAATATTTTGTACATTCTTTTCCAGCAGATGACTTCTTTGCTATGAAATTAATTGTCCAGATTCTGAGTATAGCCGTCCTCTAACTGCTTCAACTTTACAATTTTTCAGATATTGCAAAAGACTGGTTACTGTTACTTTTGGCACGAGGCTATTGCTAACCGCGGCTCAAACGAAATAGCTACGTGTCTATTTGATTATCTTTCAAATCATTGTAATGATAAAGACGTTATATTTTATAGCGACAATTGTGTTGGGCAAAATAAAAATAAATTTATAGTTACCATGTATCTCTATGCAATTGGAAAAATTAATGTTAAATCAATCACACATAAATTTTTAACAGTGGGACATACCCAAAATGAAGGGGACGCCATGCACGCAACTATTGAGAGGCAAAAGAAGAAAATACTTAAAACAGGTTCCATTTATGTTCCTGCACAATGGTCTGTCATCATAAGATCTGCAAAAAAAGAGGGAAATCCTTACAATGTAAAAGAAATGTCAACAGAAGATTTTATGACTTTAAAGATCTCAATTCAAAAATTGGAGGAAATTTTACAAAGAATACAAAAGATGAAAAGGTAGTCTGGAATGATATCCAAGTTATTAAAGTTGTCAAAAGCAATCCTGGATCTTTCTTGTATAAAACAGATTATAATGCCGATGAGTTCGAAGAGGGCCATTTTAAAGCATCGACAAGGGGGCGTTCAGCAACTGTGGAAGCAGTAATCGATTTAAAAAAGGCGTACATAAAGCCTCCATCGATATCCGCAAAAACCAAGCAACACCTTTTGGAACTGTGCAATAAAAACTTAATATTGCCTGTTCATCACAATTTTTTTAAGGACTTGGTTAATAGTAATTAAAAAAAATGTTCATACACACTTGTAATAATAATAATAAAAATATTTTGTGTAAGAACTAGTTGATTTTTTTTATTATGTTGCCGCCGTATCTCCTATTTATCGTTTTATAAATGACTTTCTTTACAATGTAATATCGCCATAACTATCAAAATACAATTAACGTTTTATTTTTAATAAATTGTAATAAGATCCAGCGAATAACTGTATAATTTGCTAACTAAATTGTAATTTTGAAGCCAGTGATTCTAAAAATAAATTATTTACAAGGCATAACTCGTTTGCTACAGAACGTTTTGCTCATTTCTCGAAATTATTGTATTTTGGACTTGTGTCACTATTGAACTAGGTGTGCGATGTGAAAATTTGATTTCAAAAACATTCAAAAAACATCTATTGTTTTCATCGGTTAATTTGCTGTACATTACACCGTGTGGTGACAAGGAGTAAGGGCGAAAAAACTAGTACTCAAATAAAACTGAATAATGGCCTCCCACAAAGCTCGGTGCTCATTTTCTGATCTTCAGTCTTTACCTAGTCGACATATCCGATACTCCATCAAAGAAGTTCTCATACGCAGACGATTGGGAGCTTTCTGCAAACTATAATTAATTCGAGACTAGAGTTGATGGCTTCATTTATAAATAACTTTTAAACAGCAAAAGGTTCAATGAGTATTCATAAGCTGTTCGTCAATTCTCACTTCTATCTTGTTGCTTCCATAGATTTTTTAATTGTTTTAATGATGTCCAGAGAAATTTCTCTATTATACAAAAGACGAATTATAGTTTTGAATCTTACTCTTTCATACGTATTCTTCGAGTCGATCAAACGTAAAAATTCGTGTAAAGAACGAATACTGTACGAAACCCTTGTTGCCAATCTTATAATTGTGTCCCCTGATTTGTTTGTGTAGACTGTCTCTATTACCTAGTGACAAACACAGATGTACTTTAAGTTAGCCATGGAGTTGCTACCTAAGACAGAAGAGATTTATTTTCACGTTCAGAGAGACTGTGAATTGCCGTTCTGCAGGGGCCTATTAGGCCGAAGTATGTATAAGCGGATACACAGACGCAATATACGTGAAATCAAATCTTAACTGTCTTTTCCTGTTTATTCCGATATACTCTGTACGAGTACTAGAAACCAATTCGCTAAGGATTTTTGCTTAGTTGAGGAGATATGTTGTGGAATGCAAATTTTAGATTCCCCATGTCTCTAATAACATCTTTATCAACGTCTGATCGTCAAAAATCTGAATATGGTTTCGAAAATTATTTAACCGATTTAGTACTTTAAGTTGTTTATATTAACTTTCAGTTCAAGTTGTCTGTCAAAAATTCTGCAAAACGCAGACGTCAAGTTTTGAGGTATTTCAGTTTTGTGTTACGATGGCAGCAGACGTTAAATAATTAGTTTTTTTTTAATACGGTTGTGTGGCACTCGCATGTTACGGTAAGTCTTATCTAATTTTTTATTGTTTAATCATAAAATATAGGAAGATTTTTTAACTTTCTAGAATTCTACCACCAGGTTACATTTAAGAAGTCGCCTTCCTTATCATGTCATAAATGCTGCTACTTGATGGGAGCGAATCCCGATCTTCTTGAGGTCGTACCGGTTTTTTTGTTTTTTCGTTAGCATACATAGTCACTTAAGTTGAATAATTTTAATATATTTAAACTGGCTTATTAAAATTGAGTGCGTAAATATTTGATTCGGGCATTTTATGTTACAGTTTTATGGTTTATTAGAAATACATTGATGTAATTCATTTGATGACTTACTTCTCATTTATTTTGATGAATAAAATATTACATCGAGGACCGCAATTTATCTAAATATTAGATTATTAATCAATGTATGTCCTTTTTTTATAGTAATAAATAAATGCATTTTTTGAAGTTTATTATTTTTTTAATGGTTTTATTTTATTGACGAAATAATTTTTGGCATACTTACTTACTTTACGTGTCCGGAACACCAACAGCTTTAACTTTTGTGTTTCCAATGGTTGGCCACATAGATGGCCCTGTCATTCGATAAAAATAGGTCTTCTTCTGTGCAGGTCTCTCTCATCTCTGTGCATGATAGTAGATTGTAACTATTCTGAACCGCGCCACAGTCGCAGGTATCGTCCTCCTGGTATCCCCATTTCTTCAGGTTACTAGCACCACGTGACGCGCCAGTTCGTAGTCTGTTTAGCACTTTTCATGTGGGATACGGCAAATTGTGTCCAGCGGCCATTTCCTCTGAGGGAGCAAAATGTAGCTGATGCTTGCTATAGGTGTATTCGGTATATCTTTGGTTCTTCGGGAATTGATCGTGATTTTTTCAGAAAGCTTTACCGAGATCTTAATCTACTTGGCTGAACTTGGTCGTCATACAAGGGGTGTCTTTGATCCGTCTCCTGCTTTTTTTTGGCATTATATAGGTAATCATGTCAATTTTAATATTTTTGCTTATGTGAAGATTTGATATGTTTTATGACGAATCCTTTTTATACATAATATGGCGAATATAAACGAGTCCTTTATAAATCTCGGGTTAAGATTTATTGGCGACCATCTGTGCAGTTTAGCTGTATTCAGTATTTCTTGGTTTTTTGATAAAACTGTTCTATATCTGCTATTTATCTATTATCGATCTAGTATTCAGATTCTTACCAACCCCAATGTCTTTTCAGATAATGAGCAACAAGGTTTTCGTAAAATCCCTGTATACGATCGGCTTATTACCACCTTCAATCACTTCTTTGTCCACCTTGAACTTTTTTTATGGTTACAATATCTCATTTTTACGTGTAGTTTTTTTATTCTTCAGCCTCTAAACTGTTTTTTTAGACTTCTTGTGTTTTTATGGTAATTTCTGATGGTTTTGTTTCTAACCTAATTTGTTAATTTGCATAGATCTTTAGATCCCGATACCCTGTATCGTTTTCTATGTTTTCTGTGTTTCGTCGGGTCTATTAGCTATTTCACCTCTTTTCATCGACCTTCTACACAACACCATGTTTCTTTTTGTAGAAAATTAATAGTTTCCTAGTATATACGTTTTTTTAGCAATTGCAACCTTTTGTCTCCACCACTGGTTTTTGCAACAAAAAAAGAGTAATAAAATGTGAAATATGATTGGGCTGTCGTGCGTCCAGCTAGATATTAAGAGGCCGTATTTATTGATGGGTTTCGATTAATTTTATAGGCGTATAAGCAATATCTTCGGACGAATTAATTTTGCGAGTGTTTTTCTGCATTATGAGGTCATTATTCTCCTATAAACGATTATCTAAATAAAATCTATTCAAATACATTTTATTAGGTCAATCCAATTTTATTACTAGTGATTGCGTACTCGGTCAATGTGCGTATCTGGTGTTTCTAATAAAATTTTAATTAGTTTTGTAGTTAGTTTACTGTAGTTTAATTTTTACTACCGTGGTTTGTTTTTAATTCATTTACCATTTTAAAAACGATTACAAGAACATGAAATATACAGAGTATCTGGGACTCTCATTAAAATAGGAAGACATACAAGCAATATATAAGCAAGACCACAACAACAATCTTCCCAGCTAGACGAATCGTTATGTTATAGTCCGGTGGAAGTAGGCATAGGCATTTCAAATAAGTTGTCTGAACTTTCCAGAATGCGTTCTGATTTATCTTGTATGTACAACTTATATCTATTTTCTAATTGTAGATGTATATGCAGCTCAAAATTTAAGATATAGAGATGGTGTAAATAAGAATTCTAGGAAAAATGATGCGACAAACTGGCAACGGTTATCAATGATTAGACTAGATGGCGAAGAAGACCTGTGAAGATGGTGTGGAACCACAGAACCACTGATAAAAGCTAAAAGCGAAACACATAAGCCTTATAACCTATTCTAAAACACAGACTAAGGAGAAATTTGTGATAGATAGTAAATTTAGTATGTACAAATTGAACATAAATATTTTAATTTTTTTTTCGGGCGTGGCAACTTAATCTAAAATAAGTTTTAAATAATAATCAACTTTATACTGTTAATTAATTAAAATCTCTTCAAATTGTATCTGGTCTAATGCAAACAACATCGACTCTATACTATTAAGTTTACATTGGCATCAGATCTAGTTCAGTTATTAAGAGACCAATGCAGAAGCATTCAGTTGATGAGATCACTTCACTGTTCAAACCGGTTGTGTAGAATGTAAAATAAACATTAGTAATACGTATATACATTCTGCTATTGCCTCTTCTGATTATCCGGTTGAAAATCCACGGGATAAGGCATATCGTCTCCGGGAATACAAGCGTATAGCGTATATTTAAGCAGCACGGTGTACATAAGAGGATTCTGCCGACTAGAGGCGCATCTGTCCTGAACTAGTGGTTCAATAGGAACAATACGGAAGTGGGAATCAAACGAGTTGATTTAGATTATCTCGAGTTCGTCATAAAAATGTGAACACATATTAAGTAAATTTTGACGATGATTATTTCATCGTGCCGATTTTGTATTATTGAATGAAACTTGAAGTCTATTAAAATTCTGGAGAATTGTTAAGGAACAATTACTCACCCCTTCCATGTAACAGCAGGTTAATAATTACTTCAACACGACAATTCCAAAGTATAGAACTTTGTGATTGGCTTTTACAGAAAATAGACAGAACGTAAACTTTATAAAGAATAAAGCAAAAATAAAAATTTGAATATTTCTACTTGTCAAAACCAAAATTCAAATTTTTACTTAAATCTGTACCTTCTACGATTTACCAAGCAACCAGACGATGGATAGACCGACATAGGGATTCTAAATGTATTCTACATCATATCGATTTATCTAAGAACCTTTTATGAACTATCTTCTAATACTCGAAATATGAGCCAATAAAAATATTTAAAAGACAGTTAAAATTTGATTTCACGTATAGTGCCTCTACAAGTCGCTACTTGTTACTGAGTCGCTCTGATGAGTCTTGAAATGACGAAATAATCGAAATTGTCGAAACACTATACGTGAAATTAAATCTTAACTGTCTTTTCTATTTCTTTATAAAGACGACTTCACCGACGAAGCAACCTTTACAAGAAAGAAATCACTAATAATCACAATACACATGTCTGGGCCGTCACCATCAGGATGATTTTAAAGTAAACGTTTGACTGGAATTGCCAGTAATTATTTAGTAGGACTAGTATTTATTTTCATTTTTAAAAAAGGATATGTCTCTACTTGAAAGATCTACCGTTAGGGGTGGGACAAAGTATGTGGTCTTTGCAAGATGGTGCTCCACGCTATTATAGCGACAAGGTTAAAGCATTTCTATTTTAACAATACCAGCAAGTTGGATAGGAAGAGGGCCCGATCTAGATCGGTCCAGATAGTCCAGATAGTCCTAGAGTGTGGTCCAGATCTTAATTCAATGGATTTTTGGTTTTATGGTTTTTGAAAAATTATATTTATTCCGTGGAAATACTAGTACAGAACGAACACATAATATAGGTTTCATAAAATAATTTAAGTGTAAGTTTGTAGTTTTTTAATAAAATCATTAAAGGAAATGTGGCGACCACAGCTCAGTAGCAAACATATTGGCATATCAAGCCGGAACGTAGGTGTTCGGTTCTCGGTTCTTACGACCAAATTTTAAATTTCTACAAATTATGCGAACTGTAACCGCGTTTTGGTGCCCCCTGGTCTAGTGCGCATCAACACTAGTTGAAACAGTGTTATGGCTAAATTGTTACTTGAAACCTGGCTAAAAAGCCAAACGATATTATTATTATTATTATAAGTACATGAATTTAACAAATTGAACTCTTGTAGAGTTTAACGGAAGTGTTAATTAAAAACCTTTAACAAATCCCTACTTCTGTTATATCATCATTTAGATTAATGTAGCTTTAGTTGCGTAAACAGTACAGTTATCACTGGAAACTGCAACCAATGACTTCATTAATTTGGCCTCGGAATTATTAAGTTATCAAAGACCGAACTAAAATATTTCCAACCAAGGAATCAATACCAAGGAAACAAATCATTAACTGGAACAAGTTAGCCCAACTCTACTTCAGACGTATATGATAAACGAGCAAAGGAAAAACACGAATAGAAAAATTTTATTAAAAATTTATATGTTTTGAATTGTGGTATATTCTTGTCGTCATGTATTCACATTTTCGGTACACTGCAGAAACGAACCGTCAACGTTTATTTCGTTTTCATTTTATAATGTGGATCTCGTACTGTAAACAGATATTGGAGGAGAATAAAAATATATATAATATTAAAGATAATGTCAAAAATATAAACGAATTAAAGTTATATAACAAAAATGTACAAACTGCATTGGAGGTCACCCAATGCTAGTTTGTTAACATCTTGATAACAAAGTTAGAGCTGTGCTAATATTGTTCGCCAGTGGTTCATACAATAATTAGTTTGGTCATATTTTAATCTTTTTTTTTTCATGTGTCATCTCTAATAACATTGGCAATCTTCACGGAAATACGCATCTTGGATGCTACAACCCCAAATAGTTCAATGGAGCCAAACCACACACTCAAATTATTTAACCATGAGATACGTCTTCTCGTTTATAGGATTTTAATTGTCTTTAAAGGTATTGTGGTATTTGTACCACAGATCTTCTTCTTCAAGTGCCATCTCCTCGGCGACTCGGAGGTCGGCAATCATCATAGCTATTCGGACTTTTGAGACGACTGCTCTCAAAAATTCATTTGATGTACATCCGTACAACTCTCTCAGGTTGCGCAGCCATGCGCAACCCCTCCCTATGCTTCTCTTTTCTTGGATCTTTCGCTGCATAATCAGTTGATGCAAGGTGTAATATGGCCGAGATTTTCTAAAAATAAATCTTAAAATTTCTATTTCTTTATTCATCCTTTTCAGAACATCTTTGTTTGTGAAGTGTTCTGTCCACGATAAATTTTTAGTGTTTCGCTCAATAATTTGATTGTTCAATAATCTTGACATTCCTTTGCATTTGGTTGCTTGTGGCAATGGTATAAAACTGGATATCAGCCAGTCTTTAGGAATAATTCGTGTATTGTATAATGTATTCTATAAATAAAGCAAGCCCCAATATTTTCCTCTTATATTTGTTTTATTATCTCTGCTTGTATTTGATGGTTAGTTTTATGCCTTGTAGTTCTTCTTCCTTCGTTATATCCTGCACACTGTAAGTAGTGTTATATTCGTTTTGTAATAGTTTTGTTATTCCCCCAAGAAATAGGGGGAATATTTCCTCTAGGAATAGGCCTTGGATATAATTTTGCATCTCATCAATCTGTTTCAGAATTTTTCCATTGTTGTTTTGGCAATATGCTATTTTTCTTCTGTTAATCATGCCTTTTAATTCTATGATTTTTTATGAACATTTAGGTGATGGTATTTTGCTGTTAACTAATCTATCTTTTTGCATTTTTTCTTTTTCATATAACTTCCCTTTTACTTTTCTTATTTTTCTTCAACTTGTTTTTTTTTTCTACAAGTTCTAGGATGTCATTCGGTATCTATCCATGTTTATTCTACGTTTTCTCTTTTTTTTAAGTTGTTTCACATTAGTGCACTAGATCATCTTTTATAATTTCCCGTATTTGGTTTATGTCTTTAACATGTGTGTATTTTTTATTGAGCTTTTCTTTTTCATACAACTTTTTTCGTTATTGTAGTATTTTAATGTGGATATCTTTATCGCGTTTTCGCTGTTATTTTTTCGCAGAGTTTCTTGAGTTAATGCCAAAGTTAAGTTAATGCTAAATCTTCCTATCAGTGAGTTGTCGTTTGAACTTATAACAGCCTCAGGGTATGTTTTGATGGTTGTGATGGAGTTTTTGTATCTCTTGTTAATGACTAGATAGTTAATTTAATTTCAGATAATATTATTTTAGTTATATCCACGTATAAAGTCTTCTAGCGGGTAGGTCATAGTAGGTGTTCGTCACTGTAAATTCTATCTCTTGGAAGAATTAAGCTATTTTTTCACCCCTTTCATTTTGAGTTACTAGTCCAAAGTTTCCATCAAATTTCCTTCCCTTCCTTTTCAAATTTTTGCATTTAAATCACTCATAACTATTGTATCATTTCTAGTTTTGGTTGTGTGTAATGTTTGTTCTACTTCATTCTAAAATTTCTCGAGTTGTTCGTCATTTTTGGATGCAGTGGATGCGCATACTTGAACGATATTTTCCTTGGTTTGATCTGTTTTTAATGTTCTGTCACATATTTTTGGAGAGATTTATCAGTTAATATTTCTACTACAATTCAGTGTTTCTTGTTGTTGTTACCAGAGGAATATATTTTGCACTTGTTATATATTGTTTCTCATGAATTGGCCCATCTGGTTTCGCCCAATATGTTGATGGTAAGTCTCTGCGTTTCTTGAACGACGTTCTGGATACTTCCTGATATATAGACCTAAAGTTCCATATTGCTACTTTGATATTACGTTTTCTTTTGTGTTTGTTGTTGTGTGAGATGCTGTTCCCCGTATTTTTATCACAAGGATTACGCTGAATAACAACCGAGAGGACCTTTAATTTAATACAAATAAACTGTAAATGACTGCAAACTAAGTTTTCACTTCATATCAACCTGTATAACAAGTTAATCGACTGTCTAGCTTTCGAGATTTGAATTTTGTGGCGAACAGACAAACTGATAAAAATATGATTACGTGTTCTTTTAAACACAGACGTATCTACCGATAAAATATCTGAAACTGTGTATCTTACAATCTTAAATACTATATCAAAGATTATAATATTGTACCACTGTAGCTGCATTTAGAAGAAATAACCGTTTTTTAAGTTGCTCCCTTTCGCGCTACAAAATGAGAGTTTAGTAAAGTTGTCGTGTTGAACCGAATCTTTTTTACTGCTTTTTTCTTTTCTTCTTGGCGGTCCCAGAGCGATTTATCGGCAATTTTCTTTCGTCGAATTGTCGAGAACCGTCACTTATTTTTGTTTATTTTTCGTTCCTTTGATATTAATGAGGATTTTTTGAGCCCTTAATCTTGAAAGAAAGAAAAAATTGTAATAAAACTTTGTTTCGCTATTTTACAGGAGACGCGGATTTTATAAGAAGTTTAAATTAAAGAAAATCTCGATAATTTCGTCGTGTGATGTTTTATTTTGAAGTGTGCTTTAATTGTATTCCCGAAAGAAAATACCATATTTTTTTCAGTTTATATCTGCTGCTTTTTTAGAATCTTCTTTAAGATTTACGACGTCAAAAGCACACAGCGTTGCCAAAACATCAGAATAGTTAATAAGTGAGAAATTTTTAAAATGTCAACTTTTTAAGGGTATACACTAGTCAATTGGATTTTTAAAATGAAGAAAATCATCACATTTTCAAAATTTCTTTTTTCACTTATCTCAATATTTATCTGAACTTTAAAAATAAATAAAAATGTTTAAACTTACTCTTTAATATTCATTATCCAGATACAAGGTAAAGAAAATCCACACTTAATATAAAAAAATATAATTATTTATTTATTAACGGATACCACACAATTACATATAAAATATTACAAAATGATAATTAAATTAAAAAGTATACAAGCAATACATATATTGCAGTAAATTGAAAACATTCCATATCTTAGTTGCTTTACATGTTGTTTAGACATATTCTCCAAGCACATAGAAATAAGTCAAGGTCTATTTCACTACCAATTAGAATCATTCTGTTCATTGGAGAACTTTTAACAAAATTACACGTATGAAACTTGACTGTAACATGTAAAAATAATGGAGTAAATCTGGAATATTAAAATCAATTAAAGACAACAGGTTATTCAATTAATCAGTCAGCCTTGGATCAATAAATTCAGTAAATTTTGGAATGAAGTAATTTATGAAGATACTTAGTATCTTGGACTTTCCTTCCAACATAACATCTGCATACATTAAAGGATCAAGGATCTTCCCTTGAAGTTCAGCTGTTTGGTGATCCAGCATAAACGAGAATAAATACATACTTAACACAGAACCCTGATTAAAGCCCTACTTTTACAGTTTCTTTCTCTTTCACTCTAAATTTTTGTATGTATTTATAAATACAATTTATTAATACATAATAAATTGTGAATCTGTGAATCAAATTGTGTAAAAAATCAAAACATAAACAAAATTCTTACTCACTGTAAACAATTTTACCAAATGCTGAACTGTCAATAAAATTTGAAGTATTCTCGTATTAGTGGCGTACGATTGTCTATCCATTTAATTAAAATTATTATTTTGTGGGGTATTAAACAACAGTTATTTCGTATGTAATAATCATATTTAATTATTTGTAGACCTTATAAAACACATGTAAAAAAAAGTTATTTTGTTCATTCAGTTTGTATTTTGTATTCTTTAGAGCAATATTTATCCGACGATTTTTGATACGGCCCTGTATACTGCCAAAATCGAATCATTCTTGTTTTTACTTTTTGGAAAATTAATTAATCTATTAATTTATTAATCTATTAAGCTTTTCGCATTTCTCTCTTCAGCCCCAAATGTATATTTGTCGTTAATGGTTTGTTCACTGAATGTGTTTCCTATTATCAGGTCATTGGTTTGGCAGAATTCCAGCATTTTAATTCCAATTCTATTTAATGTGTCTTCTCCATATTGTCCAATGCATCCTAATCCCCTGTTAATGTCTTTACCTACTCTTGAATTCCAATCGCCTAAGATTATTATTTTTTCTCTTGTCTCTCTTAATTTGTCAAATGCGTTTTGGAGTTCGTTGTAGAATTATATCATTATCTCTTCTTCATTTCCTTCTGTTGGTCCGTATATTTGTATTATTCCTATCTTGTCTTTTAGTTCTATTTGGGCTGTGATTATTCTAGATGATACTGCTTCGTAGTTTGTTATTCTTGATTCTATTATTTTATTCACTATTATACCGACTTCTTCGTTTGCTCTGTGACCCTGTGGTACTCCGGAATAATATAGACTATATTTCTCATTTATATTGATGTGTCCTTTCCCTATCTTTTTTGTCTCGCTTATTCTCATTATTTGTACTTTCATTTTTTCCATTTCTTCCGTAGCTTCTATTTCCTTGCCGGTCAGAGATGTCACATTCCATGTCGCTATTCCTATATGATTTGTCTTGTTATGATGTATTTCCTTATTACTATATTCTTCTTCTCCATTATTGGTGTGTTCGTTGATTTCATGGTCCCTGGTTTTTGTATTAACATTATATCCGTTATTTATTTTATTATTATTTTTATTTTTAATACTAATATTTAATTTTTCCCTACCTTCATTACTACTGCTATGCTCATTATTAATATTCCCCCTAGCTATAATATTATCACTACTGTTAGTATACAAAATACCCATATTCCTATCACAAGTCATATTTCTAATATAATAATTATCATTTACATTTCTAATCCTATTCGTATTACTACTTAAATCTAAACATTTATCATCATTGTCCGGTTTATTTAGTAATTCTTATTTCTCTATTCGTTGCTCGGCCTCTCCTTGGTTCCTTTTATGTTGCTCTGGTAGTTTTTTGAACACGCTATTTCCAACATCTTTTCTTATTTATAGCACCATCTCCATTCCTTGCCCTCCACTGTGATTTTATTGTATCCTATTTTGACCATTTTTCCATTTTCCCTCATTTCTCTTGCTTTGTCTCTTAAAGCCTTCATTTTCTCTCTCTCTCCTTTTGTGAGATCCTCTGTAATCCATATTTTTTCGACCTTCACATTCTTAAGTCTGTATTTCTTTTTTAAGATTGTTGTTTTTTCTTCTTCGCTTTTAAGTTCAATTAAGCATGTTTTTGTTCCTATTTTTTGTGCTCTTTTAATATTTATCCGACGATTTTTGATACGGCCCTGTATACTGCCAAAATCGAATCATTCTTGTTTTTGACGTTAAGAGGATTATTATTTTAATTAATCCCTTAATATTTATGTAATTAACTTTATCTCTTTTGTTTCATTATTCATAATTGAGTTGTATTACTCCTCGCATAAACCCGACTTTGATATCAAAGTATAATAAAGTTTCTTTTACGTTTTCCATTTTATTTATTTCCAAAAAGTAAATACTTCGTTAATGATTACAACATCAAACAAGATACACACTGTAATACTCTCTTTTTCGTATTGTTTCATACTAATTCTAAGCATCATTAAACCAACTTTAACCAAAAAAGTGTATTACAAAGCTTTTCTTAGTGAAGCTCTGAGAGGTATGTTTTAATTACAATGATTCACTGAAATTTTACTCGTGAAACAATGTCTAAAAGAGATAATATAACAGGGCAAGTCTAGCGAGATAAATTTTAAATTTACTTTGTAAAGCAAAAACAATAACAATTTATATATCTATATATATATATATATATATATATATATATATATATATATATATATATATATATATATATATTGTGATATTTAAAGTCTTGGTGCGCTAAGCAATTTATTAGCTAATTAATTAATTAATTAATTAAAATTATTTAAATGATATGATTATGACTCTATCACACTTTTTAATTCTCTTATCTCAGGGTTAAATTCGTGCTTTAATATCTATGCTATTACATGTGAAAGGTAAGGTCCAAAGAATACCGGAATAATAAAAAACACATATGATATAACACTATATATTAAAATAAAATATATGAAATAATTCACACTCAAATGTTTTCAATAAACAAAATCTCATATAATGATTCTCAGAATTTTGTTCTACGTACGTGAACCTTCAAAATTAATGGTACAAACAATATTAGTTGAAATCTCAAAATCCCAAATTATTCTAACTCTCCTAATCAAATATTTATATCCTTTCTAAATTAAGTGTAAAAATTGTGTTATCAATAAAAGAAAAACTACAGAAAACAAAAATATCTCTCTCTGATGATGAGTGGTCCAAATCCTTGTTCCTTGTAGACTATATTATCTACTCTCAGGCGCTCCCTAGGTAATCAGCAATCTTACAACAAATTATTGCAAGTTTATCGTCCTTAATGATCTCCTTCAAATGCACGAATCGTTCAAATTATGCTAGCTTCTTCTTCTCTCAATAAACTGAATCTCTCGTTGGCCTGAGTGAAAAATGACTCTTGGAATATCTTTTCTTTACGATAAACTGAATCTCTCGTTGGCCTGAACAGTGACTCTTGGAATATAAGTAGAAAAATATGACTTACAATCTTTTACTGGATCAGCTTCTGTCAGATACACCAACTACACGAAAACTCACAAACTTTCACTGCTACTGCTTCCTACCTCTGGGAAACTACCCGAGACACAACGGCCGTTCGCCTTGCACCCTTGGAAACCAACTACCTATCTTTTCTCTCTCAAAAATCTAGCTAAACTTTCATTCCTACATTCCTATCCCACCTTTTTCAATCTCCGCCAATCAAAGCTCGTCACAATTCTCCCATTTTTTCATTTCGATAACAAACAAAATTTTTCCTATAATTATAAAATTTCCTAAAACTTATTTACAAATAATATTTTTCAACGATTCTTAAAAACTAACAAAAACCTATCATTCTAAAATCTATTCTATTGTCCTTAATCACTGCATTAATGTATTTGGAAAACCCGGTTCAATTGTCTTTGGATTTCACTTAAAATTATGCGGGTCACTCAAGTATATTATAACAAAGAAAATAATTTATGCATAGCTTACATTTTGTTTAATACAGGTAATCCAAAAATTTAAAGACTTTCCTTCTTCGAAATGTTTGTTGGGTATTATCCTACTTATCTGAATTATTTTAATGTTTTTGAACTTTGAAATATTTTAAACAAACCAATATTTTTCTCGATTTTACATATCATAACAATATATATATATATATATATATATATATATATATATATATATATATCTTATAAAAATACTTTAGATATTATGATATTATGCTGTTGCGTTCTGCACATACAATGACCTCAATATAATAATTGGTCATCAGAAAGGGTAGAGAAGATGTTATGTTCAATCTAGAACTCGCTGGTTTCTCCCTTTCGCATTGGGTATGTATATTAAAATAAAAAAAGACAGAGAACAATATAAAACTATATTTTAAAAAGAAGGTAAATTAAACATAAATATACATGAACAAATATACAATTATAACTAAACAAGAGTTTATGCAAACTTAAATATTAGTTAATATGAAACGACACCAAAAAGATAACCATTTAAGGGATAGAACACTAATGGCTCAAACAAACCGACAACTACGACGTATTTAACAACTAAAATACAAGCCTACTATAGCCGCAAACATACTATGCATAAAAAGATAAAAGACAAATTAATAATATTACAGAAAAACAATCTAATTACGGATACATATGTCACGTTATAAAAACAAATTAATAATGCGGTGCATACAAATAATTAATACAATTATTAATACAAAACACACATGAAATACAATCGGTGTTAACAAAATACAAATATAGAATACAATAAATAAAACAAAACAAATGCAGAATGTTCAATTGACAATGTTCAATCGCGATCGCGGTACAACTGAGATAAAATTCTAAACAAATATGAAATCTCTATACCAAGTAAATGTACTTGATATATGCACGATGGGATTGCAAACCCTCTAGTTCGGTGAAAATCAGGAATCAAAACTTGCCCATTCCTCCGCCAGGAACTGTCTTTTTCACAAGACCGAAGCGAAGTGTCTCAGGTACGCTGAACCCACACACATACACACACACACATCTGTGTGGTTTGAGAGATAGAGATAAAGCTGTGTCTATGACGCGCTGCTCTTAACTTCAAAAACACATATCTCCAATATGGCATATGGAACTCGTCCCATATCTCAAACTTACGTCTTTGTTATCTTGCAGATGGCTCGTCTTGCAATGTTTAGCCCTTAAAACCACTGTGCCCTTATACACGCAATCTCCTTTAAATATACTCCGGGGAGAATCAAAACTAACAAAAAGTCTGTTAATCTTTTATAAATTTTTTTATATCGTTGCGAAACTGCAACATATAGTTCTATAATAATAGAAAAAAGTTAACTTGGGAAAGGATCAGTACATACATACCCTTATTGCTTAAATGGATGGCCCAAATTGTACAAAAACCGGGATACGCCTATTTTGCAATATTTAGATTTCAAATTTGTTTCTTGCAAGGTTGCCAGATTTATTATTTTTCTGATATCACTTTAGTTTTTTTTAATTCAAAACTCTGTATATTGTATTATTATTATAATCCTCACTTCAATACGAATTCAACCATATGTAACACTTGGTATTTTGTCTAGTCACGAACGTCTTAAATAAATAAAACTTCTCAGTGCCAAATAGTTTTGAAGTAATTCAGTAATGTTATGGAACGCTGTCATTTTTACATTTATTCATAAAACGAACAATAGCTTGACGTTTGTTGAAAAGTATTGTAAAATAAATTGTAATAATAACTAAAGCTGACAGTTGTTTTATGTGTTTTTAAAAACTCTACAATAAAGATGGTTTTTAATGAAAAAGGCTTACTACTTTCCCAAACCACTCTTCTATCTATAAGGCGATGGTACAAGGTAGGCAAAAAATTGTTATAAATTACAATAAAACTTTAGATTTAATGCAGAGTTAAAGATCTACATACATCCTTACACAGAACTGCACAAGTAATTCTAAATCATGAATATATCATCGAAAGCGATACATATAGAACGAAACAAACAAAATTTAAATTCACAGTGGTTGGCTGTATACCATGGTTAAAAAAAAATTACAATGAAGTAAAAACCTATCAGAAGAAAATGTTTGATCCTATCAGATCAGGAAAAAACATAGAAATAAGTATAACCACTTAAAAATTAAAACAAAAGGGTAAAATTTTGACTGTGTCAAATTTTTGATTATTGTGTTAAATGATATACATAGTTGTTGAATAAAAAAGAATAATTGTATTATGAATAATTAAACTCACACTACCACTGTAGCAGATTTGATACGGCCTAGTAAAATTTCGTATATTTCTATATATACAGTAAATCTCACACATCTCACACTCTTATTTATCGAATTACAAAGTATATTGTGGGGATTTTATATTGAAGTGAGATTAGATAGGTCTGTTCTTTATGCATTGTACTCTAGTCAGTGGTGTCTAGAAGGCTATCGTTATTTGTGAGAATTTAAAAAAAAAACCCGCGAAATTGTGCTTTAAGATGCATTTATTCCAATACATAAAGGTTAGTTTTACAAAGTATGAGGCTATAAATATAGTTATAGTAGGTCTTATACATAGGACAAATAGGGCATAACTTACAAATACTGTACTTTAATTCACTTATTATTTTCAATAATTCTTTACCTACAAAAACAAAATTGTTTAGAAAAATGCCCTATATGAAAAATAAACAATAAACATCATGAGTTTGTTAAAAAAAACAAACAAAACAAAAACTGCATAAGAAAGCTCTGAAATTAGTCTTTCTACTAACAGAGAAAAAACCTTCTGCTCGATTACGTATACAGGCAAGATGCCATCAGAAGTAGCCAAACACATAAAAAAGAAAGAAATATCGAAAGGCTTTCAGAACAAATAACAACTTAAGCACATATATTAAGAACAACAAGAGCCAAAAGGAAAAGCACTTACATAGTGGGGTATACAAACATACATGTAGCGACTGACCAAAAACTTACATCGGTCAAACGGGTAGAATTTTTAACTTACGGATAGCAAAACACAATAGGGCTTCCAATAATATAAACATATTCTACTTACGCACTCTACCTTCTAGATCAAAATCATTCTTTTAATAACCAATTTCTAATTCTTCACATTTAAAATAAAGACCTTAAACTGAATGACCAACTTGAGACAGTTCTCGCCTTCTCAACTTATTCAGTTAAAGACTATAAAGTGTTAAACGCATAGCAAAAATAGCTCACTTGAGAAAGGCACTCTGCCGAAACTGCTGTAGTGATAATAAATTATAAAAAAAATTGTGGAAGTGTTGAAAACAAAAGTTTTCAGTATTTTATTGCTTGATAAAATGAACTTTCATCAAGTAACGGCCGAATTCATCACATATTTTAATTTTTAGTGTTAATGTCTAGAGTAGCATATCTGATACAACCCGTTGTGTTGTTATTGATAAGTAAAATTACCCAAAAAAAAATTTAATAATGTTTCCCATATTCTGTACCTTCTAAGGATATAGGAACATTTTTTTTATCAAAAAAAAAATAAAAAATTGAGCAGTGGGGTTAAAAAATTTAATAAATATTTTCCTTCAAATCATGACGTCATTGAATCAACTGACTTTAAAATGAGCATTTTATAATAAATCAATAATAAAAGGTTGAATTTTGAGAATATACTGTATTGTTAAAAAAATGATGTGGTAAAGTTTAAGCAATGTTTTCTAAAATTAACCGTAATAAAAATATTGTACAGCATTTAGATAAAATGAAAATACACTGAATTTCCATTGGATAATTCAAAATTATTACCCGCTAAATCATTATGATAGCACACGCTGCTCTTCTATTATTTTTCTCTCCTCTCCCAGAAGAAAACAGTACAAACGACATTCTTTTATTTTATATCCACCACGAACACAAAACTAATGGCCAATTCCGATGAATTACTGCCAAAAAAGTTGCGTCCAAAACCAGAAAAGAAGCGAAAAGGTGCAAACAATTTAATTATTGGTCCGATGTCTTGATTTATTCGACCGAAAGAAAATTAATATACTTAAGTGGTAAGTTCGCATCTTGGGAATCCAAAGCGAAAAACTTTGGGCATAAGTCTGAAAGAATTATTACGATGGCTCCTTGAGGTAGATAAATGGAAGCCTCCCTTGGCTCTATGTGTACGGAAATTTTCTGTTTTAGGAATATGTGTGGTTTATAGTACAGTGACTTGATTTATATTTTACAAATAGGTTAAAATGTCAAAAAAATTAAAAAAAAATATTTAAGTTATTGTCGTACACTATTCATTCTGATATATTTTTTTTCGTTATTCCTCTTGCGGTTTTGTCATATCTACTTCTCTTCTGATAATGAGTTATTTCTATTGTTCCATTTGCAGTTAAAAACTCAAAGTTGGATATCTTCTTGTCTGCGTTTTTTGGTTAGATGAAAAATGTACAGTGCTAAACCTAATGTCAGTGTTATTGTTAATGACATTCTTAGTTTGCTTAATATGACACATCTAGAGAAACAACTCACTTTTATAATTGGTTAATGATTGCAATAATTTTAAGTTGTCATAATCAAACTGGTGGCCTGCGTTTATAAAGTTTTTGACAACAGTGCGTGTTATTTCTTATTTGACAGTCACTTTTGTGCTAAAAGATCCGCTGTTTCAATCACTGACCGGTTTGTCTAATATAATATCTCTTGCAACCTAAACACTGTTATTGATATATGACCAAATGACAATACTCGATGAAATAAAGAAACTAACTATATATACAGGGTGGTGAATCGTCAAACGGCTCATAGGAAACTCAATGGGAAATTTTAAATTGTTGAATTACTGCTTCCCTAATTATTTAACACCAAAAGCCAAGAAAAACTGTTTGTAGAGTACTGAAATATGTATCGAAAACAAGTATTAAAATTGTTCTACGAATTAAACGTATTCCAAAATTTTGCAATAATATAATACATTTTTCAGCCCACCCCTTTTCAAGTCAGGCCACACACGGTGCAAGAATGTGTATGACATGTTGCGTTTGGTCATATTGATGTTACTGATCTTTGACAATATTTGAATTGATATAAGGTTGAATGCTCGAATAAATGAACTTTGATAATATACAAGGCAAATATCGAGCACAGTATTAATTTAATCTTGCCCAAGTACTTTCGATCACTAGATCATCTTCAGGGGCATTTCGTCAATTGCAGCCTATCCGACAAGAGTGGAATGTCATAAATATAAAATAGGACATAACAATACACTACACAAAGACAAACAAACACTTTAAAATTTTAATCTTACTTACTTATAACTACTTAAAAATAAAAACAAGAATTGTAAAATTTTAGCTGTTACGTTGAAAATGTGGTTAATACTTAAAGTAAATAGAACTATCTACATAATGAGGTCAGATGACCCTTAAATTACATAATTTGAGTAACGAACATTATAATTATTAAGACACTAAAACCTAATTCTTTATCATCGAACTGGTGTCGTCGGTATATAGACTACGCAGAAGAAAGGAGAAGAATGAAGAATATATGTCTTTCTACGCCAGTTTGCTCTCAAATTATAAGCTTTATTATTTTTAAGTTGAACAAATCACCAATTAAAATTTCTACAACAGATTTTTTAAAAAGTAGAGCATTATAAAGAAAAACTTGTTTGAGTTCAAAGACACAAAAAATAAAATCCTCTCCACTAAAATCTCTTTTTTTATATATTCTTGTGTTTAATCACAAATTAACCCCTTAATTTGTAATCTCACATTATACATAACTTCTTAATCCTTTATAGTTTCACCGTGTATAAGTGAGCCATTGTAAAACCATATCGTATAATATTTTAATGATTAGTTCATTTACCTACAACTAAATAAACTACCGAATAATATATTTTCTAATTAAACTTCCTAAGTGTCGCAATTAAGGTCTAGATTAAATTGTAATGTAAGCAAATAGTTCAAAGTTTGTTGGTATGGTATGATCGAAGCAATAACCTCTGTGCTGAGGTATAAATTATTTGTGAGATTATAGATTGGGGATTTCAGCTCATGTGAGTACAGTTTATTACAAGTAGTTACCTAACGAACATTATATTGTGTAATTACCAGTAGCTGTAAATAAAATCAACATTTTCTGCATAACTTCAACCTTTTATTATATTTATCATCGTCGATCGACAAGAAGCGGACAAAGGGGCATTTACAAACCGATTGGAACCTCAAAATTACGTTCGAATCTTTCCATCCTGTGATAACTAAAAACTCACTATACCACTGGGTCTGTCACCTGTCTATGTAATAAAAATTAAATTAAAGTTAATTATTAACGCTATAGCATTTGTTTATATTAATAACGATTTTACAAATAACAAGAAAAAGCTGTTAAAACATTAACAGCTGTGAAGAAGAGGAAGGCTAACATTGTATAGATTTTTGTTTTGTTGGAGGAACATGTTGATTTTAAAACTGTTTAAGATAGATATTACTGATATTTTATACATTATAATATAAATAACAATATAATACTACGCAGAGACACTTGTTTTGTGTTTCCTTTACTTGTCGAAGGGACAAAAAGCCTCCCAACTAAATTTCAAAAAGTTAAACCAGAATCTAGATTCTGGATTTATGGATGTTATACATGTTTTAAGTGATATTGGATTTTATGGAGGCAGAGGCAGGTGGAGAGTGGGATTTATGTTATTGCGTTGCGTTTTTCCACTTGGAAAGTACGGGGGTTCCACTGAGATGGAAAGTAAAGAGCAAAGTTATGTGCTGGTGAATTTACAATGAATCTTAGGGACGGAGAAGTGTACGATATAAAATTTTGATTCATTTAAGTGCGCGATATGAAGACGGCGAAAAGTTTATATTGTTTCACTTGGAAGCTACTTCAAAGAAAAAGGGGAAAATATATTGATTTTTTAACCTATAAAACGAAAGTGTTTACGCAAAGCGGTAATGGAACGTTACGATAAAATATTGTACACAACATTGCATATTTTGTTTAAAAATTTATTTTGTATGCAATTTTTAAAATTCATAGAATAAGTTTTCTTCTAATCAGCTTCTCTCACATCATGTTCCTCTTTCTCTTTCCCTCCCTAGCTTTTTGCCGTATATAGATAGTTTTTGTAACTTATTGTAACGATCTTCCACGGTTGATCAAAGCAAACTAATCTTGATTTGTTTTTAATGTGCCTACTGTATTTGTTTATTTATACAAATTTTATAAAGCTAGTGTCTATCTTCATAAGCGAATCGGAAAAGTCTCTGGCGTCTAAATTTTGTATAAAAAGTGTTTACATTAACTACCTCTTTTATACATGTGCTCAAAACAGTTTAATGTAATTTAGTTGACCATAGTACGTTGGTAAATAAGGGCCATATGATTAAAAGACGATTTTACAAACAAAATAGTTCTTTCTCTAAAGGCTAGGCTGTTTCGCCATTCGTTGCGTCCATTACTTGTCAACCACGTAAATCAACCACGTGTGCCACGTAAATCTTCTTCGCGTCTAAAATGGATAGTAAATGATGAATGGACGAACACGATTAAAACAAGAAAAACATCGTATCTGAGCCACATACTTTGAAACAATAAATACTCTCATCTACCCGTCATCATGCAAGGAAAAGTAGAGGGAAGAAATGGCTTAAGAAGAAAGAAGAAATCTCGGTCGAGGAATATTAAAGATTGGACTAACCTCGGTATAGAACAGATATTTCACGTTGCAAAAAATATTGAAACGTTTAAAGCAGTTATCGTCAATCTTCGTTAGAAGACGGCACAATAAGAAAAAGAGATAGAAGAATAATATTTTCGCCATTTTCGGGTTAATAAAATTACGAGAAGTCTCCTATGAGTAAAGAGTTATGAAAATTAATAAGGAAAAGTAGCCTATGATACCATTCCTAATTTTAACTCAATTTTTTTTGTTTATTTAAAATTTTAGAGGCATTTTTGTAGTGCCAAGTGATTCCAATGTAAGCTACATTTTATGTATTGTACAATATAATACTGATTTTAAACGTTTTTGGTACGCTTTTAATTTTTTTTTAATTAGCAAGTATGGTGACGCACGTTTACTATGATGGCGCACTATTTATTCTAAAATAAAAGAAATTTTGAAGAATTGTTTTATGTTTTATTAACAAAAATAACAACAAAATTTAAAAAATAACTGTGGAATATTCTACTAACTTAAATAAACTTTTTTTCCCACATCCGCTCATTCTGCATGGCACCATGAATGTCATGTGTGACACCGAATATATATTTCTTTTGACTTATATTGGGAGTAAAGTTCATTACAATACAAACAACCGACATCAGGGTTGTTATCTTGTTCCAGAATTATGCCAGAATTCTGCTTCTTCTTTTTTTTTTCGTCAATGCTATTTTTGCACTAAAACTTTCTTCTTGTTTCTTTTTGCCAGTTTTTTCATTCTTTAATTGCTTTTGACTCTTCCTTGTGTCTGAACTTATTCAGGTTTGAAGTAGAATTGAGCACACTAGTCTTCCCACGTTTTCACTTTTTTTCATTTTCTGGTTTACGGGCATACATTTTCGGGATGAATAATGAATGGTTCTAAGCGCTCTTTTTCTACATTTTCCTTTACTTTCTTATCAGGTCCCTGTTAAGCCAAAATTCCCTCTGTGGTTAATGATGGAGCAATCATCCAGTCCTCGAATACCTCTGGTTTGTATGGCGCTATTCCTGTTTTGACAGACAAGTTAGTAGCACTGGACGGTATAGCACTCTTTAAAAGCGTATTCTTAAAAGACTACTTATTTGAAAATCGGTCACGATTCTGCCTGGATTTTGCTTTAATCATAACTGTATTTCTTGGTCATAATATGTTTATTATCATCATATTTTCAAAGAACCCTACGTGTAGAGGCTTCACACGGTATGTACAATGAGCGGGAAAGCACAAAAACACAATCCCGACCTTTTTCGTAAATTCCAAAACTTTTAAACTTTTGTGAATCCCATGACAATCTAATAGCAACAGACTTGGATTATCAGAAGACGATCTGGTATAATGTGCGAAGTGCTCAAGCCATTTTAAAAATAACTCACTCATCATACATCCTTTTTCTTGCCAAAATGCTCTGCTTCTAGGTAGTGCATTGTCTGTAAGTTCAATCTTGGATCTCTTTCTAGAGAAGATAAAAACTGGTGGTATAAAAGTTCCGTCGATCGGATAGCCAAGCGGGCTGGGCGGCTGGCTTCTCATTCGCTTCGATGCGAGAGATGTCAGTTCAAGGCCCCAACTCGGTGTACAGAAAACAAAAAGGCTGACGCAGCAGTTTAAAATTCTAAATGAATCTGCGGCTTAGTCTAGAATATGCTAGTATCTGATCGGCCTATGGTGGAGCAGTACGGCAAGAGATAAGGGCTTGCGGCTCAGTGAAACTCCTCCATAGATCCCTACCGGAAGGGCATGTGCCGCCTAAAGACCGGGTATATATATATATATATATATATATATATATATATATATATATATATATATATATATATATATATATATATATATATATATATATATATATATAATAAGTTCCGTTTGCATTTATGGCATATACCAGTGCAATTCAGCACTGTTAAGAGTACCAACTTACTTTTTTCCTTATGTTGCAAAAATATTTTGTGGTATCTTTTGTTTTATTTAACCCTTACACGTCAACAATAAACACATTTTCTGGTTGAAATTTATGCTTTTCCATAATTGTATCCAAGGCAGTAAAATATCATTTGAATGGCTGAGCACGTGCATATGACGTATTTTCTGGAATTCTTGACAAAAATCCTTTGACCCATTTTTTTCTCAGCCATTTCATTTTCAGCATTATAATTATGTTTTTTTATGTTTTTATGTTATTATAATTAAGGTTTTTTAAACTAGCTCCCGTAAGTCTTTAAAAGTTAAAATAAAGAATCTCGTTTCCACGAATTATACGTTCAGATAAGTCACTTTCTGGAGCTACACTGTCTGACGACCCCCCCCCCTCCATAAGTCTCCTCCTCTCATAAGTAGTGTTAAAGGCAGATTTAAAATTTGTTTAAATCTGCGACGTAAAGTCGTGGCAGGAGCATTCTAAGTTTTGGCGGCCATCCCATTGTTTTCTCTTTTACCGCCTGTATTAAGTCATGCATATTTAATTCTTCCCATTCTTGTCTATGCTTATTAAATTGCTTATTCTGAGACATATGAAGAATATGTAGTGTCACTTAACAATTTCCATAATGGCACACCCAAACCATCATTGGATATCACGAAGTTTGCCAACATAGGCAAAACTTGGCATTTTATTAGAACATGACAGATAATCTTAAATCGAAAGTACGTAAGTATCGAAAGTAAAATAACGCACTCAACAACTGTCATCATTATGCATTATGCCATCATAGGCGACTGTCCCCTAATAATTTTTAATCAGCTTTTTTTCCAAACGAATATTACATTAATATGTTTTCAGGTTGTTTACCTCGCTATAGTTCCCAATTCAAATAAATGCTTTAAGTGTAAAAATAAATTAGTCTAAATAATAAATTAGTTTTTATTCGGTACGGCCAACAAAGGCGTATATAATTCAATGGAATAGATCTTTATTATAATAGTTTTTGTATTGTTTATTGTTCAAATATATCATTCATTGTTAATAATGATAAATAAAACGATATATCATTATTTTTATTCTCTAAAATACGTATGTTTAGTCCAATATAATTCAAAATGTATTTATTTATAGATATTAACAATTTTTTCATTATTTCCTGTTCATTTTGATAGCCGAAATTGAGTAATCGTAAACTGGATCGTGCGTAAATTAGCGAATGACAGGATTAGCGTGAATCTGCGGGATTTTCATTTATTTTTCGGGAAAAAGTAAATTAACAGTGGATTTAGTCTTTATGAATAATTACGAATTTCGCTTTAATTGTGATTTATTCAAATAATTCTGGCAGATATTTATTGGTGTAATAAAGCGGAAATTGTTTAGTCTGTGTACATACTGGGTTATTTAAAATGTCATCAAAAAGTTTATAAATATATCAACTAATGAACAGTTATATTTAAGTAGGAAATGTTTTTATAATAAGAAAGGTTTTAAGTGTCATCAAATTCATTATTATTAAATACCAGTAAAGTTCTCATATTTTCGATGCTCTACAAATAGCCAAGAAAAGGTTTGTTCAGGAATTCTCAACAGATTTCTCAATATTTATCGATATATATATATATATATATATATATATATATATATATATATATATATATATATATATATATATATTTATATATGTTTTGTGATTTTAATAATTTAATGGTTTAACCTCATGTTGTAAGTTTTTATATAGTTTTATACAATGTTTTTTTAATTCTAATTTCATTGTATTTACCATAACATATTTTAGCATATCCTGATGAAGCAAATAAATTTTGCGAAAGCTTGATTTAAGAACAAAGAGTTTTACTTATCCTGCCCTACATAAATGACTGAATCCTCAAAATAAAACTTTATTTTACATAACGTGTCAGTCAATAATACCTAACTACTTTATATATATATATATATATATATATATATATATATATATATATATATATATATATATATATATATATACAGATTGAACGAAATAAATTCGGAACATAGGAATATAATGTATTTCGGCTCAATTCTGCTGTAAGTGGTTGGCCAACAAAAGATTGTCAAATAATTATATTATAAAAATCCATGACTTCAGCGGGCTGCTGGATTCTGAACTCATAAAAATTGAAAGTTACACATAAATCTACGATTTATGCTGTCAAACCAGTTATAGTCCAGGAAATCAAGCATTTCACCTCGCAATTTTTTCGTGCTCCGTGGATTGACTTGAAATTTAACAGAAGGTAGGTAATAGCCTAAGGATCAAAATCTATATCGAACCAAAGTGCGCCAAAGGCTAGGGGGTGGTTGCCACTCCATCTCCGGGGTGAATTTTTTTTTACGTTTTAACTACAGGTTTCGATTAAAAAAGTGATTCTAAACAAAAATGTGCTATTCATTTTTTTTTATAAAATGATATTTTTCAAGTTATTCGCGATTGAAAGTAATAACTTTTAGACGAAAAAATCCACGTTTTTAATCGATTTTTCGCGAATAATTCGAAAATGGTACATTTTATCAAAAAAATTGTAGAGAAAAAATTTGTAGCTTTTAAAAAGACAAATACAATTCAGTTTTTAAAATGTTTTTGCGATATAATAGGAACCGAAATACGGCCTATCAATGTTCAGCGGTTTTCTTCAAATGCCAAATTTGAAAGATTCAAAATCAAATATCGGGAAATGATGCATTTTTGGAAGAAAACTCACAAAACCTTTTTTAAAGAGCATAAGTAGACGTATCATAAAAAAGACTCTAGCTCAAAAATTGAGTGAGTTATGATGAAAATAAGGTCAATACCTCATTTTTTACGAAAAAAATCGATGAAAACAACCCCCTAACCACCCTCATAATTAAAATCGATCTTCACCCTTCTGAAATTCCCTTTGTACATGTATTGTTAATACGTCCAAGAAGTTTGACCCATTTAAAATGCTTTGTGTTAGAAAAAGTACAGCTTAAAGCGAGAAACAATTTACAATTTCATATTTTTTACCCTTCTTTTTTTAAATATGCCCGAAAATACTGAATATATGAAAAAAATACAAATTACCAAATTGTAGCTTTTTTAATGACTAAAATTATCCTTCATTTAGATTTGTTGTACAATGAATATTTGGCGAGATATAGCCGTTTAAAGCATCGATTTACGATCAAGCACCATCTTTTTCGAGCCCTTTAAACTCACCCCATTTAAAAACCAAGGGTTTCAAAAAGATTTAATTCACAGATCCTTGTAGCTCTTAAAAACCTCTACAAATCGTTTTTGAAGAAACACTTTAGTAATCCAATTCCATTATTTATGTAAATTTATAAGAATATATGGTGCCTTTTTATGTTGATAAATTTTTTTGTATTTAATTCTACTTTTTTCAATTTATATCTTATAAATTAGTTTATAAAAACTGCAATGTTGTAAAGGGTGATTTTCAAAAGTTGAAAAGTTGCAAAATTTTGGCAAAAAATTGTTTTCACCTATAGCACTCATAACAATTGATTTTTAAGGGTTGAAAATGTATGAATTTGTATTTTAAAGTATAAAAAAATCACTATTTAACTAATCCAAACCAAATTTTACTCATCTTAAGATTTATAATATTATTTTACAATTTTTGAAAATTAGGGGTAGTTTTCACCCCTAAGAACAATCAGGCTTCGTCGACATGACATAAACTATAAAGCAGCGGGTGAATTGAGCTTAAATCCAAATTTTTATCCAAATCGATCCAAGGCGAAATCATTTTTTTAGAATTAGTAATTTTTTACATTAATCTCTAACAAGGGTTGCTTTTTAAGGGTTAAAATATGATGGAACTCTATGCAAAAGTATAAAATAATCATTATTTAACTAATTAAAACCAAATCTTACCCATATTCAGGTTTAATATGTTATTTTAGAATTTTTGACAATTAGGGGTAGTTTTCAGCCCTAAAACCCTTCAGCGCACTTCGGTTCGATATAGATTTTGAACGAAAAAATTGCGAGGTTTTAACTTTTTTCGAGTTTCATTTCCTGAACTATTATCGCTACCTTAGACAAACCCGTCTTACGCAAACAACATTGTTGTGAGACAGATAGTTGAACGATATTTTATACATATTATATACATATTATTTATGTCTTTACCCAGGTATGGATTTATTTTTGTCCAAGTTGTATATTGGTCCACTATTTCAAATGCAGTTCAAACAGACATGTATTAAATTGTATGTTCCGTTTTAATTTGGTTCAATCTGTATAGATATATATATATAATATATATATATATATATATATATATATATATATATATATATATAAACATATATGTATATATATATATATATATATATATATATATATATATATATATAAACATATATGTATATATATATATATATATATATATATATATAAACATATATGTATATATATATATATATATATATATATATATATATATAAATATATATATGTAATATATTAAGCAAACCTATACGTTTCTTGTAGAAATTTCGGAATGGCATTAACAAATTAGTGCGAAAAATGCGATTTTTTTTTAATTTTCGCTTACTGTTAAAAACATTATATTTATACTTAAATATACCTAAACAATTTATTTGTTTAGAAATAGAAAAACCTTTAAAATGGTGTCTAAAATAAATTAATTTGTTGCTCCAAAAACAGCAAAAAAAAAGCAAAATCGTTAATTGTTCTAAAAAAACTTATGATATACAAATCAACTTGGACTTTTACAGAGGAGACTTTGTGCCTAACAAACCCTCAAAATTTCAGCCCGATCCACCAGTTTAAAAGTTCTTGAAGTTGTTTATCCCAGATGTAATTTTTTTTGTAATATTTACAAAATACTTTACAGCACTCAAATTAGACAAGGCGAAAAGCTCAGGTTCGTTCGAAAGAATATTTCTATGAGATTTTTTTGCATAATCACTTTCATGAGGTATACCCAAATATGATTCAAGAGGTCGCCCAGTAGAATAGTTGTTCAAATTGTTTTAAACATTTTTTAAAACAAATTGTAACAATCAATTTTTCGACACAAACAATTTTTTTTCAATTTTTCGGATCATTCTGAACAAAGTAAGTCCCTTGTAGTTTTTCTGTAAACTTGATTGTTTTTCGAGGTATAAATAATTTAAAACTGAAAAAATCTCAAAATTACGATTTTCGTGGCTCAAAAGCCCAAGTAAAAAACATTAGTTTTGAATTCACCAAGGACCTTGAACCTTATTTTTGGGTATCTCATGAAAATAATTGTGCAAAGAAATCTCATCTTAATATTTTTCCGAACAGACCCAGGCTTTGTCTAAATGCACTATTTATTTATTTAGTATTATAATATTTACTAATATAATATACACAATGTACCATTACACATTCTAGCTTCTACGTAGTAGGCAACCGACACTACGTTGCGATCGCCATTCTACATTACAGAACTTCACAAGGCGTGCTACTGACCATCATATATATTTTCGTTGTTTCAAAAGAGATGGCGCTCGACGTCGAGAGGACTAGAAAATTTACGAAATTGAGTATGCTATTAAGTCTTCCATTTTATATCCAATATTTTATTTTAAATAATTATTTTAAATTGATAAAATTATGTAATCAAAAAAATATTAAATGGCAATAAAATAATAGGTATAATAATAATATAAATAATATACACCAGCTAATATAAGTGACAGTGTTTATCAAATTATAATTCGACTTGTCAATTTCAATTATTATATCTTATTTATTGATAGAATTATAAACAAAACTTTACTTAAAAAATAATATAAATTTTCTTCACTTTTATCTACGTGTTTCTTAGTGGCTTATATTTTGAAATCCCGATTACCACAAATTCTATTTTTATTTTGGTTTGATCTGTTTTGGATTCAATAAAATCTGATGTCGGTAATGTACACAACCAAATTTATATAAAGAATATTTATTTTAAAGCAATTTAATCACCAATACATACAAATTAAGGAAAACGGTAACTCTTAAAATGATTAATTGAAACCACTTTATAAAATAACATAAAAATTTTCTATATGAAACTACTAATGTTTAAGTTGTTTTTATTTAGGTACTTTTATTTTTTTTAGTAGTCAGTCAGTGTAACCACCCCTAACCCTTATACAGGCTTCAATTTGCGTGGGTCTGCTATATTTTGTTGTGGCAGGTTGTTCGATTCTTCTAGAGCAGTTTGTAGTAACTATGCAGTGATTTGTGGATTCTCCCGGTGAGGTATAATTCTTCTTTTAAGCATATCTCACAATTGCTCTATAGGGTAAGGTCGGGTGAGCCAGCAGGTCACTCCAGAACAGTGATATCTTCTGCTTCAAGAAAGTCTCTAATCACTCTGCTGGTATGTGGAGGCGCATTACCACTCATAAAATTAAATTTTCTGCCATTACACCTTGGCAGAGCCTACCTACAAGTTCTAGAACTAAATCAACATACCTACGAGCTGCTAAAGTTAGTTGAATGAAAATTAAAGAAGGTTTTTTACTGATGATAATGTATCCTCAGAACATGGCACTTCCTCCTTTATATCTGTGAACATATCCAGTATTTTCCGTTTTTCTTGAATTCTTCGTTCTCTAAGTACACGAATTCGTCGATAGTCTGATTTTTCACAAATCCTGGTTTCGACTGCACATTTTGCCAATTTCTAATGTTCCAATTTTGGTGTTAAAGATTGAATGGAGAAACCTATTTAAAAATTTTTGTAGCATGTTCTACCGATACTTCTTGAAGAGGTTCCGTTACAAATACGCTCTGAAATGTGGCTTCTTCATCACGGGGCTCCAGCACATTTCACGAGACATATTATTAAAAATTTCATCGACATCGACACTTATCCCCGTCATTGAATCGGTAGAAATGGACACGTTCTGTGGCCACCTAGAACGCCAAAATGCAATGTCATGGACTTTTATTTTTGGGGACATCTAAAAACATTAGTATACGACAACCAGGATGAAATTAAAACACAAGCTCAATTGCGACAACTAATTTTTGATGCTGCTGAAATAATCCGACATAATTTACACACTTATAATATTAAGTATAATTGGATTTGCCGAGTAAATGCATGTATCTGTGCAAATGGGGGCCACTTCGAACAATTATTGTAATAATAATTTTTCATCTAAGTAAAAACAGTATTTAAACCTTAATTATTAAATATATAATAAAAACAAATATGCTTTTTCTCTATGTTAATTTCTAGTGAGAAATATGCATTAAATAATATAACATAGAAAACACTACGTACTTAAATTCTTGTTGTTTTAGTTGTTTTCCATCTACATTTGAGATTCCGTTACACTTTGCTGTGTTCTATTGGGTAATAACAGTCGTTTTGTTGGCGCTGATAACATAGTTCCTTCTGTTTTACAACTTTAGCCAACTCATTGCTTTTTTATTTCATTTAATTTCTGCTATTTTTAAAGAAATAGCTGAAAGGCTGAAAACTGAGACCCTACAATTGTACGACTATTATTTAGTATATTTCAGTGCACTCATCCCAAATTTGTATTAATAGACAGCATTGTAGTCCTCCAGATTCTACACATTTTGATTTAATCGATACTTGTCAGTTAGTTAATGTAACATGTTTTTTCATTGACAGTAAAAATTGTGAAGATGGGCGTTATTTTCTTTGTAAATATTTTATCTTAAATGAAAGGAAAGAAATCTATATACACTATATTCTAGATTCTATATATCTACATTCCTTTTATCGGCATCATTTAAGTAAACTGCCCGAAGAACTGACGACGAACAGCAAATTTTAGTGTTGGAAACTGGTCGTTAGTTTACAATAAATTGATTGTGAGAAAGTCTAATATTTATTTCTTTAACCTTGTTGAAATGGACTCACATGTCCAACCGATTCATCACTTTAGGTTCTCTTTATACCTGATTTTATTTTGCGATAATGTTTCTTCATCCATATTTTCTATTGTAAGTATTTTTTTTTCTATGAACTTGTTATTTGTCTTGCCATCTGAAAATATTTTTTTTATCATACCATTATATTGGCTTCCAAAAAAAAGAACAAAATACTTTAGTTCTCTACTTGTATTTACGAATCAATTCGTCATTTTTTCTTATAATAACTCTGTTATTGAAAGGTTAAAGCTTTTAAAATAAACTGCTACGTCTAGACAGGGCTTTAACTTGAATAGGATATTTAACGATAATTTTCCAAAGAAGAATCAACAATTAGCGTCTACTGAAAACAAATTATACAGCAAAATACCATTTGCCACATTATCATAAACAAATATTAGTTTAATGGAAGGGTGTCGATCGAATTCAAATTTGTTCATTGAATCGAATGTCTATGTACGGAGTGTCTTCTAAATAGAGTGAATAGCTGATAGTATTTGGTTACTATTTGGTATTACATAATTTACTATTTGTATTGGGGATTAACCTCAATTTCAGTTTAAAATACGTTTATGTAAAAATGTGGAATGCTTCATAATTTTGCGTGTCGTCATTGCGTTATGCGTTCCATATTTTTAAAATAAACGTATTTTAAATCGATATTGCGTGCAATTCCCGATAAAAATAGTATCCGAATAGTATTTTGGTAAAATTTTGCCATTAGACTTCTTTTAGCAATGTAATATGCATTGAATAACATTTAAAATGGATAATCTTCCGACAAACGCAATAAACTTGATTTATGAGAGACAAATAAATACCCCAAAGATTAACATAATTGGCATTATTATACAGTAAGATTGACTCACCTGCACATCATAATGAACCAAATAAGAAACCGAAAGCCACACGCACTAGTGAGTATCACACGATGAATTTATTTATTCATATATTAAATTTATTTCTTAAGATTACACATACACCACTGGCAGTAAGCCAACCTTAAAGAAGACATCTGAGATATCTTATTTGGGGACAAGGGGTTGGCACACAATACACTTACACAATGATGCTTAAATGTAAATCAGAATATGTTTGTATGCTTTCTTGATTACATCACAGCAACAGAGTGACATATTGATTTGTTAAATCTTTTTTTTTTTTGGTAACCGTCTGTTGTAAACCGATCTGGAATTCGTGTAACCTTCTGGCGCAGCTCTACTGTTAGGGTTTTCAGGTCGCACAAGTATGATTTAACTACCACTCACGTAGCTGTGACCGGCGGCTACATAATGTGTTACGATTTATGTGCACCCTGGTGACTAGTAAATTAGAAATTGGAAATTTTCTGGTGTCAGTGCTGGAAATCGAAGCAACTGAGCTACAGCTGCCATATTAATATTCTTCTTCTTGTAGGGAAGGTTGGCGACTAACATGGTTATAATATTCTTTTATTGATCTAGTTATTGCAGCATTTGGTTTGATGTTTAACCTATCCACTGTCGCAAAATTCTCAACCAGCAGAGTTTCTTCTTGTGACTTGGATGATATACAAGAAGGAATTAATATCAACGCAATTAATGTCAGGATACTCAGATGGCATGGTACTTATTGCTTCTAATGAGGAACTACTTGATAACCGTAGTATGGAAAGAACGTTTGAAATGGAGCTAGAAATATTAAACATCATATATTTTCTACTACATATTTTTCACATTTTCATATGAAGTGTATAACTAGATTGTTGCAGATACACTATTGAAAAAATTGCAAACCTTTTAGGTATGAATCTACAGAAGAATGTTACGGTTAAGCTGTGTTAACCAAATTAAAAATGAAGTAGTTTTACACGGTATGACACAAGAAGAGAAATAACTAAAAAACAATTAAGATTCGAAATCTAGAATATTTCGGCCATGTGATTAGATTTCCAGAGAGTAATAGTAAGCTAAAAAACTTACTCAATTTACCTAATTAAACATGTGTAAATTACAATCTATAATTTAGATATATAGAGTTCTACTTAAAAAGAACTCACAGGGCTGTATAGATTTACTTCAGGTATTTTTCTTTTTTCGCTCAATTCCTTCTTTTCCCTTTAATTTTTAAAATGAAATCACAATTCATATAAATAATTCTACTGTTAACAACTTTTTGTACTTTACCGCCAACCCCTTTGGATAATACTTTAAAACACTAACCGATTTTCCCGTATGTCAGGACACAATCAGAAATCTAGAATTTGAAACAGTGCTGAACAAGCAAAACGATATACACACATACATAATAAACAGGAAGTTGATAAACTTCATAAAGTTGCCACTCCCATATCTGTTATTGTTACTCCATACTCTCCAAAATAGGCCAGAATATAATCAGTAACTCCAAAAATTTATAATATATATTACGTATAAGAAATCAGTGTGAAATTGTTTAAAAACTATAATATCAATCGATATCAAAGGTTTCAACTAAAAAAGTAATATACAAAGTCTATCCTCAAATAGATATTTAGGAAATACATTAGGTATAATATATATATATATATATATATATATATATATATATATTAACGTTTCGATTTTCACTTCGGAAATCGTTTTCAAAATACATTAATATTTTGTATTTTGAGAACGATTTCCCAAGTGGAAATCGAAATGTCAAGATAAACTGATATTAAAGTCAAATTGTGGCTTAATCTCAACATAAACAGTGAATTGTATGAAGTGTCTATGCCACAATGGCATCGACACACGTCACCTTAATCTCGCCGTTGGACATTGGTTTTGGTAACTACCTACTATAATCAGATCTAGATAAAGGGTTCTTTAAGCTATGTGTACGATTGTACCAGCAGCAGATTTAATCCTTAGATCATTATAAGTACTAGGTACTTAGAGCTTTAATCTAATTAATTAGGTGCACAAATCTCAAACAATATTAAAAAATGTTCTATACTTGGTAAATGTGAGTCTGTAAGTGTAATTAAAGTAAAATTATATTTTATTTCCATTTTTGATTATATAATCTCTCATTATGGTGCAGCAGTTTGTTTCTTTTCAAAATATTTCTCACTGTTTTTCCCTCACTGCTTTGGCCTTGTATGTATACAATCACAAGAGACGCTCCATTCGAGAGAAGCGTGCCAAGATTACGCTCAAGCACCAGCAAAAAGCATTACTACCGGACGTGACAATGGCAATGGCCGAAACGTCGTGAAAATGATGGTTTTTATCAAAACCAAAATTATTTAACGCGTAGTCAAACAGATAACCACTGACAGCTCATATATCTCTCACAGAAATCATTTACTGCTGGTACCAATGAAGAATTATTCAAACAACTGGATTAAAATTGTGAAGGTTTATCATTAGTAGGCAGCTGCAACTGTGAAGAATATTACGTGAAATGGCTGGATCTTCATTAATGGATATCTGCGATTTAGACGAAATATCATTGTGTAGTCTGGTCTCATATATCACTTTTTCTATATTTAGGAGAAGCTAGCTATATATTTTATAAGAGTAAGAATTCTGCGATGCTACGTCTTCTTTATCCTTTTTTATGGTGTTGAATCGTGGACCTTGAACGAAGATATGTGCAGAAAACTGGAAGCATTTGAGATGTGGTTATATCGGCAAATACTTAAGATCCCGTGAACTGACCGAGTCACAAATGAGGAGGTCCTCAGAAAAATGAATAAAAACCGAGAGGTACTGACCACCATCAAATCTCGAAAGTTACAATAATTTGGACATATTATGCAAAATGAATCCCGATATGCTCTCCTTCAAGCCGTCCTGCAAGAAGAAATATTTGGAAAACGAGGTCCAAAAAGAAGATCAGAATCTGGTTCAATACAACATCTGTGCAGCTTTTCCGCGCTTATATGTAAATAAGACAAAGGTTGCCATGATGATCGCCAACATTCGTAACGGATAGGCACATCAAGAAGAATCTATATATTTGGCTCAGAAGTATGAATGGATATATTTCCTTAACCCCTTGATTGGTTGTATTAAGATGTGCTACAAATTTCAAAATAATTTTTTATTAATTTAGAAATTGTTGTTTACTAACACTTTGTTACAAATTACTCGATTATGTTTGTCTTCTGTATACATTATTGTGTTTGTGCTGGCCTAAAAACTCCTGTTCCGTTTAAATGTACCAGTTTTCGAACTGTTGATAAAATATGGTCCAATCTGCACTTCGTCCAAAACAGAAAGTTTCGATAAAAATTTGTTTGGTGCTATGTACATCAACCATTTTATGAGAATGTATAACAGAAATGTTTTGTTTCGAATATTCTAAACATAGATATCTTGAGCAAGGGGACTGGCTATATTGAAAAGTAACTATGTCATTCCATATGTTTTATGTCGTAAATTATTCTTTTCCCAATACTTTCTTGGGACAAACAATCATCGAATTTGTACTGGGTTCAAGAAAAAAGAACGTTTTGCATAATATGTTGAACGCTCTGTTTCGCTCGTTTAGTCACTTCTTTGCATCTCTCCGACGACGCCTCCCCGTTTACACCCCTTTGTACCCTTTTTCGGGTGGCACGTAGCCAAATCCATTCGCTTTCTTGTTAGGTATATCAACTTTACTTACCCTTTTCGCTTATCAAGAAATATCTGTGGAGACCTAGGAGTAGTCTCGGGGATACTAAACAAGATATGAGATCAGGAGCGGAGATAGGATTTGTGGAAATTTTAATATTTGAATGGTTTTCTTTATTAATCATAGTTTAAACAATGTTTAATTTTTATAATACAAATAGTATATTAGAAACATTTTATTCGTTCCATTAAGAATTTTCCTCATATTTTTCAATGACATAAATATAATAGTTTTGTATATAGATTCTACAGTCTCTAGTAGGGACAAATCAAGGTATACATTTCCCGGTTAGTGTATCTAAGGCAGAAAAGAACGTTCTGTTCAGTTGCCATCTTCACAGATAGTCAGGCAGCGCTTAAGGCACTCAAACTGTAGAGGTCAATATTAAGCTAGTATGGGATTGCGTGTGTGCCCTAAATAAACTAGGAGACCGTAGCAAGGTTACGGTAGCCTGGGTACCGATGCACGAGGGTCATAAGAGCAATGAAAAAGCAGATGAAATGGCCAAACAAGGCTCATCAATTCCATTCATTGAATCGGAACCCTTTTGCGGCGTTGCAAAGTCAGTAACACAAACGGCTACAAGGAAGTAGGTAGCTTATAAATCTCTGGAATGGTGGAGGAATTGGCCAGGACAAAGACAGGCGAAACAGTTCATTACCGAACATCCGCCAAAATTTACGGCAGACCTAATAAGCAAAGACAGGAAAACAGTCAAAGCCATAGTAGGTCTTCTAATAGGCCACTGTAAGCTAAATAGGCACTTGAAGCTGATGGGATTATCAGATACCTGTGCAGATTCTGTCACCTCAAAGAAGAAACAGCAGAGCACATTTTATGTCATTGTGACAGTCTGGCAAATGTGCGGTTCTTTGCATTAGGAGAAGAAAATTCACCGGCAAATAGCTACATGGAAGGTACAGTCTCGAAGGTACTAGACTTTATAAAAAGGGTCAGGCTAGAGAATGTTATCTAGGACTAGAAGACCACAATAGATCTGAAAAGGTCGCAATGGAATAGGCCGAAAGGCCACCTCTCTTAATTGAATCTAATCGAATCTAATAGATTCTATTTTAATGATAATAAGCCACAATTGAAGGTTAAAATAAGTTTATTCGTTTCGGAAATCGATTTTCACTGAAGTTGTTTCGATATTCTTTCCTCTGCAAAAGAGTACAAAGTCATCAGCATATAATGCGTATTTAACAGGGATATGAATACTTTTTGCTACTTTATTAAATGCCAAACTGGACAAAGTTGTGCTCATAACAGAACCTTTTGGTACTCCATTATGTTGAATACGAGTATGTTACAGCTTTCCATTTAAAATAACTTTAAAAAGATCTACCTATCATCTAAAAAATTCTGCACATAGTGGTATATGTTTCCACCAAGTACACATTGTTGAAGATTTTGAAGTATTACAGATTTTTGAACAGTGTTAAAGGCTCCTTCGGCATCAAACAAGCTGCTAATAAATATTGTTTACAAACAAAGGCTGCTAATAAATCTTGTTTACAGGCCATAGAGTCGGAAATATGTGATTGTAAAATTACCAAATTATCTGACATAGAACGTGTTGAAGTTTCGCAACTATATAGAAACATTTATAAAACATTAACAGATTTTGTAGTAGTTTTGATTCTTCCCGTATTTCAAGATTACGTGTACAAAAATACAACTGTGTTAAAAACTACACATTACAAGACGAGCCATCTACAAAATGACACAGACATGTGTTTGAGATAAAAGACGAATTCCATCTACAAATCGAGAGAGTCGAGGTTTATCGTCCAACCAACACATATATGCATGGGTTAAGGGCAGCGCTTCCTAGTGGACTTCGCTGTAGTCTTGTGAAAAAGACAGTTCTTGGCGTAGAAATGGGGTAGTTTTATTTTCCTAAATTTCACCGCAGCAGAGGGTTCGCAATCCATTCGTGGCTGAAGCCGTTTTCCGTGGTAAAGTACAACATATCTACTATTACATTAATGTTGATATCAATCATTACAATATTATTCAAGTATTTGGCAAGTTGAAATTGTTTGTGCTAAACTATATTTCACATCATATCGAGTTCTAGATTGAAATTATATCTTCTTTTCCCTTTCTGATGACCTCAATTGTTATATAGAGGTCATCGTATGTGCAAAACGCCACAGAACGATGAGATCTAAAACCGGATTGTGCCAACGATATTGGCCTATACGAATTAGATAAACTTTGTGTTTGTTTATGAACTTTTTAATTGGTATAATATATGATTTTCGCCACCGCTTAGGAAAATTATAACTGTTACAAATACCGTTGTAAAATTTTAATAAAATAATAAAGTAAGGAGTCGATAATTTCTTTAAGAAACCAGAGGCTGTGTTTTTACATAAATCGAGTGCTGTCAATAGTTCCTCTAAGGTAAATGGTGTGTTAATAAGGTCGATTTCTTGTGCAATTTCGTTAGAATTCATTGTGGTTTGATCCCATATAAAAAAAAAAAAAAGTGTATATTCCTGCCTTCTATAAGCACAATACACCGTCCCATAAAGAGAATTATACAATTAATTTTAAATAAATATAAGGTTGAATGTTCGAATAAATGAACTTTGATGGTACATAAGGCAAATATCGAACACAGTAGTTAATCAAATCTTGCCCAACTTACTTACTTTCGATCACAAGATCATCCTCAGGGGCATTTCGTCAGTTGTGGCCTATCCAGCAGTAATAGAATGTTATAAATGTAAATTGGGACATAAAAAATACACTAAACAAAGACAAACAAACACTTTAAAATTTAAGAAATGGAGAAGCTACATTTTATATAGAAGCCAGGCTATATAAAATGTCAGGCTTCTATATAAAGCCAGGCTTCTATATAAAATGTAGCTTCTCCATTTCTTAAATTTTAAATTATTTGTTTGTCTTTGTTTAGTGTATTTGTTATGTCCCAATTTACATTTATAACATTATATTACTGCTGGATAGGCCACAACTGACGAAATGCCCCTGAGGATTATCTTTTGATCGAAAGTACTTGGGCAAGATTTGATTAACTACTGTGTTCGATATTTGCCTTGTGTACCATCAAAGTTAATTTTAAATATCCGATTAGTACATCAATAGTTCCTGCTTACAGTAAAATGCACGCCACTGTGAGATAAATAAAGGCATGTTTCGCGTTCGGACCCTTTTACTTTTATTTTGTCGTGTCGATTTCTTGCTTTGAAACGATGTACACACGATAACGGCGGGGACTGCGAAGTAGCTGATGCGTAAATTCTTGGAAGGGTAACAGAGAAAGGGTTTAAGGGACAAGGAGAGCGACACGTGTTCCACCAAATGGATTATGCGATAATGAGAGTGGAAGGTGCGCTTCAAAAGCGGTTGAAATAAAACTACAGGATGTCTTGAGGGGCTTCGCGAAATGTGACGTGTGAGACGAGATATATTTTTTTGGTTTCGGTGTATTGGTTTCCATAACATTTGAAAGGTGGCATGCAGAAGTAAAGTGACATTTGTGAAAAATAATCACACAATGATACCAACAAAAAGCTTTATTCTTAAATTGGTATATACTACCGAATCGTGGATCCTAAAAGCAAGAGTTTCCAAAAGTTAAAAAAATGAAAATATTATTAACATGATTTAAACAAATAGTAGTAAAAACAATTGAGAACGATCGAATGAATGCCATTTCATTCGAAATAAAATTAGAATCGTCGATTTAACGAGATAAAGATAAAACTTGGTGCCACTATAGTATGCGGTCTATAGGCCATGGAAATAATCAAAAAAAGTATCATGTTTATCCCACTGAACCGGCCAGGCAAACGACAGTTGTTTTGAGTAGTACAGACTTCTGTAACAAGAACCTATGTTTCCTGCAGTCAATTTTTTGGACTAAATTAATTATTATCAAATTAAGGTCAAAAACAGTATTTTTATCATTTTCTGACTTGTATTGTTGCAAAAAAATTTTATTTGGGATAAACAAATTAAATTACTTTTAAACTATTTGACCGATCGCTTCAAAATTTTGATTATATATTAATCACCACCGGAATCGTTATTCCGTGTAATATGAAGACTCTAGATTTATTTAGAAAAAAAAGTTAATAACATTTATAAAATAACAAAATTTCTAATTTATTTTTCAACTTTCTAAGCAAAAAATAAGGATAGAAACATTAAAAAAAACTCAATTTTGAAGGTTTTTATATGGCTTATAAGCTCATTACTTTTAAAATTGTTTCAACTGCTTTACTTTTTGCCGATAGACGAAAACAGTAGAAATTTATCGTTTTTGACATTAATTTGTTAACTTAAGTTCAAAAAACAGTTTTTTTTTGGTTTCTAAAAAATAGCCTTTTTTGGAATGTGTACGTTTTCAAACTCACCGATTTAATTGTTCTATAGTTACCAAACTGCCAACAGTTACGGTTTAATTTTATTAACAACTGTTATAAACCAATTAATTTACCTCTTTGAACGAAAATGTTAACTATAAACTTCTAAAACTTTTTTATTTATTTTTTTTCCTTATTTCCTTTTCTTATTTTATTTAGGTATAATGATAAAGTAATATGCATTTCCGAATCTACATGGAATTTACGTATTGGTTTTTATTCGCTGTGAGCTGACCGTGCGTCCCAGAGCGCTTTATTAAAACTTCCATATACTTCATCTTATTTACTTATCTTTGCACGTCATTCGCGTCATAGTCCGTGAGGTCACATGATACCAACACGAAATATTTAGGCGGTAGGTCTGTTCTTTTTTAGAATCACTTTGCCGAGTACACTGACAATACAGCCACTAGACATAGTTTATTATATATTTATATACGCGTAGAAATAACATTTAAAGATTTCTATTAATGTTAACTTATGAAATACACAATAATATGTTTCATTTAATTTGTATAAATGCATTATAAAGCGTTTTTATGAAGAACATTTGTTCGGAACACACTGTAACTGTTATCGAACGAAGGTGATATTTTGGCATAAATTGGTAACACTTATTTGACAGTTGCGGTGTTGACACTGTTTGTACTTTATTATTTTGAATTTTAAAGTAAATACCTCTTGTTTTATATTTTTACCTATTTAATCAAATCTGTTCTTTTTAGAACAAAATTAGCGTGTTTTATTTCAAAAATGTCACGTAAGAATTTAAATAGTCGTTATAAAGAGATGCTAATACTTTTGCAATAATTATGTGACCTATTTGATTTAAAATGGAGTCAGGATTTTTTTATACTTTGGCAACTATTTCAACTTCGATCTCTGTCAATGATAATGACGTGCAACGGTAAGTAAGTTAGATGAAGTATATTTTGGTCAAAAATTATTAACATAGAAACGTATATCAAAGCTGAAAATGTTCATTTTAACTGGTTATATAGGGTGGTGAATCGTCAAACGGGCCATAGGAAACTCAATGGGAAATTCTAAATTGTTGAATTCCTGCTTCCCTAATTATTTTACACCAAAAGTCATGCGATACTATTTGTAGAGGACTCAAATATGTATCGAAAACAACTGGTAAAATTATTCTACGACTTAAACGTATTCCAAAATTTTGCTAAAATATACTAGGTACATTTTTCTGTGAAAAAATGTGTATTACGTGTTGCGTTTTGTCATATTATTGTTTCTGATATTTGACAATATTTAAATCAATTATATTACATTTATCTATGATTTAAATGGCCAAAATTTTGTGATTTATTATTAAAAAAAAATTGAGTTGATTAAAAAATGTACTCAGTTGAGAAGAAAAAAGCAATAATAAAAATGTTTTATTCATGTTTTATTATAACATTTGTTATAGTTTTATGTTTAGAAATTATCATATATTATTATTAGGAATAAAGATCACAGTAACAGTATATTGGAATTCATTGAATTGTTGTATAACTTAACTTAACATGGAATAAAATTTTAGTGAATTAGAATATCTTACGTTAAATAAAGATCCGGTAGTGGCAGGAAAAGGTTCGCGCTATTGCCTGAATACAACATTATGCGATTTTTCGTCAACTGAGTAGGTACATTTCATTATATTGATCGATTTGTAAACAATATAATTTATTGTTCACAAAGTAATAATGTTCATTAGTAGTAGTATTTAGTAAAATTCATTGTTTATAATTTAATCATAAAATAAAAAAATTGACAATTCAAATTGTCAAACATCTGACATAAATATGATAAAACACAAACGTCCTAATATATATTCTTGCATTACGTGTGGCCTAACTTTTAGGGGTGGCCTGAAAAATGTATTATATTTTTGCAAAATTTTTAAGTACATTTGAGTCGTACAACGGTTTTAACATTTGTTTTTAATTCAGATTTTAGTCCTCTACAAATAGTTTTTTATGACTTTTGATCTAAAATAATTAGGAAAGTAGCAATTCAACAATTTAAAATTTCTCATTGAGTTTCCTATGGTCCGTTTGACGATTCACCACCCGGTATAACTTTTATTAGACAGATTTTTAAAGTTTGTAGCTTAATTTTCTTTAAATCTCTTATAAACAAATTAATTCGCAACTGTTTAGCAAGTGAAATTTTTAATCTTTTTAGTTTTTTAAACAATTAAATCTTTAATAACAAATTATCTGACGGGTTTTTAGCCTGCTGATACCGCCTTAAAAATAAATCTACGCGCCAAAAAACATAAAAAAACAAGGTACTGAGGAGATTTAAAAGTGCATACTCAAACCCCCTGGCTCCTAGAGTAGATGGAAATCGGATATTATACCATATGTTGACCATGATATACTGAACTATTATTATTTATAAATAATTGGGTCATTTCTCTTAATGAAAGTCATAAAAATAGAATACGTTTCTTTCGCCTCAAACTAGTAGTTTTTCAATAGATACTAATTGGTTCAGAATTATAATTTCTAATGTTTTAACTGACCTATAATTTAATGTCAGTCATTAATTTGCTAATGCTCATTAATACTGATGTTTATTTAATTTTATTATTGCAAAAAATTGTTTTAATAATGAGCGTACTTCAGGTAGAGAAAGCAATGAGCAAATGGTTACTATCGATAGCGACAGTTTTACTCTTGTTCTTCTAAATGATATATTTTCAGGAAAAGTCGTACAACATTCACTTTTAATAACAAGTTTTAAAATATTGGTATGTCTTATCCATTCTCTTGTTGAGTTATTAGAAAAGTTATTTATTTCAATGATTTATCACCTAGACAGTTCTAGGTAAATTATAAGTATACATTCGATTTGTTTAGTAATTTAAATGGTCTTGTTTTAATTTAATGACAGTATTGATGATGGTTCCTTTCGTTGTAAGTTTTGTGACCTTATTCAATATTTTCTATTCTTTAAATTTCACTTTGCGTTCATAGTATTTGTTGTGAAATTTCTGAACAAAGTATTTCGTCCTCTATCTTTAATTTTTTACAACTTTAAACTATTCTAATTTTCAAATCCACTCCGTACGAATATCCTATAGAATTATTATGTTTAATACTGTTGGATTTTACACTTACAAAACCATTGCTAAAATATGGAGCAAAAACGTGGTCACTTACACAAAATGTCCAAGAATTGAGTTAAACATTTCGAGTAAAAAATCCTAAGAAGAATATATACATAGAGGAATAAAAGAAAAAGGACCAAGCGATTTGATTAATACAGTCTGAGAGACTTGCACACCCCTTAGTGTGCGCTCATAACGAGGCGCCGACCCTCGCTCGGACCATAGGATTGTATCATAATCATTGCCAAGTAAAATAAATGCATTATTTTAAAAATGCCAGTGTTTACTGGCAAACGCAGCCTTGAGCCAGGTATCGGACCATAGACTTGGACTATAGTATTTAAGCTTAAAAATAGTATTTTTTCGACCCTCGACCCTAGTATTCTACGATCGACACTACGAGGCGCTGACCATTTTATGTTAAATGCGAGCGTTCACTGTCAGTGCTTAGTACTACATATACATTACCAGGAACCACTCCATCGCGCTAAAATGTTCCAGACCATTCCTTTCCACCTTATAGCACTCTGATGCGCGATAGGGGTTCACTATCAGCAAAATGCTTTTCGTGTGGAAGTCCTGGGTACAAGGACTCCAACACGATATCCTTACCAGATCGATGCAGGCTAGCATGAGGCGCTCTTTTCCTGCTTTCTCTAGTGACGTATCATCGTATTTAATCCAGAAACAGAATAACAAAAGATTAGATATGGATCAACTTAGAAATCGCGAGATAAAAGTCAAGCTTACAAATAGCATTAATAGTAATGTTGCTTTACAACCAATACTGATGATATTGAAAGAGACTGGATCAACCTAAGGGACGCTATATGCAACGGTGCGAAAGAAGTAATTGGTGACTACGAGCGGAAGAAGACGAACGAATGGATCACAGATGAAATATTACACCTTATGGTCAGAAGGAGGAAAAATAAGAATAATTTCGAACAATATAAAAAAAGAAGTTGTTAGAACTGTCAGCAGAAAGATACAAGAATTCAAAGAGAAATGGTTACCAGAAAAATGTCAAGAGATAGAAGAGCTAGAACGAAGACACGATAGTTTTAACATGTATAAAAAAATTAAGGAGTTTTCTTATACTAAGAAAAAACAGTTTGGTAGGTTAATAGACGAGACCAACAAACTTACTGTAGCTAACGAAGAACAGTTACAGACTTGGGCAAATTACATAAAAGATTTGTTTACGGATTATCGTCATATTTCTACGAACACTTTTGATCTAAATGGACCAAAAATATTGAAAAGTGAGCTGATAAAAGCTATAGATCAAACGAAAGATGGGAAAGCAACAGGATGTGATGAAATACCAGTCGAATTTTTAAAAGTTTTTAACGAGACCAACCTGAATGTAATATTGGAACGTTTAATGAGATATAAGATACTGGTCAAATCATCGGAATGGTTGAAATCTACATTTGTGCCTCTTCCAAGAAATCGAATTTTAAGACGTGTAGTGAATATCGCCTTATAAGTTTAATGAGTCACACCCTTAAAGTATTCTTGCGTATTATCCATTCCAGAAAACGAGCAAAATTAGAACACATAAGTAAAATACAGTTCGGTTTTAGATGCGGTTTTGAAACTCGAGAGCCCCTCTTTGCAATACAAGGCTTGATTCAAAAATGCCTGAATCAACTGAAAGATGTTTACGCCTGTTTTATTGACTATGAGAAAGCATTCGATACTATCAAACATGGCAAACTCATAGAACTATTACATCTTACAGTACTGTACACTAAAGACATCCAGATTATAAAAAAACTGTATTGGAATCAAACAGCTCACGTAAAGAATGGACATATGGTGAAAACGTAACCATTTCGAGAGGGATTAGACAGGTCTGTATTCTTTCGCCACTGCTTTTCAACGTGTACACAGAATAAATATTTCTAGGGGCACTGGAAGAGTACAACGAGGGCATCAAGATTAATAATAGAAAGATTAATAGAAAGAAAACTAAATATATGGTCATCAGTAAAAAGAACATTCAACATATCGGCCTGAATATTGAAGATGAACGTATTGAAAGAGTACACCGATTTAAATATCTGGGATATACAGTAAATGATAAGTAGGACCCAGACGTAGAGATTAAGATCTGAATTGAAATAGCAAGATCCAAATTCATCAAAATGATAACACTCGTAAGCAACCTCAACCTAAGCGCTACGCTACTTTACGAAATAGAAGGGTGGACGTTAACAGTAGCAACTATAAAGAAGTTAGCAACTCTAGAAATGTGCCTGTATCGACGCATACTGAGAATACCTTGGACAGACAGAGTGACCAACACAGAGGTATTAAGACGAATGGGTAAAGAGGTGGAATTGTTAACAACTGTTACAAGGAGGAAAGCGTCGTACAGTCTGCTACAGCTTATCGGGGAAGGCAAGATTGAAGGTAAAAGAGGTTTGGGCAGAAGGAAGAAATCCTGGCTGAGAAACTTGAGAGAATGGTTTCAAATACCAGAAGCTGCGAACATAATACATGCGGCACAAAACAGAGAAACCTATCATTTGATGGTTGCCAACCTTCGGTAGAAGACGACACATAAAGAAGAAGAAGTATCATCGAACTGAAATTGCTTGCTCGGGCCTGGAGTCTACGCTCCGCGATGCGTCTAGTTCGGCGACTCGGTGTCCGAGCACGTGGGCATTTCGTGCCCAGGTTTTGGAATTTTGTTAATTTTTTTGGATGGCTATCGCCTTTTTGTTAGTATTTTTTTATTATTTTGGTGGCCGAAGTCTTTTTATAATTATAATTTTTTCTGTTAGCAGTGCTGCGTGCTGGGGCGTCTTCTATTAGTAGAGCTACGAATTATCTAGACTTAATGTGTTTGCCAGAATTTTGTCTATCACCCTTGTTGCAGTTCTATAAACAGAAAGCGTTCAGCGACGTATCTGGGTACATGTGCCGCTTCTCTGAGGATGTTATTGTGGGCTGCTTGTATTTTCTTTTTATTTGAATTGCTTATGTATCCCCATGCGAGAGATGCATATGCGATTATTGGAAGTATGATGCTCTTCAGCAGCCTCATTTTCATCTTTGTGGGCAGTTGGCTTTTTCTACCTGTGAATCCACGTATTGCTGCTCTGGCTGTTGCTGTTTTATGGATGGTTGTGTCCACGTGTTGCGTAAAGGTTAAGTCTTGGTCCATAATGACTCCAAGGTATTTCGCTTCTCTTTTCCATTCGATGGGATTATCTTACACTAACAGCTGTTCCTCGAGGATTTCTCCTTTCTTTTTTAATATGATTTCTTGTGTCTTTTCTGAATTGATTGCTATTTTCCAATGGATACACCATTCTTCAATGCCATCCAATGCTGTCTGTAGATTGTTGACCGCTACTTCTAAGTTTCTGTATCGCTGTACCATCTGCATAAAGGCTGAGTAGTGTTTCTGGTGTTCTTGGAACATCTGCGGTAAAGAAAAAGGCATGTGGCGCAGATTTTACAACTTTAAGTTGTATAAAAGTTTTGGGTGACCTGACGTAAAATTTATTAGGGTAGTACGCCTTAGGTGGATAAGACATGTAATCAGGCGAATGGAAGGTGCAACAATCAGAAAAGCTTTTGACCGAAGAGGACTGATAGGATAACGACCCAGAGGACTATCGAAGGTTAGATATAGTTATTTAAAATCTATTTACAAACCAAAATAGCAAATTAATGTTCCAATGGACGACGATCAGTATAATGAGAACATAGACGACGACGAAATAAGAGTTTTGATGCCTATATAAAAAACTGTGACTATATGAATGTATTAAATGGTAATAATTATTTAATAGCAAATTTGATACTACACCGATTAGCCGCGGCGTCATGTTTATTGTGCTTTGTATTTCTTTACAATCTTTATTTTCTTAAAACAATATCCATGTAGTGCCACTATATATTAATGACCATATATTTTATTTTATAACATCTTTAGTGGCTCGTACCCTCTGGTTTAATCTTCTTAAAAGGGTTCGGTCCATTAGTAAAAAATAAAGTGGTCTTGAAAGGGTTAATCTTGCATGCGAGTTCAAGGGGACACAAGAATTATATTTATTCGAGGTTTAGTCATAACATTTACACTGTTTACTGTCCTCCCCCAATATGAAAACATTTAGATAAAAACTTTAACGGATAAGTTAAAATCTTAAGTATATCACTAAAAGTAATTAAGATTTACATATTTTTATTATAGCTAAACAATATTACTCATACGAGTACTAGGATATCATTTTAAACGCTTTGTTATAAATAATTATAGATTATATTGGGCCGTACTTATTTTCTCTTTTATTAGAGAATTGCTAATGACTATTAAACATTGAAAAATGTCTTATCTGGGACATATACTGAGGGTGAATCGATGAAGAATACTAAAACTGATTCTCAAAGGCAAAACAGAAGGCAGTAAAGTTGCAGAAAGAAAACAGTTTTCTTTTTTAAAAAACAGTCGTGAATGGACTCAAATATAAAATGCAGAACAATTATTCCACGTGGCAGAAGAACGAAAAGCCTTCGCAATGATGATCGCCAACGTCGGATAATTCTGACATGGAACGTGAAGAAGAAGATACTTAAGCACAAGTGCAAATCACATTGATCGAATTGCTTTTGCAGAACGCTTGCTAATTACTAGGTCAGTTTCTTGAAGAAGAGGAAATCTGATGCTTTTCTTCTATTTTGGAGCCATCGGTGTATATGCAATAAGCATTTGCTACCTTTGTCTCCCTATACTCTGTGGTTTTGAATTTGTAGGGTTTGTCGAAGACAAACTTTGGTTTATTTGAGTCGTAGCTTATCTATAGGGGTAGCGCATCCAGCTCTTCCCGCCAGAAACGAGTTCTCAATTGTCCCATTCCTACATCCAGGTTTGTATCCCCTGAGCGCAGTTGCATTAATGTCACCAGCACCACCTTTTTGACAACTATGTCTAAAGGCGTGATTCCAATGACCAACTCATTGCACCAATTGGTGTCGTTTTTATGGCACCTGTTATATTTATGCAAGCCATCCGCTGAACATAGATAGACATTATTGCTAGGTCCACAGAATTTCTGATCGAAGCATTTCGATCAGAAAGAGTTCAAGAGTTGCCAGAGACAGGGGCGAATGGAAGATTGTTCTGAAGAAGGCTTTGGCTCACGACGAGCTGTAATGCCACTGATGATGATGATCCGCTGAATATGGTTTAGTTTGTTAATCGTTGTTGCCTATAGCACTTTCGGTACCCAAATAATAGCTTCTAAAGTTAGCATTGGCCTAATGACAGCAGTGTACACCAAGGCGTTCAACCTGCCAAGGCCCCAGGTGGGTCCGACCGTTTGTCGATATTGCTGATAGGCAATATATGCTCTTTTAGCTCTACCATCTAAGTGTGAGCTCCATGTTACTTTGTGTTAAGGGTAATACCAAGGTATTTCACCTCATTAGAAAATTTTAGACTATAGTTTAGGAATCATTAGGGGAAGCCTGTGATTCTTCTTTTTCTGTTGAAGAGATTCTTCTTTTTTTGTACTTTGAATCATATTTGTGTAGCATTTTATAAGAAACCCAATCTTAATAGTTAGATGTAATTCCTTAATGGTTTAAACTTTTTTCATTTCGGGTTACATATTAATAAATATTTTAATGATTTTTTTTATTTTAAGCTGAATTCGGGATTTTAAACGATACAGCACTTTTATTCGTATCAAAACTTTATAGTACATTACAAAATGCTTTCTTTATACAGTAGCCTTAGGACCTCATGCTCGCTTGAAAGTAAACGTCTAGTTTTAGAATACATCACATTTTTGTGTAACAAAGATCTTTGTTTATATATTTTTATCAATATATCTTTAGCGTGATGTTTCTTGTTGATTATTATTTCAGAATTTCTCAGATTTCTCATCTTCAGATTAATATTTCAGTATACATTTCTTTTCGATGTGCTCTTTTTATAACATTACTCGCGACACTTGCAATACATTAACAAGCTGACAATGCTTCTTCTAATTTCACGAAAACAAAGGATCTAAGCCAAAAAAATATATTTCTTTCATTGCCTAAAAAACCAACAAAGGTTAATAAGACTTGAAAAGAAACAATAAAGCGACTGATTAATACTTTTTTGTGAAAAGCACCAGGCGGGCGGAAATCCTGCATTTTTTAACATTTCCCCTTCTCGAGTTCCACGTACTTCCGAAGTTCAACTCTTCCGAGACTGCAATTTCCTTTGTTGTCCGATGCCCTTATTATTATGAGGGTCGTGCGTCGTTGAAATAAGAAAACGTAAGGCATATCAGGTAACTGGGTTTTCTAAAGGAAAGTCTACCTACTTTGAGAGCAAAGGGTTAAATTTCAAGGTCAAGATTTAGAAACGTAGTTTATTTTAAATGTACTAGTCTGAGAAAATACTGTAAAGTAATTGACAAAAATTGGATTGAGAGGACTTCAATAACATTTCATATGACAAACACTTTTTTCTTCTGCTTTATATCTATTCTATTCTGATTTGATATCTGTTTTGCCTGTATGTATGGGCCCTGTAAGGTCTTTTAATTAAGATTTGCTTCTTTACAATGGTATCATGTTAAGTTTTGGATATATGTCTATAAGATAGACATAAACTAGCCTCAGTATGTTATTTCTAATATAATGTTTTGGTTTTTTTTGTGAAGCTTAATGTAAAAATAAATAGATAACCCCAAAACTGACTCATCATACGTCAAGATTTGTACTGTACCTGTTTGATCCCACATCGGAAATGTAATGCATAATACAGGAAGCTAAATGTCGAATAGGTGATAACTCAAAGAACTTGCATCCTCTGAAGATTCGGAGACAAAAATAAATAAATGAAATAGAAAGTGACTCAGAAATTACTGATTCTTCTAGAAATAAGCCTAGCAATAGCAATATAAAAGAATGAACAGAGAATCGAACTAAATAGGTTTTATGGACCTCAATCTAGGGCCTAAAACCGAAATTTCAGAATAGTAAGGCACTTTCGTGAGAACTTTCTGTTGCCGTAAATAGGTATGTCTTCTTTGTACACGAGCTCCGAGTTCAGTTAAAGCTCTGTTAGTTGTTGAGGCTTAGACGGCCAAGAGGGAGGAACTAAAAACAAAACTCGAAGGCTATAAGGGAGAAGGTAAATTTTATTATTCAGAGAGAAGCAGTGAGTTTACATATGTGAAAGTTTCATTCCATTGAAAGAAGAAAATTACTATGAAAAGAAAGAAATAAGTGCTATAAAAGTATATTATTAAAGAAATGAATAGAAACAAAAAGAAGCAGCTTAAAAGAAAACGGAAAATGCTAACGAATATTTTGAGTGGGACAAAAAAAGAAAGGCTGTTAAAGAAGGAAAAACCAGAAAGTTTAACCTATAGTATAAACTCTAAAAAATCACAACATATAGGCAAAAACAATGTGATGGCTGAGGCACATCCAACGTCTGACAGGACACGAGATATAGTTATATAGGTAGCCCATTAAAAGAAGAAGTAAGTCAACGACAAGATGTACAAATGCATCTACGGTACACCGTTGTACAATGTTATCTTTTTCGCTCTTTACGTAGAGAAAAGACATTAAAATGAAAGTAAAAGATTGCATTTCTGAATTGAATTGCATGAAGTAAAATGATTTAACTCCTCATCAGGAACACTTGTGGAAGTTCAAACTGAAACAAAATGCAGTCTAGTATTTAGCCATTGTAATTAAAATAACAGCCTGGTACGCTAGCAGCGGCAACTATATGAAGTAACAAGAAGTCCTGACTACCAAATCTATTGGTACTTAATAATACTGTTAACATTAATTTCGGCACTGTTATCAGTATACGTGGTATCGCTACTGCTACCACTTTTTACAAAACATGCGAGAAAAACGAAAATTACTTTTTAATTCACGCAATTTAATTTTCTTCTACCCTTAAAATTCACCAGCATTAAATCTCTTTTTTCCCTTTAACTCTTTTAGAACATTTTATTCTTTTTACGAACAAGAACAGACGGCGTTTTTCTCCCCTTCCAAAAGCCCATCAAACATACAAATACTCCTACCATCTTTATTTTCAACCAATAATGTTTTAGTATTTCAAACAAACAAACAGAATTCCCAGTTTTTACGAAATTCATTAAATTAATATTTTTCTTGTTTTCGATACACACCCAATAATAGAATCTGTATTACTTTTTCAAACTTCTCCGATTTTACAAGACAATAGCTTAATACGGTTAATGGCTGTTCTTATAATCCCCATATCGTTAAAAACGATTTTCCCTGAATTTTAAAACGAAACACTTTCTCTTTATTCAACATTTAATTCTACCTAATATTTTCAATTTCACAATTCACCATAAGTGAAATAAAACCTTATATGAATATAATTTCATGTTATAATTTTTTTCCATATAAAAATAACAATTTTTGTTATAACAGTTATAACATTTTATAAATGATGAATGAATATGACAAAAATTAAAAAAGGTCTGGTTTCGATTTAATTAAAATTTTAATATTATTTTTTCACAATTTTTACATTTTTGTGCGAAGAACAAAAAAATCAATATTTTCCTACTATTAGGTATAGGATCACCCCCGTATATCAATTTATAAAAGTTGCAACATTGGCAAACCCTATATACTTTCTAATAAGTTCACATATACCGCTGACAGAAATCGCTTATCGATGTCTGTTCCTTGGATAATGGAAAAATAAGCAGATGCCACCTGGTGAAAAATGATGTGACAACTTGATGATGATTCGTCATATTTCATGCGAAACCCAATAGATATCCATCATACTTTGTTCAATTTCCTCGGATTTAAGTCATTCTGTACGAAAGATGTACACAGATTGAAAATCACATTTTCAATTTTCGAAGTTTTATAAATGACTTCTCAATATGACAAATTGAGAGCACAGGGTTTATTGAAAAAAGAATTTTTAGCAAAAAGACGGGTTAGATAACGGAGTAAACTGTAAGGAATTTTAGATGCTTCATATTTCAGTAAAATGTTGAGGAAATATGAGGAAGAAATTCTTTATTATTCTACAATGCAACAATCATTTAAAAACGAATATAGACATATAGTTATTTAAAACTTTATTAGTCGGTTGATAGGTTAGAATAAAAATAATAATCAATGTTAATAAATACAAAACTGAAAATATAACTAATGTAATATGTTAATAAGGATTACTTGACGTCTTCGTTTCTGTTTACAGTCATAATCTTTATTTAATAAACGCCCTTTAATCACCATCTGTTTCTGTTGCAGTTTCGAAACTTCACACAAGTATTAATTAAATAGCAATTATTTCAACATACCGTATTGGGTACCGACAACCCGATCAAACCGCGAGTAGTGCGAATAAAATTGAAGAACGCATCACTAGTTGCAAGTACTAGGCAAAAACGGCGTCCCACCCGTATTTCCGGAAAGTTGCTAGAAGCTAACGACTTCCTAATTTTACTTGTTCCTAATTTTCCGAATATCCAGCCTCGCCATCTCTATCCCACGTGGAGATCCAAGGTTTGTGTTCTAAATTGACATGGTTTGCTGGCATTTGCTGTTCCATAGCAAGTACCATTTATTTGTAAACCTGAAATATTTTACACATAGGATACTACTATGGGGGGTTGAAAATTGGGGATAGAAATTATTGGAGCAGAGATAGGGCAAGCAAAATAAGCGAAACTGTTGCGAACGGCGCTCAGGGTTTATTTGGAGAAACTGAGTTGTGCATAAGTGAATGGCAAGGGGGCTTGGATTGGGGTAACTACAAAAATGAAACAAAAGGGGTACGTACATGAATCTTCAGGACAAATGGACAAACAAAACACAAGGTTATCTAGCTATTTAGCATAAGGCAGCTGCTTCGAGGAAACTTCCTGCTGAATGAAAAAAAAAGTTCTTCTTCCTTAAAAAACACAAGATAAACGGTTAGAATCTTTTTTTTAATAAATAAACAAAATGGTTCAGGGAAAAAAATAAACATTTATTGTTATCTCACCACAAACAGTTACAAATATATATATATATACATATATATATATATATATATATATATATATATATATATATATATATATATATATATATATATATAATATAGAAAAAATACTATATAATTAGTTATTAAGATAAATACCAAAAATAACAAAGAGAAACACTTACTATGTCCTATTGATTTACAAACTTTAGAAGTTGGAGATACTATAAAACTTACAATATTACTGGGCTATAATTTGTATCAGAAATAAATCATTACAATTAAAAAATTATCTTTTTAAATGAAACTATGCATAGTGGTTAACCTTTTTCTAAAAAAAAAAAACAAAACAAAATCTCAAATATGATTAGATATTTACCAGATGTCAAAAATAATAAAGCTAGCTGTCATATCTCAAAACTAAATCTTAAAAGGGAGAACAAATAAAATAGCAGCATACCCAGCTGTTAGCTAAATTAAAAGCTAAGCCATACCCAGAGATCTACAATTTTAATTATTACAATTTTTAAATTGTTATGAAAGCAATTATTATTAAAAATGTTTATTCTTCCTTCGAAAATCAGACCTGGAAAGTTACCTGGATTGCACTAAAACTGCTGGGGGTGGAAACTAGATTTACACTCTCTGCCACACGAACAAATTCATCTTTATACTACGAAAAGTATTTTGAAACGGCTTCTTAGAACAACAATTTAAGGTTAAAATTGGGCCACTGAACGCAAACCTTGGACTCGGCTTCTTAAAAAAACTGGAACAATGTGGGTAATTTTCAAAGTTGTTGTAGGCGACACAAATCTCTTAGATACTTAGAAAACTCTTTCAAAACTGGACATTACTTTGAGTGTAAATCACATTTTTTCAACAAATTAGCCAGTCTATTACCGGGCCAAATATTCAAACCTTGACTTTTCACCTTCGATCGATCTCTATACCCGCTTCTAGTCTTGCGTCCCACCCCTCATACTGGTCCTCGCAACGGAACAACCTAAAATTCTTGCCAAACCGCTTCAAATTATATCGCAAAATGACTTTGAATCATTCACAGTGTTGTTTAAATTGTAGAACTGAACGTACAAATAAATAAAACCATTTTTAAAGTCACAGTTACAACTGGAATTTGGAGTTTTTCCTTTACATCACAAAATAAACAGAGAATCGGCGAGATATTTCATGCTTGACCCAGGGGCGTACTAGAACTTTTTCTTTTCTTAAATATTAGATAGTTTTTCTGCATGCTACACAGTTTATATACATTTTCTGCGAGCTCATATTGTTTGTGCTAAATTCCAATTCGTATTTTGTCTCGTCTGAACTTTTAACAGAACATTTTACTTGTGTTTGCCTAGATATCTTTTACTGGATTTCGTTATTATTGATACGCTTATATTGATAATTTTATTTATTCACTTTTCTTATTGGATCGATTGTATTCATAACTTTATTGATACCTTAATTAAGGGCGACTCATATCATTATATTTATATCACTATTATTGCATAAAATCCAAGTGCTGACTTGTACTAATTTTACCATTTACTGAATGTGTAGATTCATTGCTTACATTGTGTGCCTCATTGCCACGATAAATTCATTTTACAACTAAATAATTGTGTCATTATATGTTTGATATTTTGCTTTTTATCAATTTAACGTAATGTTGTTTTATGCATTCAACATTAGAATCCTTAAGATTTCCTACTTGGCGAAACTAAATTAAAATTTTTGCCTCTGCGCTTTCTATAAATTACCAAGCAGGCAGATTAATGAATTAGTGAACAAAAGAATAATATAATTTGCATTCCACATGCCGTTCATGACGGCAAAAATTCTCAGTGAATTAGTTTCTAGTACTCGACTGAGTAAGGAAATGAAACAGAAAGACGGGTTTAGATTTAATTTCTAATCTAATGATCTTTCTGATCTAATGTATCTTTAATTAATTAGATGGCGTTCGAACGTCTGTCAATAATATGACGGGAGAGATTTAATTTCGATTCAGAGCCTCTGTATTCGTCACTCTGATGATACCTAATAAGGCTGAAATGCGTATAAGCAGATGGCAGATGCCCTGCATTGAAATTAACTCTAAAACCGTCATTCTGTTTTATGCATTCAGTAGTTGGATCCTCGAATTCCGTGAATAATAATTACTGCATTTTTCACGCCGGCATAGATGCAGGTATATAAATAATTGGTTACTGATACTCATTTGTCTACTTGTGATGGTACTCTATTGTATCATTTTGTCAGGACATACATAGTCTTTCTGTTACTGTCGCTTGTGTTGCAAAAGGCAGAAACCAACGAGTTCTAGATTAAACGTAGATATTCATACCTCCTTTCTGATGGTCTCATATGTTATATAGAGGTCATCGTATGTGAAGAAAGTAACAGTTGAAAACGTCATCTCGTCATCTTAAGAACATCTCAATATTATAATTTTAATGGTACTAACACATTATAATATGCGTACGTGCTTGCATTTCCTAAGGATCGATTTTATACAAGATAACAAATATATTTTTTATATCATACTTCGAGTTTTTATTCGTCGTATATAAACCTTAGAAAATGCTCGTTCGAAAGCCGTCCCTCTACAATATTTATCAAATGTGCAACCCCTTTACGCTTTAACCGCAAAAAGTACAGTTTTGTCGGGTAGCGGCACTGGAAGATCATATATAATCCCTAATCACCCCTTTCCAAAGAAGAAGTGTGTTTAAAATTGCACGCCAACCGTTTTGTCGTTTACTTAATAACTCTAAAAGCGAGGAGCGCACCTTCACCCCATGAAATATTCACGTACATTGCCAGCTTGTGTTGGTTACTCCTCATAAGGATTTCATGTATTTAGAGAGCACATGGGACAAGCGAAGATACTGTGCTCGCTGTTTTTTTTTTGTTTGTTTTTATTTTGCAAAAGTCAGAGTTGCTGAATGTTAGAAGGACCCAGAGTGTTGTAAATTTTGTTTACGAATTTTTTAAATAATAAATGATAAAAAAATTCCAAGTCGAGTGTAGTATTTGATTTTCTGTCATCTTTTGGGAGTACCGTTGAATTTCTATGCTTCGAAACATAAAAATGTAAAAGTTGCAAGCAAAACATAATATAAATAGCAACAAATTTTTATCAAAGTCCAAGATTGTACTGTTTTAAAAGCACCTATTAAACATTAATACTAAATTTTTTAATTATTTTTTAATAAAAAATTATCTAAATTACTAAATTATAGTAATGCGCTTTTATATATTATTTGAAATATTTTAATGTTGATTGGTAATCGCTTATTGGTAATATCACCTGATAAGTGTTTATATTTGTTGTAGCTCTTCCTTCTCAGACACTACTAAATATTCCTCTTAGGATTCATCGTTCTTGTACGAGTAAAAAGTCTTTATGTGGTTCAGAGATGGCCCATGTTTCGAATTAGCTTAAAAATATATGACAATGATTGAATCCCATTCCCAGGCAATGGTTCCTATATTAAGCTATACCGCCACATCTACGACGAATTGGCGTTTATACATGCGAGTACAAAACCAATCAATACACCACGTTAATTCTGGCTGTTTCTGATCGATACAGGTCATTTGGTGTACTTCCTATGGTCGCTCTCCCATTGTCTTCTTCAGGCGTCTTCTATTCATTTGGATAAGCTTGTCATGGTGGACGGGTAGTTGATGGTTAGCCTGGATTTTTCTCTATTCTCTGGGAAGATAATGACTTCCCCGTAGTTTCGGCGATGGAATTTGACTCAGAATGGAAAGCCAAGAGTTCGGTGTCTAATTGTACCTGAGATCATTCGCATTGCGCCGTACAGGGAAAGCATATTCAGCTGCCGAGTATACAAGTCGGAGAGCGGATAATCTGAGTACAAAGGTTGAGGAATCTCATGTTATGTGGTGCCACATAACCTTTGGGTTATATTATTTCTCGTTTTTAGTTTTGCTGCCATTCTTTGTAGGTGTTTTTTAAAACTTATAAGTTCTGTCAAAAGTTACTACAAGATATTTTGGTGTTAAGTTATGAGTCATTAGTCTGTTTTCAAAGAGGAGTTTTTAAACAGAGAGTTTTTGTTGTCTTCTATTCGTAAGTATTGTTTCTGTAACATCTCTATTGATATGTCTTGCTTCAATCAGTCATCAGCGTAGCCAAATTTCTGCGAAATTGTCCGCCTAAATATATAAATTAAACAGTAAAGGTTCCAAAACAGATCTCTGTGGAAGTCCTTTGCTGAGCTTTATTTTTACATTTTTAAAATTGCCCATTGTAACTTGAAAGGGTCTGAATGCTGTCAATGAGTTTAGTTATTTTTGGATACGTAATGGCACGGAGTTCAGATAGCTCCTTGTGTTGTTATGATTAGAATATGATTTGTGCAACTGCTTACTCGATGGGTATAGATTCAAAAATGTTTCTACTAATTCTATTGTAGATTAAGCGTAGTTTATAGACATAGCTTAACAGTGCAATCGGTCGGTAATTTTGAGGCTAATCATTTGCCTTTCCTGGTTTTAATATGGCTAAAATTAGTTTAAGATAACTGTATAGAAATCTGCCAGCCATTTCCTAGCCTATTTGCCACAGTGAAGTAAAAATTCTTTAAATTCTTTTGGGAGTGAAGAACAAATGCTGAAATTTATGAAATGTTCAGCAAAGGAGAATAAGCGATTTTGTCAAGTCTAGAAGATTGTAATGTCTGGCTCATCTTGTTAAAATGGAGGACAGTAGAGAGGTAAAAAAACATAGCATGGAGAACACCGGAAGATAAGAGGAAAAGAGGCAGACCGAGGAGAAGACAGAAAGAAGCAGTTGCGGAAGATCTACAAGAAAATAAGATAGAAAATTGGAAGAAAGAAGCTAGAGGCAGAAGGAGATAGAAGAGAATTACTAAGCTATGGGCCTGCAATGGCCTGCTACAAGCTTTTATATATGAATTTTGGATAGATGATTTCTTCTAAGTAAACTTGTCAGAGTACTCAAATTTAGGTGGGCATACAGACTTCAGTATTATTAGTTCTTGTTTTCCGTTTGTGGTGTGATCACGGTATGTAGGTGCTCTTAAGGTTGCTACAATATGAGAAGCAGTTATGTTGAAAACGATTGGTACTTTGGCTCAAGTTATATGTCTGCTACTAACAAGTTTTCTAAGTAAGTGATTTGCTTCAATTATAGCCTATCTTTGTTAATGCCAACCATCATTTGGTTCATAAATCTTTTTAAATATGATTTTCCAATTAAGATCTGAGGAGGTCTTCACCTCTTAGAAGTGTAGTTTGCAGTTATACTCTTATTTACATATGGTATATTTACCATTCTACCATACAATTATTAACGCTTATAATTCAATTTTAACCTAGCTATTGCTAACGTTATTCAATCTGTGTAAATTCAATTATTAGATTAATCTAATTTTTGTCAATGATATGGTCCGTTTATTCTCGTGGTATATACAACATCTACCGTACTATCGACAAACCCATAGAAGGCGTCAAATACCGTACTCTTGTACTTTTTCCCATGCGTACCTACACAACCATTAAGTATCATCATAGAGATAAATAAAGAATGGGCGATGGGGGCCTTCGTCACGGAGTGATGCCACCCTTCGGTGCCAGCGACTCCACCGCCTACCGGAAGGCCGAAAGGCGGATGTGACTTTCTCGGTCCGATGAACGCGTGCTTGCACGTTAACGGATAATCGTCTTGTATATTTTGTGAGAACATGACGGTCTTATGTGTATTCCTAATACAGTTATATGCTTTTCCTTTGCCGATGATTAAGTCTTTTGTCGTACACGTTGGAGAAAAGAGTTAATTAGTGATAAAGACAAAGACTGTCGAGGTTTACTTTGTTAAGTTATTTGGAAAATAAGCTGCATGTAAGGGTGATTATGTTGAACAACGTTTGCAGTATGATTTTTAATCTTGAGAATATTTCTTTAAGGAGAAATATGTTTTTGCATTATATTAACTGGTATTCTGAATTTCTCATAGCCCCAGCCAGGGTATTCGGTGAGCTGTTCTAACTATAGCTATACTATTTTTTTACAGCTCTTTGACATTCACTTAATAAGTAGATTTCATAAGAATGTGTATCAGCTAAAGTAAAATATTACATACCATTTACATTTTTTTCGCGTACATGATGAATTCATTATCAAAATTTAGACTTAGTTGACGAAACCACGACTCTGATGAAAAAATCCTTACATGTAGCCATCCATCAAGCACACATGTTAAACAAGTGGTTATGCGCGCTAGCTTCCTATTACTTTATCTTTAATACCTCGCGTTTTTAACAGCTGGCAATCCTAATTTGCGGAAATTAGGTCTCAGGCAAGCTTAGATCATCATATTAAAAAAAATACCTTTTTTAAACTTATATACTTTATACCATTTTAAAAATTTTAATTCGAACCAATATTGTAATTTCACCATAAAATCAAAATCAATGCCACTTCAAACCTGCATTTCCTATTTTAAACAGGCCATTCACGTTCCGATTTTTAGTCCGACTAGTGGTCCAACTTCCGCAGTTGGATCTGAAATCGGACCGTCAGTGGACTGGTTGGATCAGTTGGACAACTAGTGTTACGCTGTTACGAGTCGGAACATCTCGTGAATGGTGAAGTTGGAAGTCGGATCACAGGTCGGATCGAATATTTTCTCAGTCAGTTGACCTTCGGCACCTGTTACGTATGATATTTCTATGAATTACTTTATGCAAAGATCTCTAGTTCGCAAATATTTAATAGAAAATAAACTTTCAATTGCACGAAAATTACCCCTATTAAAATACACAATTCTTCATCATCATCTACTTTTTGTTAGGGCAAATCAGTTTCCTTTCTGTATATCTATTTCAGATACTCCCACACAGGTACAATTTCCAACACAATCGACACAATATAAATAAATATAAATACTCGCAAAAAGGAATAGAAATATGGGCCAGTTTTGTCCTGGTATAATACAAAATAAAGTTTACAAGTAAAACGAGAAAAAAATTTAAGGAAAATATATGGACCTACACTGGAGAATGGGGATTGGCGTATAAGAATGAACCACGAAATAAATAGAATATTTAATGGACCGACTATCACAAATGAAATACGAAGTTAACGACTGAGTTGGTTGGGACACGTAGAAAGGATAAATGATAAAAGAAATACAAAAACAGTACTTAAAAATGCTTAAACGGGAAGAAAGTGAGAGGTGAGAGCTAATCTTGTAATAGACAATTCAACGATTGAGCGTGTGCCCTGTTATAAATATCTAGGTGCTTGGATCACAGACGATACTGATCAAACAAAAGAGATTAGATGTAGAATAGAAATCGCTAGATCAGTCTTTAATAGAATGCGCAAACTCTTTTGCAATCGTGATATCAATATAAAGTTACGAATACGAATGCTGCGGTGTTATGTCTTTTCTACCCTGTTATATGGAGTTGAGGCTTGGACACTAAAACAGTTGACCATAAAAAACATCGAAGCTTTCGAGATGTGGTGCTATAGGCGCATTCTCAGAATATCATGGATGGACCGCGTAACTAACACGCAAGTACTCCAAACTTTAGACAAAAGATGCGAAATTCTAAATGAGATAAAAACTAGAAAGATGGAATACTTGGGGCACATTGTGAGAGGTGAAAAGTACGAACTTTTAAGAAACATCATGCAGGGCAAAATTAAGGGCAAAAGAAGTGTGGGAAGAAGAAAAATATCGTGGCTTCGTAATCTACGTGAATGGTTCGGGTGTAGTTCGATTGAACTTTTTAGGCGCGCTGCTAACAAAGTCGCAGTGGCCATGATGATTTCCAATCTCCGCTAGGAGTGGCACGAGAAGAAGAAGAAGAATGTTTATGTGCTTTGTGGATTACACAAAGGCCTTCGATAAAGTCTAATGGCAGCAACGATGGTCCATACCAGCGGCAATGGGAACATCCCACCACTGAATTCAACTAATTAGAATTTTATATGAAAATAATAAGTGCATGGTAAAAATAAACAACAAGCATTAAGATCATTTCAGAACAGGGGCAGGTGTCAGGCAGGGATGCATAATCTCGCCAACTCTATTAAATATCTACAGCGAACACATTATGCAAAAGGTACTAGACGGATGGAAGGGTGGAATATCAGCAGGTCAAAAAATCAGTAACTTGAGATATGCTGATGACACTTTATTAATCGCGGCAAATTAAAAAGAAACGGAAGGCGTAATGAGATGTCTGGAGGAGAAAATCAAAACATATGGACCAAACCTAAATGGGAGTAAGACAGAGATCATGATAGTAGACAGAGCTCGGAATAATCTTAAACACATTAATATACCTGGGTTTAATATACCTGGGGCCCCTAATAACAAATGACGGAGGGTGAGACAGAGAGATACATAGAAGGCTGACTATTGCTAGAACAGCTATGATGAAACTGGTACCAATTTGAAAAATTCTAGCATAACAATACACATAAAACTAAGGCTGGCAAGGGCACTCATTGTTCCCATAGCCACATATGCATTAGAAACGTGGGCCTTAAAGAAAGCGGATAACAATAAATTAGACGCTTTTGAAATGCGGGTATACCGCCGCATGTTAAGAATGTCCTGGGTTGATCATCGCACTAATGTATCAATATTAGAACAACTTAAAGTAAAGGATAGATTGCTTAAACAAATACAACAGAGATATTTGCAGTATTTTGGACACATTGCTAGAAGAACAGGTACGATGAAAAAACTAATAATCGAGGGTAGAGTTGAAGGAAAGAGATCTGGGGGAAGATCTCCAAGCCGTTGGGTAGATTAAACAAAAATATTGATTAACCAAGGGTTACATGAAGCCTAACAACTAGCCCAGAACAGGTCAGGATGGAGGGAAATCATGAAAAAGCTGTAAAGGCCTGATGGTGTCACTACATCCCATAAGGGATTAGGACTGAGGAGGAGGATGTGTGTGGCTGGCCTCCACACCATGTAAAACTTTAAAGCCTAGAAACCCCAACGAGCGACCATGGCTCACCATGGGCTGTCAGAAGTCACAGATGATGATGATAAAGATTTGTCTATCTTGAACACTAATTTAAACATAACTCTTTTTTTTTGCAGATTATTGTTTATTTATACAAAGTGCCTGTATATCTGGAGAAGACTAGGAATATCGTTTAGCAGTCCTTTTCAACTTAAATAGCCTAACTTGTTCATAAACTGATCAGATTTTATATTTATTCTTTCCCTTTAAGCTGCAAACAAAAAATAATCAAAAATTTGGATGTTGTCAAAAATATTACCATAACTATACTTTAAGCTGCAGTGTTTATATTACCGAAGCATGTCTTGACTTTAAATAAAAGTTACATAAAAACTTTATTAAAAATTTCTAACGCTGATAATGGATATAATCGGCGAAAGCCATAATGGCATTTTATTTTCAGTTCGAAAAGGCCGCTACGTAATGCAATTTCAAGTGGATATCTATCCCATTTGATTTCAATTTATCCGAGGAATATTCAATTTCCTCTGTACAGCAGCTTCTAGAAGGAGCATCAGACTTATAATCACGAAACAGTGCTGAGCTTTGCAATTTAAATTACTGAACCGCATAAACTGGTCCGGTAATTAGTAACCGCCCCCGTTCTATCGTACCAAGACTAATCGAGTTAAGACTCTGGATAATGAGAATTTTCCGAAAATATATCTTAGAAAATTATCTGATAAGGATAAAGGGTTTTATTAATAATATCTCCAACGATGCTAATCCACGAATTTGAAACTTAAATAACGGTAAGAAAATTGGATAAGTATGGGGATATATTCTCAAATCACCCATTTTGTATTTTTAGTTTATTCATCCGATTGGAACGCACATTCCCTTACTGAGTTTTTTACGAGGGTAAATAAAAGGTCTTCACTTCAGTTTGTTTATTAAAGAACATACGGCTACCGATTTCGTAGTGGCTACTTGCACGACATATTCAAGTTAATAATAGAAAACTTAAATTCGCCAAACAGAACTTATATTTCTTACAACGACTTGTGGAAGGATGTCTTTAAAGACTTTAGCACTCTCTTTTTCTTCTTGTGCCCTGCTCGATTACCGTGCATTAGCTATACTAATGTTGTTGACGACAGCTCGAAAAAGGGATGCAGAGGATATTCCCTCGGGTTTCTAAGCCATGACGTTCGTCTTCAACCTGCCCTCTTAACACTTAAGAAAGACCAGAGGGAACATTGAAAAAGTGCAATAAAAAACAACAATATTTTTGAGACAGTATTTAGTATAGGGTAAATTAGAATTTTATGTCACATTTAGTGAAAAATATGTCAAGCAAATAGTATATCACTTGTACTCTTTAACATCTAATCAAAACTTAATATGTTCAAAGAGGTTTTAAAATATTATGATGAACGTAACCTATAAATATAGACCGTAGTATATGAAAAATGCATTTTTTGCATATCTGGCATATTATAAAAAAATTATATAATGTCAATCTGTTCTGAATGTGTCAACCATTTCTCGAAATTTTTCATTCAAATTCCCGGAGTAATAAAACCTCTGTATCTTTGAATCATTTTGAGCATACTATTATTTTGTTACTATACTAGAAGGTTTAAGGTAAACTGGTAAACAATTAAGAACCTTAATATACAAACAACATGAAACATACATAAACACTTGTAGAACGAGTTTTTCCAAGATCCAAAAGGGGCGGAAGTGTCAGTGAAGCCTTTAGAAATAAGTAATTGAATAAATCTCCAAATTTTATATTAGTTTTATTGAGTCGGGTACCGTTTAAAACATTATACATATTTTATATGTTTTGTGTTAACGTTTAATAAAAAAATTGTCACTGTACACTGTTTATATTAGCCAAATTAAACATGTTTCTTTTAAAAATTGAAGGAAACTGTCAAAACGGTTTGTAACACTAAGAATGTCTTCTAGATTTCCTTTTTAGATTGTGTTTGTTCCTAGAAGAATCATACTGGCAGCAGTCCATTATCACGTTAGATGGTTACCGTTTGATGATGGTATTACAGTAGTGGCACACTCGAGAGTTTTCTGATGCCATAAGGTATTCACAATGTGGAAACGTCCTACAAACAACAGAGATGAATGGCGAGAATTAGGGGAGGCCTATATTCGGCAATCCGAATAGAGAAAAGGGCTTAAAAAATTCGTACCTAGTCGGCGAATAACTGATTTTTCGTGCCTGGTCAACGTTTTTGTTTAATTCCACAGGTCTGCCCATGAGCTGAGGATTTTTTTTCCATATCTTAAGATCAGTATGAGTTGGGACCTCTTTAAAGGCTGAATCAGAAGAACATGCTGCTTTAGCGAACTAGTCTGCTTTTTCGTTTCCCAATATACCAACATGATATTTTCAGATCATTATGACTTTTATGTAGGCAGAATATAGTTGGATTGGACTAGTGAATGTTCAGTGGACAACAGCTGTTCCGAGATGAAAGAATAGACATTACAATAAATAATGTTACTGAAAGCCCACCAATTCTAAAAGTCGAAGTGGAATATGCCATTAAACAATTAAAGACCAATAAAAGCCCTGGACCTGATGAAGTTTATCCTGAAATACTTAAATTGATCGAAAGTAATAACATTGATTTGTTAGTAATTTTGTTTAATACAATCTACGATACTGGGGAAATACCAGAGGAATGGTTAGAATCTATTTTTATTCCCATTCCAAAACAAGCTAACTCCAGGCGATGCGCAGATTTTAGATTAATAAGTCTTATGAGCCAAATGCTTAAAATTCTATTAAAAATACTTCACAATAGGGTATACAAAAGGTGTGAAAAAGAAGTTGGATACGATCAATTTGGATTCAGAGCCGGTATGGGGACCAGAGAGGCCTTGTTTTCATTACAAGTACTGCTGCAGAAGTGTTACGACCAACAAAAGGATGTCTTGCTATGTTTTGTAGACTTTGAAAAGGCATTTGATCGCGTAAACCATAATAAAATGTTAAATTCCTTGCAGAGCATCAACTTGGATAGCAAAGATCTCCGATTAATTAAGAACTTATATTGGAGGCAGAGTGCCAAGATTAGGATCGACGATCATACATCTAGAAATATTAGTATAAATAAAGGAGTAAGGCAAGGATGCATACTATCCCCTATGCTGTTCAATCTTTACTCCGAACTACTATTCAAGCAAGCCTTGGAAAACCTTTCCACAGGAATAAAAATTAATGGAGAACCAATATCTAGCATAAGATATGCAGATGACACTGTCCTACTGGCTGATACAGACACAAACTTACAGAGGGTTATAGACCACCTTAAGGATGCTTGTCGAGAGTTTGGAATGAAGATCAACGAAAAAAAAACAAAAGTAATGGTGATCCAAAGAAAACAGAATATCCCCTTACCTATAAAAATAAATGGGAATATTTTAGAACAGGTAAACCAATACAAATACCTTGGATGTTGGATTAATTGCAAGCTGGACCCAGAACAAGAAATTAAAGCGAGAATTGCTCAAGCTAGGGATAGTTTCTTTAAGATGCGCGTTCTATTCTGCGATACACATATAAATATTAAATTGAGATTAAAACTTGTAAAATGTTTTATCTGGTCTGTTCTTCTCTACGGAGTCGAAACATGGACTTTAAAAATAAAGAGCCTGAATAGAATCGAGGCATTTGAAATGTGGGTGTACCGTAGAATTTTAAAAATTCCTTGGACAGCACGAAAAACAAATGAAGAAGTACTAGCTAGACTCAATTTAGAAAAAGAACTATTGAGAACAGTCAAAAGAAGAAAAACCAGTTATTTAGGGCATTTGTTGCGCAACGAGAAATACTACATCCCTCAGTTGATAATAAAAGGCAAAATAGAAGGAAAGCGAGGAATTGGAAGAAAAAAATTGTCCTGGTTACGTAATATCAGAAACTGGACAGGACTTGGATTTGAGGAACTCTTAAGAACAGCTGAAGATAGACAAACGTTTGCCACCATAACCGCTAACCTCCATTGATGGAGACGGCACTTGAAGAAGAAGAAGGACTAGTGAATTTTTGGAGAAGATGCATCTTATGGAATGAATCGAGGAAAGAGAATCAGTACAAATGGCAATTGTTTTGCTTTCATTTGAAGTAGGATGGATTGAACTTTTGAATGCTTGGAGTATTACAACACAACAGTCTTCATTGTTGAACGCATGGGTGTACAAAATTTCATCAAATTGTGTTAAGTTGAGGATGTTTTGGAAGGATTTTCTAAGGATTGAGTTTCTGATTTCTGTTTCATTGAATAAATCAGTATTGAATATTGGAGTATTGTGCATCCATGGAGCTGTCGTGGGGGTATAAATAGAAGTAGTATTGGAAATGTTGATAGAATTTAGTAAAGAAGATATTTGTGGTAATGTGAGTGAGTGATTGGATGCATTTGTTGGGGGAGGTTCTATGGGATTGATTAGATTTATTGCCGGGTTACTTGAGTTTGTAGATATTATTACAAAGTATGAAAGTAGAAGTTGCTGCCTTCTTAGATGGAGTGGTGGCTCTGAAGATTCAACACAGCGGGGTTTGATTTGAAAGCACTAAGACATAGTCGTAGGGATGTATTTTTAATTGTGTTTGAAGACTTTAGTAAAGAGCTACTATATATTTTAACGATATACTCTTCATCAGCTCCTTAAGAGTATCTAGCAAGAGATTTAAGTAAATTAATTCTTTGAGCACAGTTTTCTTGTATAAGAACAGTTCCTGAATATGCTATTTCCAGATAAACTTTTTATCAAAGGTGATACCAAGAAGTGTAAAATAGTTAACTGTTTGTAAACGAAGTCCGTCTGAAATCCGGTATGCGTAGACCAGGTGTCTATTTTGTTTATTGCACTTTGTAGGAAAGTGCTGGTGGTAGCTCTGCCTTGGCAGTATAATATAATATCATTAGCATACATCGGGTACCTGACGGGTAGTTCTATATATGAGGAAAAGTCATTCATGCTAACTAAAAATAAGGTAGTGCTTAAAACTTAGCCCTGGGGTAAACCGTTATCCAAATCATGCGGTTTTGATATTTTTCCATGTGTTAATACTCTAAAATATCGGTTTGTTAATTTTTTTTAATAAATAAATGTTGCCAATTAAATTATAGTATGTTAATTTTCTGAGAATTAGAGGTCTTTGTACAGTGTCGAAGGTACTTTGGAAATCTAAGGTTACTACTATGACTTCGCTTCTATTCCAAAAATGCGGTAACAATGTCAGTTTGAAGCGTGACCAAATTATCTATTATACTTCGATTTGATCTGAAGCCTGCTTGGAATGGGTCAAGAATATTATTTGTTTCTAGATACCCTAGTACGCGTTTATTGACCATATTTTCTAACAGTTCGCATACTGAACAAGTGAGAGGAATTGGTCTATATGATTGTAGAAGACGTAGGGAACTGTTTTTGGGACCAGATCCTATTATATAACTTTAGCAATTTGGGATGTGTGCTTGGAGGAAGATTTTTTTAAGAATATTAATGGGATATCGTCTGGAACGACTGCTGAGTTTTTTAATGAAAAGATAGCTTCGTCTTTTTTGATTGAACTAACGTACTGATTCCATGAGGCTTTCTTACTTTCGCGCTTTAAAATACGCCTAGAATTGTCCCTAAGTTTTTTTAAATTTATTAAACTCGTGGTACCAAGGTTTTTTTCCGAATTTCTTTAATGCCTTTTGCATTGTTTGACAATTATTTTAACGATTAATTCCATACGAGACAGGTTTCTTGGAAGGATCAATCGCAAATTTACCAATACTTTCCTCGGCAGATTCAGTTAAACAGTTATTTAATAGACTTACATCTGTATCTATGTCATTGTTAAAAAGTAATTCATCGGTTTTTTCCTGGATATTTTTAGAACCAGTGGTTCATCTACATGATACATCTGTATCTATGTCATTGTTAAAAAGTAATTCATCGGTTTTTTCCTGGATATTTATAGAACCAGTGGTTCATCTACATGATACATCTGTATCTATGTCATTGTTAAAAAGTAATTCATTGGTTTTTTCCTGGATATTTTTAGAACCAGTGGTTCTAAAAAGATCTCAGTTTGCTTGAGTGCTTTTCCATTTTATTATAATTCTTGAAGGCATTTTTGACTTGTCAGAGATATGAATAGAAAAATGATTACTATCATAGAGACTTTTTAATATGTACCATGAAAGTAAAGGAAATATTCCTGGATTTTAGAAAGGTAAATCTATTGAAGAGATTCCTATTTGGATGTGTATGCATGCATGTATGTAAGTTTTAAAATGCACCAATAACTTCTGTTGATGTTGAAAGAAGTTTTTAGATTGATAAAGATTTAAACACAGATAGGAAGTATAATATTTTAATTGCAAATTTTTTTTTATTATTTAAACAAATATACCAGCATCAACCACTAAGGGTTATTAGCGAGAATTGCAAATTTTGAAAAAAAAAATGAAAAACAAACTATTGCCAATATTGTTATTTTGTATATATTAAAGATAATGTCATAAATAAAAAAAGTGTTAAAATTGTATCTCACTCTAACTGCAGTTTTAATCCATATAAAAATACGAATTTTTAAAACTAGAAGGAAGGCATTTTGGAAGGCATTTTTAAATGCAAAATTTATAAACAAAAAGATACTTTTAACTTCTAAATTTTTTGCATGTAATACGCATATTGTTTTTTGTGCATATTAACGCCAATGTTGTGCATATATATGTGCATATTTGCTCTGTTTTCTGTTACATGTACTCATGACAATCATGAATTGGAACATTAAGTACTATCAAGTTTAAACAAAATACGGATTACAAATTTATAGTCTATGTAATAATACTATTACTCTTTTAGTAGGTTTAAATTTTGGCAATTTATCAATAATTTAATATATGAAACGGCAGTTACTGAATGAGCCCCAAAATTATTATTTTCGTTTAATATTTTAATACTAAATTAATTGATTAGATATATGGACCATTCGGTAACCATATCATAATTAAATTTATTTTTTGTGTGTACTCCGCTTAGTTTACAAAACATGCTGGATATAATTATTTGGCAGTTTGTTTAAGGGAAATTTTACGTAAAATTATTTACATGAATGAATATAACGGTTCAGTTACCTATTAATTTCTTCTGACGCACTATAATATACACATCGAAATATGTGTATCAGTAAAACTAGAAAAAACCCTTTTGAATATGATAAAAACCCTGATAAATTTTCAATTTCCATTCACTTCGTTACATCTCTCTTCACTCGTAGAATATAGTATAGTATACAGTATAAAAGTCAGTTTTCTTCTTTTGACTAAATTTTCCAATATTTTGAATAACTTCTACACCGAGATAAATATTTAGTAAAGTTAGAAATTGCTTTGAATTTTCTGTATTTATCTCTGCTAGAAGTACATTGATGAACGTAATTGGGATTTAAATAACTTAATAACAATGTTTTATAAGTTTCTGAAACTTTTTTAAAAGCGACTGTAATTACTACCTTTTCATTTTGAAAATATTGATTCAAGTTAGAAAACTTAGGCAAGATCCACTTTAAAAAAAAATAAAACAATTTTGTTTCCGGGTCATGTAAACTTTTGTATATGGATTCTGAAGACTGCAAACGATGTTCTAAATACTGTTGTTCAAAGTAAAGCAGCCATTTTTAAAGATAACCACCTAGTTTGGGAAGGTTTTAAAATTTTGTGTAGTTGTACATCGCGAAAGTGCTGAAATTCTAAAAACGGAGCTTGTCTCTTAGAACTATTTTTAAAAAAGCCATAAACTGCTCTAGCTAAATCTTCGCAATGTCGGGGCAAAACCTTGCAAGCTTCACTAGCACATAAGTGCAGTGAGTGGCATATGCATTTTTGAACGATTATTCCAGGAAAATTTAAAATTAGTCTGACTTTCGACGGAATTGTGTTCCCCAAACATTGTGTTGCAACCATCAGACCATGAGACTAAATTTTAAAAAGGTATACTCACCGTTTTAAAATAATTTATTAATTTGTCATAAATAGTTTTCGCTTCATTTGCTTTATCACTGTCATTGGCACTACCTCTAAAACATTGGATTAAGCCAAAAACAATTGATATAATTTGACAGTGCTCATAATCAAAATATCTAACACATATGAAAATGTTTTTCACTGAACTAATATCTGTAGTATAATTCTTTATTAACACACTAAATTTCTGTTTCTTTTTTTCACACTAAATTTTCTCCCAAGACGTTAGTAATGATAGTTGTCGTTTTGGTTCTTCCCATTGACACTTTTTTAGAAAATTGGTAGAAGTATAACTAGATCACATAATCTTATTGGAACGTTATGCTCTGCAATTAATGCTGCCAATTTAATTTCCGCATTATGAACTTGCTCTTCTTCATCGTTGTTTCGCTTATACATTTCCGACAGCCTGTTTTGGTCTTTTTTTTAAACACAGACCCTTTTTTATGTTTTTCGCCTTTAGAGTGATTTTTTATTACAGCAAGATCTGCACTAAATCACAGAATAGGAGCATTTTACTTTCGTAGGTTTATCTGTAATTGACAATATTTCAAATAATATAGAATCACAATTTTTTTAAATAATTATAAATTTACCTTTAACAGCTTCTAGCCATCCTTTATAATACGGTTTGTTTTCCCATTCCATTCTAAATTTTTGTGGATTATGTAGTCTTTGACCCGCACTGTATTTAGATTTTTTCTTTTCTTTTTTAGAATCAGAGTCAGAAGTAGAATATCTTCTTCTTAACTTATCTAAATTACTCGAACTTTACATGTTAATTTTTAAAATATCAAATATAATACGTTAACTAAACTGTACAACTAAAATCCAGTAACAAAATTGCAATCCAATATGGTAATGGTATTTGGTATATATACTTTATGATTTGGGGAATCTTTATACTTACTGTACTTTCCCGAGCTACATATAAGAATCAGAGTTATGTTAGGCAATTCTACATACAGGTAATTATTATTGTCAGCTTTTATTTTGATTTTAATTCTTATAATAGGCCAATGTATTATGTCCCCATTATCGACATAATTCCCACAGGCATGCGCATAAAATTATGTTAAAATTATCAATTATGTTAAAAAATATTTATTATCAGAATGCCATAAAAATTATGTTAAAATCTGATAATTATGTACAAATCGGCAACTCTGGCCTGTTTCATGCCCTTTGGCCAAAAAGTTATGTAGAAAGGTGTTTCGAGAATGCGTTTGTACTATGATTGTAAATTTTAATTAAATGTTTAGTACAAATTCTAATAATTACTTAAAACAAATTGTCTGGCCAGTTGGTTGTCAAAACCAGTGCCAATAAAACACACACACACACACACACACACACACACACACACACACACACACACACACACACAAATTCTAATAATCATTATTGTTTTTTCTTTTCAGGTACGTCATTTACTGTAGTGAGAGAAAAATATTTTAGTAAGTATAACACATTTAAATTACATTAATCACTCCATATTTTTAAAAATCATATAAAAATGATTTTGCCAACCAAATAGTTTAACTAAATATTAGAATATTGTAAGCCTACAACGGGTCTTAACTTCACAATTTATTTATTTTGTGAATTTGGTAAGACATCCCATGTAGTCACCTATTTCTTTTTCAAATATTACTCACGATATTATTTTTATGACCGATTTGTAAAATTTCTAAAGTAATAAAAAATTCTTATTTTCAGCTAGTCTGAAATAATCTTTTTTAAAGATATTAATTCAACATAATCCTTAACCCGCTACCTTATCTAGGTAGTTTTTTTTTTATATAAATATACACAAATTTTCAAAAGTTGTCATTTTACGTCTGCAGCAAGATGTAACACTACTCTGTTTGTCGAGAAACCTCTTTATTATTGTTATTACAGGGTCCCAAGTCGACCAGCTTCCTCACCAATATCATCCTTAATTACGACTTGTATTTTGCAAATCTTATCATTAATTGCAATTACTATTAAGATTCTATAATGTCAGGGCCGGTTATTCGAACGCTAATCAAAACTTGATTGTAATCAAATATTTAATTACAAGCAAATAAGTCATAAGCAGCTGTCAAAATTATTAAAAATTGCTTGATATTATTATTGACTTGTAAATAAAAACATGAAATTAATATCAGAAAGAGTTTAGTTATGGTTTATTTTAAATTAAAACGCAAAATATTAAAATTGAATTAAATAAATCAGTCAACATAACCTCAAAATGTGACGTATTTGATTTTAAATAAATATTTGATTGCAATTAAGTTTTGATTAGCGTTCGAACAACCGGCCCTTAGAGGACTAATCTGACATTTCCTGTCGATGTCGTCCTGTTCCTAATCTGATGATTAGTGATAAACCATTTGTGGACATCTTTTAATATGAGACTGAGTAATACATATGTTGTAAACAGGTACTGACATAGATTTAATTTTTTATATTCAATATAATAACATTACGTTTAGTTCTTATAGCCGTCTTTCTTCTAGTGCCCACTTCACTAATAAAGGCTGACTATAATCATTGCAAATTCGTCATTATCTTCTGCTGTTCTTAAAAGCTTCTGTGTTTTTAAATCAGTCCAGTCTATGTCCAGTCTCGTGTGTCGTCTACCAGGACCCTGTTTTCCTTAGATTTTACCCTTCGTAATTAGTTCTTTTGATACTAAATTTATAATATTTACGTATGTCATTTAATTGATATTTTATTTGTAGTCTCTAAATTTTAATCATGATTACTACTTAACTAAACTTAATCAGTAGACCCATTTGTACCTTTCGGTGTTGTTCCGTTTATAATACAATTCTTTATATTACAATATTTTACAATCTTCTGAGGTGTCCTAGCTCTTGACAAACTTTCTTCATTTCTTCTTATTGTATGCCATATGTGTTGCTTCCTGCCAAGTCTTACCCTTACTCTGCAGTATCTGCGAGATGTCACTGTCCCATTCTTTAATGGGTCTTCCTCTTCTGTTCTTCCCTATTGGTTTGGCGTCCCACACTCTTTTTACTTGTCTATTATTGTCCATCCGGGTTAGATGTCCAAACCATGCCAATTTTTTGTCCTTAATTGATTCGAGAATCGGTTTGATTTTTAGTCTTTCTCTTATTTCTTCATTTATGATTCTATCAGTTCTTTTTACTCCGATCGTTCTTCTGAGGTATTTCATTTCTGCTGCCTGAATTCTGCTTTGATGCCTATTGTTTAGTATCCAATTTTCTGCTCCATATGTCACTGTAGGTCTATATATTGTTTTGTATATTGTCATCTTGGTCTTTGTTGATATTTCTTTGTTATTAAAGAATCCTCTATTTAGTGCTTGGAATAGTTTTCCTGTGTTTTCCATTCTGTTGTTAAGATAGTCCTCGATGTCTCCTTTGTTGTTGATTACTGTTCCTAAGTATTTGTATGAATTTGTCTGTAGTATTTTTTGTTGGTCTATCATTATTTCTAGTTGATCTTCCGTCCCTTGTTTCCTTGATATTTTTATTATCTGAGTCTTCCCTTTGTTTACGTTTAAGTTGTATTTGCTTGCTTCTAGGTTCCATTTCTTTAAGTTGTATTTCAATTTTTCTGCTGTTTCCGCAATTAATACTATGTCGTCTGCAATTATACACATCTCAGCGTTTATCATTTGCATTCTGTTCCAACCGATGCAGTATTTCTCGAACGTTTTCTTACATTCTTTCGCTATCTCATCTATTATATTTATGTATAGCACTGGGCTGAGACTTCCTCCTTGTCTAACTCCTTGAGTTGTTTCAAATGATTCTGACTGCATATTTGCATTTTAATCATGATTAAAGGTGAGATTCTTTAAAAATCTGCAAGAATGTATGAGTTAATACACTTCCATGCGAAGTTTCATGAATAATGTCTTTTTGTTTCAAAGATATTTAGTTGGGTGTATACTTTATTCCAACCCTGTATACATTTATTACGTTCGGATCTTTCAGTTTGTGTGAATATTTAGCTTTTCTCTTCTTTTTTCAACCTCCTTTTACTTTTATTGAATATTCATTCTTTAAACCGTGCTGAGCCGAAAAAATATTCTCTCTTCCGACTTGGGCATTAAGTTTTCTGCTCTTATTTTAACATAATTTTTTGAGCACTTGTCGTAACATGTAACGTTTATAACGATTGCTAATAGTTTTTTAAGAAGCCTGTCTCATCACATCCATTCTGCGTTCGATTTCTTGATTTTGTCTTTTTAACTTTTATATTGAAATTAGGCGGTTTGATTGTCACCAAATCTAATAATATGTAGGTACAGATCCTGCACACTAGTGTTGTCACCAAAAAATATCTCTATATCATAATTTGTTAATTGTAGCTCAATTGACAATCACCTTTATGTATTCCATTATTTCGTTAAAGATAAATTTAAACTTTTCAATGAACATCAAGTGGATATAATTGTATAATACTATTTGTTGAATAAATTTTATATCACTTTCAATGTCCGTTATATTTTTTTGTATTTATTAGCTGGTATTTTCATGTTTTCATCATTCTTAGTGATTTTTTTTATAGAAATTTTAAAGAGATTTTATTATCCTAATTTCTATAGTTTGATTTTTATTGGTGTTGTTTATTATTCTTTATTTTTTATTCCATTAAATAATTCTAAAAACTATCTTCCCTTTACTCCATTTTTTGGACTACTTCCTCCTTCTAATACTAAGAAAGAACCCGAAAGAGATAAATAAGAAACACCGTTCACAATCTCTCCAAACACCTTCCACCTACCTCGAGGATAAATTTTAACGGAACAAGATCCGGAAATAGTTCGTCGTTTTCTAAATATCCCCTTTTGTGACATTTCCTCTAAAATGTGAGACATTTGTGCCGTTGTACAACACGGTCGTAGATAGGTTTCCTTCGCATTTTTTCCGCAAACTTTCACACGCTAATAGCTGTTATAGCTCTCGTACGCTTTGTACAGCCGAAGGGCATGTACGGATCGAGTTAGTGCGCAGAATAGAGCGGTTTTTTAACGGAAATGTTTTCACAAATCAGATTAAATAAAAATGAATAGAAAACTATAGTTCCTTTTTTTTAGAATATGCCGTTGGTGATTCTGTGTTGTATCCATATGTACAGATTAGAGTAGGAATTAAAATAAATTTAAACTTATTTTAAATAAAAATTTTTATTTAAAAATTAAATAAAAAACTTATTTTTCAAACTTATTCACGTCTTTTTATATCTTTTTGAAGTTGTAGTTTTTGATGAGTACTAAAGATTTCCTGAATTGATACAGTTAACCCTGTCCAGTCAGATGATCCCATTTGGGATCATGGTAATGTTTTCTGCTTTAGTGACATAGAAAACTACTTTATATCAGTTGGGCGAACGACATTGCGTTGCTTCACCTTTGGCAGTTCTATCGGTAAGCGTTAGTCACATTTGAATGTAAAACTTCGAAGTGACATATCTATTAACAATTCACTGTAAATTTCAAATCATTACTAAGGTAAGTAATTAAACAAGTAATTGCATGAACAAAATATATTTGTTTCTTACATTGTTTTTATTTGATAATTTTCATTATAGTTTGCTCATATTTGCAAGATTGTTTATGTAAACATTATAAATATCAATAAATCCAAATTGAATCATTGGGATATTGCGGTGGTCCCCAAATGGCATCATTGGGAAGTGGTGTGAATTTTGTTTCGGTCAATAAAATACAAAAGTGCAATATATTTTTTCATTTAAGATGGATCGTTTATTCAAAAATAACAAAACCAAAGTTTCTTTTCGGGAATTGCAAAATTTGTCCCAGGAAGAGCTAGTTGGTCTTCTTGATGATTCTGATATCGAATTCGATGTTGATAATGAGGAAGAGGCTTTGGAAGACGAAATGATTGATGAAACTCAAATTGGAGAATTATTGGAAAATATTGTTGAAGATAGCTTGAACACCCAAGTTACAGAGAATTTGGAAGAAAAAAATGTTGAAGAAATTACACAACAGCCACAGACAAGTCATGCCAAGAAAAACAAAAGCACAGAAAAACCAACTTGTACAGACAACGATTTAATTGATGTAACCAGCGAGTACACCGGTGAATTTTCGGTTGATGAAAATATTTACACACCTTTTCAATATTTTAAAATGTTTTGTAACAATAATATTATTCAAAATTTTGCGAGCAGACAAACTTGCATTCTGTGCAAAAAGACAGTAAAAATATTGATACAAATGCAGCAGAGATAGAGCAGTTCTTAGGCATACATGTATTGAGTGGAATTGTTCGTGTTCCTTCGTATAGAATGTATTGGGCAGAAGAAACACGATATAATACGATAGCTGATATCATGTCACGTAATCGTTTTGATAAACTGCGATCATATCTTCACGTCAACGATAATTTGAAAGTCTCGCCTAGTAACAATGACAAATTATATAAAGTAAAACCGTTCATTGAAAAAGTTCGGCAAAATGTGAATGGGATAGAACCTGAAGAATTCAACAGCATCGATGAGTTTATTATACCATTCAAAGGACATAGCAACCTCAAGCAATATATAAAAAATAAATCTCATAAATGGGGCATAAAGGTTTTTCTGCAAGAGCAGGACGCAGTGGCATACTATACGATTTTGAGATATATGTGGGAAAAGGGACAGTGCAAGATGAATCAGGTCTTGGAATTAGTGGGGAAATAGTACTGAAGTTGGTCAGAAATCTGCCAAACCACACGAATTTCAAGATTTTCACTGATAATTGGTTCACATCTTATAATCTACTTGTTACTCTGAAAGAAAGAAGCTTCCTTGCTGCGACGACTGTAAGAAGTGGGCGGCTGGTAGGTTGTCGTTTTTTAGCAGACAAAGTTCTAATGGCAAAAGGTCGTGGATCGTCTGATGTAAAAATAGACAGCAAAAAAAATATTGCTGCTCTCAAATGGTATGACAATAAGTCTGTCACATTAGCACCGAACTATATAGGAAAATATCCTCTTGGTAAAGTGAACAGATGGTGCAACAAGAGTAAAACCTATGTAGACATCGAACGGCCAGCAATTGTCAAAGAATATAACATTTCGATGGGGGGTGTGGATTTGCATGACATGCTTGTGGAACTATATAGAATCAAAATCAAGCCAAGAAGATTCTATTTGAGAATAATATTTAATCTTATTGATACATGTATGGTCAACTCCTGGTTGCTATACCGAAGACACTGCAAACAAAAACAAGTGAAACACATCCCCCTTCTCCAATTCAAATCTCAAGTTGGACATGCGTTACTAAAAGCTGGAAAATCCGACACAAGGAAGCGAGGACGTCCTTCTCAAGAGAATACACCAACTAAGAGACAACTACTGCATCCTGCACCAGTGCGAGATATTCGATTTGATGAAGTAGGATACTGGCCGCTACATGATCAAAATCGCACAAGGTGCAAATTATGTATAAAGTCTTACTCTAGAATAAAATGTTCTAAGTGCAATGTTTTTTTTATGTTTAAACAATAATAAAAATTGTTTTTATAGTTTCCATGTACAAAATTAAATTGTTAATAAAGTGCAATAATAAACGTATTTCCTATTATAGTCAATTTTTTACCAGACATAATTCAGGTACCACCAATGCCAGATGATTCCAAATGGGATCAATTTTTTTTTAAGTTTGCAGATTGTAGGATGCAAAATTTTTGAAAAAGCTATCAACAATTATTTTTTCTTGTATCATTTTCTATAACATAATTTTTTTTCAACAAAATTTACTCAAAAAAAATAATTTGGGCTGGAAAGGGTTAAGATGTATTTTATGTTTATGTTTCGTGTTTCCTGATCGTAAATTTTTAATAATACTATAAGTACTTAGGTGGATTTCCTTTGCTTCTCGCTCTAGGATTAATAAAATACTTTAATATTGTTCAAACCATTCGATGAATTGCCATTTTCAATAAACTCTTTTTCTATTTTATAATTGAATTTACATTACTGAAAGATATATATATATATATATATATATATATATATATATATATATATATATATATATTGTAAAATAAAACGATATTTGAAAACTTGAGCTTTTATTGTTAGGCCACAGTTACCATTGTAACAATCCTCGACCTTAATCAAACTTTTAGCGGTAACTACGTATATTAAGTTAGCATCCTCTTAGTACATGAAGCATCCTCTTAGTACATGAAAATTTAATGAGTTTTAAATGTAAACTGTCAATAATGATTGTCAGTATAATTTTTTATATAAAAGTTTTGATTGTCTAATAAGCTTTTAATGTCAAATAAGTGTCAAAATTAATGTAATCATTTCGCAAGGTTCTAAATACTTCCATACTAATATCAAATCAATACCAAATATCGTAATCCTAAAAATATGTCATGTCAAAAGAAGGTATCCGGAGAAAACAAAAATATACAAAGTATTTTTGCAAGAAGCATTTTTGACTCAAGAGGTAATCCAACAGTAGAAGTAGACCTTAAAACAAATCTAGGTTTATTTAGAGCTGCAGTACCTTCGGGAGCTAGTACAGGTGTCCACGAGGCTCTTGAACTTAGAGATGAAATTAAAAACCTCTACCATGGTAAAAGTGTTTTTCAAGCAATTGAGAATATTAACGATATAATAGCTCCTGCTCTTTTGGAAAAGGATTTTGACGTTTTAGAGCAGGAGACAATTGATAAATTTATGATAGCATTGGATGGAACAGAAAATAAATCAAAATTGGGTGCGAATGCTATTTTAGGTGTTTCACTTGCTATTTGCAAAGCTGGAGCCGCTAAAAAAGGAGTTCCGCTTTACAAGCATATTGCTCATCTAGCAGGTAATCGCTCCATAATCCTACCGGTTCCTGCCTTTAATGTTATTAATGGTGGATCTCATGCTGGAAATAAACTAGCCATGCAAGAATTTATGATACTTCCAACAGGTGCTTCCTCTTTTTCTGAAGCTATGAGAATGGGTAGCGAAGTATACCACCACCTTAAGAAAGTTATCAAAGACAAATTTGGTCTCGACGCTACTGCAGTTGGGGATGAAGGAGGCTTTGCTCCAAATATTCCTAGTGCAGAAGATGCTTTATCACTGATAACAGCGGCCATAGACAAAGCAGGTTATACTGGAAAAATAGAAATAGGCATGGATGTAGCAGCTTCTGAATTTTACAAAGATGGTCTTTATGATCTTGATTTTAAGAACCCCAACTCTGATAAAAGCCAGTGGATAAACCGTAACGAACTATTAAATATATATCAATCATTTATAGGAAAGTTTCCTATAGTTTCCATAGAAGATCCCTTCGATCAGGATGATTTTGAAGCTTGGAAATCAATGACTGGAAGTGTTCAAATACAGGTTGTAGGAGACGACCTCACTGTCACTAATCCAAAGAGAATCCAAATGGCCGTAGACGCAAAAGCCTGCAACTGTCTCTTACTAAAAGTAAATCAAATAGGAACAGTAACTGAATCCATCGAGGCACACAAACTAGCAAAATCAAACGGTTGGGGCACTATGGTATCTCACAGATCGGGAGAAACCGAAGATACGTTCATCGCTGATCTTGTTGTGGGTTTATCCACTGGACAAATCAAAACTGGCGCTCCCTGTAGATCAGAACGTTTAGCTAAATATAATCAATTGCTACGCATTGAAGAAGAACTGTGTGTTTCTGCCACATATGCAGGAAAAAATTTTAGGAACCCTTGTGTCTAGTGCAAATCACTACTGTTTTTAAATTCCATTATTTTAATTAACTATATTTATATAACAATTTTTGTATTCAAATAAAAATTTTCTGGTATACGATGATATTGACTAATCGGTTTCTGTCGTTAGGGACTGTTTTTAAAAATATTTAGTTCAATAAAAATTATTTCGTACTAATAAAACTTCGCATTACAAGAATTAAAATATATATTTCGACTTTCTTACACAAAGGTTAAAACCAGACTTTTTGAAAGTATTTTTCAAAACTTTCAATACTCATGGTATAAAAGTTTCATCTTTGAAATATAAAGCATACTTGTATTTGGGTTCCACATAGTTTTTAAATATGCTAATGGTTTCTTCTTTAATATTTCTTTGAGAAATTTGAATGTAAAATCTCTTTCTATTCTTCTTCTTATGGTGCCTTATCCAATTAGTGGGTGTTGGCAAAAATTCGGGCATACTCCTCTCGATCTTGTGTGGCTCTAAAGACTGCATGGGCATCGAGGATTGTCCAATCCCTTATGTTTTTAAGCCATGAGTATTTCTTTCTTCCGATGCCCCGTTTTCCTTCTATCTTCCCTTCCATATTATGCTTTAAGAACTGGTACTTTGATATTTGAAATATATAACTTAGATAAGCAGTTTTTCTTCTTTTTATTATTGGCCGCAATTCTCGTTCTCTGCCCATTCGATTTAATACTTCGACATTTGTTGTGTGATCTTTCCAGGGAATTTTAAGTAGTCTTTTAAATACTCATATTTCAAAGGCCTCCAACCAGTTCATCACATTGGTCTTTATGGTCCAGGTTTCTGCACCATATAGCAGTATGGAGTAAATGTTACATTTTACAAAGCGATATCGAAACGTTTAGTTAAGGCTGCTGTTGCTTAGCAAGGATCTCATATTAGTAAATGCTGTTCTTGCTGGTTCAATCCTGCTACGTATCTCTATGTCTGGATCTAGATCTTCAGTTATCCAATTACCGAGATATCTGAACTTAGGTACCTTTTGGATGTTCTTATTGTTTACTCATATATTTAATTGCACATTTCGCGTTCTACTAACTACCATTACCTTTCTCCTTGTCTATATTAATCTTCAAGCCCAATCGTTCTCATTCAGTGTTTATTCTATCTATTAGTCATTGTAGCGCTTCTTGGCTATCAGCTATAGTGACTGTATCATCAGCATAGCGAAGATTACTAAAATTCTGTCCGTTGATTTTGATTCCATCTTCAGTATCACTTAAGTCTCTATCGAACAGCGTTTCAGAGTAAAGATTAAAAAGGAGATGCCACTTGACTCATATAAAGGTTCTTTATGATTTTAAAGTCATTCTCATCTATCGAACGTTCATGGAGCAATCTTACTACTGCTGAATCATTAACACAATCGAACGCTTTCTGGTAATCTATAAATCATAGGAAGACACCTTTTTGCTGTTTTCTGCATTTCTGAAGTAGGACAGTTAAACTATAAAGTGCTTCTCTTGTGCCAAATCCTGGTCTGAAACCGAACTGTGTGGGGCCAATGTCTCTTTCACACCTGTTGTATATTCTTGTGTGAATTTTCTTCAAGAAGAGTTTTAGGACCTGGCTCAATAAGCTGATCATTCGGAATTGGTTTTCGGAACAATTAGCGTTTGTCTTTTTTGGGATTGGTATAAAGGTTAATTGAAGCCAATCCTGTTATATTTGAACGGACCCATAAATGTCATTAAAAAATCTAAAAAGGCGTCCATATTGTCTTCACTCAACATTGTTAGAATCTCTATGTATATGTCGTCTGGGCCTGGTGCTTTTCCCCATTTGCTCTGTTTGATTGCCCTTACAGCTTCTGTCCTCAATATTTTGGGGGAGGGTTTACTTTTATATTCACTTTCAGAGTTTTTTCTAGTGTTGTCTGAGTATAGTTGCTGTTCTAGTGTTGTCTGAGTATAGTTGCTGTGTGTAGTTTCTCCAATGTTGAAGTAGATCCTTCGGATCAATAATTAATTTATTGTCTTTCACAATACTGTTAAAACTGCTAGGTTTTGTATGACCTGTCACTTCTTTAATGAGTTTATGTATGTTAAAGTGGTCATGTTTTTCTTCCAATTCTTCAACTCTTGCTACTAGAAAATAGTTTTTCAACTTTCGGCTGCGCAGCTGAGTGTTAAACAAAATCAATTACAATTTGAAGATCAAAACAATTAATGGTTTTTTCGGAAATTTGCATGCCTAGTATCGGGTCTTCACTACTCGTATGAATGGTTTCTCTATCATCGTCACTTTCCTTAACATATTCATTTTCTTCTTCTTTATTTTCTTTACGTTTCCTTCAGTGTAATTTTCTTCAACATTTTCCATCATCGAAGCATTGTCGTCATCAATAATTTCTGTGAATTTATCATTGCATTTTTCCCTGTGTTTAATGAATTCGTTACAATGAATTGCAATTCAGATAGAGAATCTACATTTGCATTACAGTTGCTTTTTTTATATTCGATTTTGTGATTTATTATGATCAAGTTCTTCAAGTTTTAAGCGCCATCTTACTAAGCGCGAGTTTGGTTCTTTAAGTGGCATAAGCCGTTGCAAAGGCTTATGATCTGACAATGTTTTCAAACTTTCACCAAATAAATAGGGCCTAAAATACTTGCTTGCCCATACATTAGCAAGAAGCTCTTTTCTATGGTACTATAACTTGGCTCAGATCTATTTAAGGTCCTCGAAGCATAGTCAACGGGGTTATCTTGACTTACTATTTGCACCTAATGCTACATTGCATGATCTGTGGTTATGCAAATGAGGAAGAACAAGTCCATAAAATATATGAAAGCAAGCTGTAAATTTGATTAATCTAGCCTACAAAAGTATTGTAAAAACGACTTCATTTAATAAAAAATAGATAAACGTAGATTTCCGAAACCAAATTTCTTGGAATTTTCTGACTTTATTTCATACTTGTTTCGATTTCATACACATTGTTTCGATTTCAGTATTTTTGCATTTCCGTGTTCTAAACGTTTTACTATTTCTATAGACGATCAAGTATACAAAATTAAACACTTTAAATCTGATAACATACACCAGCCACACAATTTTATTTTTTGTGCAATGATTTATAGATAAAAAGACTAAAACCGCCCATGAGGAAAAATTTCCCTTTAATTCCGCGATTCTCCACGGCGCGAACAATGGAATGGATCTTATTCAAATTCAAATGCAGAGAGAAAGCCATTCAATAATCAGATATGCATGATATATACATGTATATGCAGAGTCATCTACAAGTACCTATATACGGCCATGCGAACGGCTTCAATAGTGTATTACGGCAATGTTGTGGCTAATCTCCCGCTGACGAACTTTAATTGAATGTAAATATATAGTGTTCAGTGGGGTGAGTGGATGGGAACACAAGTTAAATTAAAACTCTAGATAATATCTATATATTATATATCGACAGACACTAAATAAGATATGAGTTATTTTCACAAATGCCCTTAAAAATTATTACAAAGAAGATGTGGCTTTTTAGTTTATTAGTATTGATAGTAGACACGGTTTACGAATATTTTGCGTAGAAAATCGCAATATCGGTTTACTTCCAAGAAATATAGTACTTATTATCGCTTCTGCAACATGCTTTCGTTGTCTTCTTTCTTTTAACCCTTGCAGAACCTTTTATTAGAAACAGCGAGGACCAAGGGGATCAATAAATGTCCACGTATATATTAATCAACAACCTACTTATTTTTTAAATATAAATTAAAAATAACATTTTCACAAATAAAAAAGTATTCTTAGATATTAGTGGCACAGTTAAAAAAATAAGAATTTATAATTTACCTGGAGTCTTCGACTCAGTTGAATTGGCATAGTCGCAGGATACACAAACAGTTGATTTCTTACTGTGCTTACTGCATTCTGGCATTTTGAACAACTATGGTTGTTTTTGCCAACTTATTGTTTTTTCTCTTTTAGATTTTGCTAATTTGCAACACGAATAGCATCGTCCCTATTAGAAACAAAGGACGAAGATTGCTCGTACGTATTGATGGCTGCAATATCCAATAAAGGAAAAAAAACTGAGAGTGGCCATCTTCATGTCGATTACTTCGACGTATATTTTTTCGCCATATGGTCTAAAGTCTCAACACTTCCTTTAGTATCATTATAGGCTTCGAAGTATCTTTGTGGGGTCTGACGTGTTACATTAAGAAAGAAGAGTAACTGGTGAGTTTCCGGACTTTGGATCTGAAAATGCAAACATATTTGTTTTCTTCTATTTTCTGTTATGGTTTCTTAAGTACTTCCGATATATGATTGCGATTTTCTTGGATAGTGTCAATTAAAGTCAGACCGAAATCTTTGTAGAAAGCTCTACGGCCGTGTAATATCTGTCCGTCGTTACGTTACGTCTAGAGTTTCGAATCGGAGACAGCAATCTTTTTAATATTCCCTGTGGACTCCTAGATGTTGGTGTGCTGCCTTCATATTTTCCTGCATAAACCTCCATACGCAAAAGGTAAAGGCTTGAACGGGTTGATAGTAAAATATTTTAATAATAAAATAAATCAATAAAAATAATATGAAAATCTGAATCCGCATCTGCTCTTAAACCTAATCTTTAGATATTTTGATGTAACTAACTCAATTTTTGGTAAAAAGTGAAGATTGCCGACTCTGTTACTTAGGAGCCTCAACTGTCAGTTGCATAATGGACCAAGGGTGGTTATTTATTTATTTTTACGCACAACAGACAGTTAAGGCCTAGGGCAATTCTTGTAAACATAATTCTAATATTAACTAATTACAACTATTTTAAACAAAACTTTAACTTATATATGTATATACAATATTCTTAACTACTCTGAAGAACCTGGTGGACAATATTTCTCCATTCGCTTCTATTTTGTGCTTTTCTTTTCCAGTCCCTCACCTTCACGTGTTTAAGTCTTCCTCCACTTTATTAATCCACCTCGTTCTGGGTCTACCTCTTCTTTTGGGGCCGATTAGTTTTCTGGTTAGTACCAGTTTGGGCATTCTGTTTGCTTCCATTCTTTCCACATGTCCCAACCAACTGATTCTTTGTGACTTGACGAACTTGGTAATGGTAGGTTCTTTGTATAAAGCCATTAATTCATTGTTGGTTCTTCTCTCCCAACCATCTTCTGTCTTCCGTCCTCCGAATATGCGTCTCAGTATTTTCCTTTCCCATCTTTCCAGAGTATCCTCTTCCTTCTTATTTAATATCCATGTCTCACCGGCGTATGTTACTGTGGGTCGAATTACTGTTTCATATATTCTGAGTTTTCCTTGTCTAGAAACGTATTTTGAGTTCAGTAGGTCTCTTAAACTACCTAGTTTTTTATTCCCTTTTGCTATTCTGGCTTTCAGCTCCCATTCCTCTTCTCCATTTTCATCGAAAACTACACCCTGGTATTCAAATTTGTCCACCCTTTTAAAACTATAACTTTTACCACTTACAGACCTCACACTAAAGTCTTCTTTTTTCCCTTCTGTTCCTCCCATGATCATATATTTGGTTTTGTCGTCATTTACAACTCTTTACTTTACAATGTTTCTACAACTTTACAACTCTTCTTAATTCTTTCTCGGTTTTTGCTAGGATCGTTAAATCATCAGCAAATGCCAAGCACTGGTGCTCATTTTTCATGATTGTTTCTTCCACCTTTATGTTGCTTTTTCTAATTACAGTTTCATGTTGCTTTTTCTAATTACAGTTTCTAACACTAAGTTGAATAATGCAGTGGATAAAGGATCTCCCTGTCTCAAGCCTTTTGCAACCGTAAATTGATCTGATATGTGACCCTGCCACGTAATTTCACACTTAGAGTTATTTAATGTCATTTTTACTAGCCGGATGAGTTTCTTTGGTATACCCAAATGTTCCATTGCTCGATACATTTTGACTCTATCAACTCTATCATATGCTTATCTAAAATCCACAAACAAAACAGCCAGGGGAACTTTACCTTCATAACAAGTCCTTTGTATCTCCTTTAATGAGAAGATTTGGTCTACAGTAGATCTGTCCTTTCTAAATCCGGCCTGATACTCATGTAGGATTCTTTCCGTGTAGCAATTTAGTTTATTTCTCAATATTCTTGCCAAGATTTTGTATACCGTGTCTAGTAAGGCTATACCTCTATAGTTGTCACACTTTAGTTTGTCTCCTTTTTTATGCAGAGGGCTTCATACCACTCCGATGGCATTATTTCCTTTTCCCATACTTGCACTAGTAGCTGATATATTTTTCTTTATAGTTGTTCATTTCCACCAAACTTGATCATTTCTATGCATATGTCACTTTTACCTAGACTTCTGTTATTTTTTATTTCATGTATTGCTGTCACCACCTCCTCCTCTGTAGGCTGCCTTTCAACTATCGCATCTTCTCCAACCGTCCAGTTGTCTATTGCTTCGTGGTCCACCTCACCATTTAATAGTTCTTCAAAATGTTTTTTCCATTCCGTCATTATTTCTGCCGGATCGCTAATTAAATTTTCGTCTTTACCTTTCATATAACTACAGTGGCTTTAGTAACCTTTTCCCATCTTTTTAACTTCTTGATAGAACGACCTCACCTCTTTGTTTTTAAACTTCTCTTCTATCTCTTTTAATTTCAACTCATTGTGATATCTCTTTTTCCTTCTACACAGAGTTTTCAATCTTCCTCGAATTATTCTATATTCTTGTTTTTACACTCTTTATTATCTGTTAATATTTGTTGTCTGATCTTTTTCTTTTCCTTTGCTATCGCCTGACACTCTTCGTCAAACCAATCTTTGTTTGTACTTCTCTTGGAGTCGCACTTAACTATTTTCTCGCTAGCTTCTCCTACAGCAGATTTAATTTGTTCCCAGGCTTGATCTGTATCAAGCCTGGGAACAAATGTAAATTTTGGTCACATTGTTGTAGAATTTTATTTATTTCTTCTTCGTATTTAGTTTTTATTTCTACTTTCTTAAGTTTTTCAATATTGTACTTTCTCTTCATTTTATTGTTCGATTTCTCTTTTTCTTCCAGCCTCCTCCCACATATGACTTTAACGAGGTCATGGTCCGAGTCGATTTCAGCTCCTCTCGTACTTCTTACCTTCTGAATGATATTCGTATATTTACTTTCAATCATAACATGATCTATTTGATTCACCGTCCTTCCATCAGGGGAGACCTACGTACTTTTGTATATCTCTTTTCGTTTTAGTTGTGTGCTTCTCACCACCATGTTTTTCTCCATGGCAAATCCAATAAGTCTTTGACCATTAGCGTTTGTTACTTCGTGTTTACTATAGTTACCAGTTACTGCAGTGTACAGAGGTTCTTTTCCCACTTTAGCATTACAATCACCCATTATTATTTTTACATCATTTAGATAGGTGCTCGTATTCATCATTTAGCTGCTTATACTAAGGATCTTTTATTTCGTCGTCCTTGTCTTCTGACGGTGCATGAATATTGATTATACTCCAATTCCTTCCCTTTCTTACTTTTAATTCGTATTGAACTTATCCTATCACAGATAGGATTAAAAGCTATCACTTTGTCCTTGATACATTCAGCTACTAAAAAACCAGTTCCAACCATTCTATCTTTACCTCCACTTTTGAAGAGCACCATATCTTCTATATCAGTTATTTCCAATCCTAATTGTTTTGTCTATTGAAGAGCCATTAAATCTATTTTATACTTCATTGCCTCATTCATTAGTTCTTTTAGTGCACCTTCATAAAAGGTTCCTCTGACATTTCATGTAGCTAAATGTATCTTGTGTTTCTTCGGCTTTACCTTTGTATTCCTGTCTTGTTTTGTTTCGTATTCATAGTTCGTAATCCTTTTCTTCACAATGTGAGTCTTCATTTCTTTTCTTTTCATGCTGGTGCTTAGTTTTTTGCTTTGGTCTCTACTACCATCGTTTGGTTCATGCCATCCCAGCGCCATATTTCCTGATCGGAATATATTTTCTTATATCCTACTCTCACTTTTTTATAGTCCACCGTAAAGTTTTTATAAATGTAAGAGGTAATGAATTAAATTACAAAAATGCTAATTATGGCATATAATAGCGCAGTAGTACTACTACTGCTACACAGACAACTACTAATTATTTGAAATAGTACTAGAAAGTATTTAGAAAATTGTATGTAATGCAATGTTGTGGATACTTTTTACTCACCCTTGGTCGTTCTAGACTTAATCATTCAACATTGATCGCTGCTCTCCGCGATAGCCGGTCGTACAGCGGTCTTATTGAATCTACTATACTTACGAGTAATAATATTATTAACTACTCAGGTAAAAAAATATGCATTTCACCTTATATTAATTGAATAATACATTTTATAAAGACAATCAATAACGCAATTTAATTGATATTTTTGACAACAAAATAATCAATTTATTATTAACTGTATTCCGTTTACTGTCTAGTCTTTTTCTTTTTCCTCCTTTTGTACTATTAGAACTATGATCTATTAACTTATCAACATCTCTTCAAGTCTTCTTCCTAACAATATATTATTGTCTATTATCTTCACAATGATTTTTACACACGTTCCTTGATCATTAATCAATCTCTCGGTAAATTGATTAATTGTTACTAGTTTATATAGTAGTTAATACAGTTGTACTATATTCTACTTACTCAATCGAAACATTAGCCACAATGTTATGAAATACCATAGATGGAAGCTCAGAATCGACTTGTCTCCCGATATACGAAATACCAAGGGGCAATAATTGACGTTTATGTTACCGTAAACGGCGTTTAATGAACTGGTAGTTTAACTGTCGACTATTGGCCATTGACTACCGTCCGAGAGCCACTTTAGCTACATGCAGGTAATAAATAGATGGTTCGAAATTTTGGAGTGGAGATACACTGGAAAGTGCCCTATTAAACTGTCAGGTGGGTAGCTATACGCGATAGAGGAGGAGACATTGCTTGACTGTTGCAATATTGTATTAATTTCCAAACGCGTCATTGGTTTCATAGAGCAGGTGATTACACTGCACATAAATTGATGGTAAAAATAACAAATAAAAATAAAATTAGAGGTATTTAAATGTAAACGATATTGTATGATACAAGCACCTGTTAGTTTAAAGAAAATAATTAAAGATATAAAAAAAGTTGTGATTTTACTAGCTATTTTTGTTGTTTATATTTAGACGGTCATTTATTTTTTAATAGTATTTTTGTTGGAGTTAATTGTTTTGATCAAATTAGTTAATGTATTATAAGTTAATATATATATTAAATATTTTAACATGAAATAATTAAAAAATGAAGCACTTTTTGGGGAAAACTCATCAAAACTTTTTAAGAGTGTTTAAACAAAACTTTATTTTTGTTTTTTTTTCTAGTTTCTAGCATCAAAACTAGGCAACTTAAGCTCAAAATAAAGCTGGTCTAAATACAGTAAAAAAATAATTAAAGATTTAATCATACAATAACATAACCTTAAAATATAAACATTCGTGGTAAATAAATTAATACTTTGATATTCCTACCTCACAAAGTCACGAACAACAAATAGTACCAATCGCACAGAATTAATAGTCAGAACCAAAAATCCTTATTTATTCTTCAAACAATTAAAAAAAAAAACAATATTTCCAACTTCTTATGGAACACATACACACAAATAAGAAATGTTTGGAAAGGTTTTTAAAACCTCCGCCCATTGTGACGCCAGACTTAGATAGTCCATTACCCATGGAAGTGGAAGATAAATATTCAGATTTCTTGTTGCTTCATATAGAGGTCGCTGCTAGCGTACTTAGTGTTGTTAATAAAGACCTGCAGTTTATCTGTAAGGGTTTTTGTCACTTTCCAAGTTTAACATCCGTAGAGTAGAACAAACATGACATTTGACTGAATTATGTGGATCTTTGTCCTTGTCGTTTACTCGCCAGATATCCAAACAGGGTTTAGTATGCGCTTGTTGAGCTTTTCCTAGCCTCATACGAATATCGTCCTCTGTACTTCCGCTTTCTGTTATGACACTTTCAAGATACGTAAAGTTTTCCACATTTTCAATCTGCATGTTGTTGATAGTAAATAGCGTGTTGTTTCTTGCATTTACTCTCATGGATTTGATTTTAGTAATGTTGGTTTTCAAACCTACTTTATTCCCTTTAGTTGACAGTGTTTCCAATTGATCAGCCACATCTTAGAACCTTTGTCCTAACAGTCAGATATCGTCGGCGTATTTCAGATCGCTTAGGCGTGTGGTTAACGTCCATTGTATCCCTCTTGTGTCGGACTCTAGTTTGGAGAGAACATATGTTAAAAAGAAACGAAGTAAGCACGCTTCCCTGTCTATTGTGTGCAATACTGCATTTCGCCCCAGTGTACAGTTACTTTATAATGGAAATTATTTTATGCGGGATGTTTCTTAGCTGTAAAATTTTCCATAAATCATCATGAGATTGTCACCTCGGGGGAACAATTAGGGGTCTAAACTCTTCTATTGCCTCCGGGTGCTCTGTAGAGGGCTTCGGAGACGTCAACGAATGCACCTCTACCCAAGTCCACTTTCAGGTTATGATCTTGTAAAAGTTTTCGCATCTGATGACTCGTCTTGAAAAAAAAGACGAGTTATTTCTTACATGACGAAAATTCTTCGTTGAAATAAACCATCAGGTTGTCTTCTTTGGTGACTTGCCTTGAAAAAGGCAAGTTATTTCTTACATGAACAATATTAAGTTGAAATAAAACACCAAATTGTAGTAGAATAATTACTCAGCCACAGAGTATAGATAGCTAAAAAGGAAGCAGAGCCCCGAGAGCACTAAGCTCTCGGAGAGCCCGTGAAGGACTGACTGATTGACCTGAAAATCGCCTATTTTTATACTTTCTGAAGTAGCGATTAGGGATTTCCAGGTCAGGGAGGGGCCAACGGGAAAAATAAGGGGCGGGGCGATGCGTCTCGAACGTGAACTAGTCGCGTCCGAGAACAAGATAAGCTGTCAAAGGCCCGCTCGAAGTCAACAAAAACCATGTATAGGGGTGTGTTCCATTCAACTTATTGTTCCAACCCTCACAGTATTAATGTGGTCTATACAGAAGAATTCTGGTCTACAGCCTACTTGACCAGCTCGAAATTCAATCTTGTCTGTTAATCTTTTAACTATGATGATCGTGAAGATTTTATTTATTGCGGTAAGCAAGGTTATTCCTGTCCAATTTTTGCACAGTGTGAAGTTGCCTTTTTTTTTAAGCTTAATAATTTACATTGATACATCGGGAACATTGATATTAAGTATGTTACCTAGCTCGATAATCGATTTTATTGGTCAGCAGTGGCGCTATCTATCTACGATCAACCTACAGCTTTGTACCGGTAAGCAGTAACAAACTAGCCATTAGCATTGATTAAAAACTACTACAGTGTAGTTTTTAATTAATGTCGTTAGTGAGGAAGTATGTGTTTTCGCACAAGAAAAGTAAGATTAAACCTATTACAAGAATTGATATTAAATGTAATAATATTTCGGGTTGATCGCGTTGATGATCTGAGCTTTCTACATTCTCTTTGATGTCTTCTTCAGGGCTTCCGAGGTCTCAGTCTTCCGAGCCCCTGGACACTACTACACTTATCACTAACCAATGCATTACTGGTACTGGGAACAAAGGACGGTTAATTTATACAGTCAATGGTGATGTGGTTTGGGTAGAGGTTGGCGTGGGGGTTAGCGTGGGGATTGGCGCGGGAGTTGGAGCGAACATTTCTTTTATTGAGACAATTTGCCCTTTTTTCAATTTCTATGGCTTCTTGGATAATTCTTGGTTCTGGAGTTTTCTCTTATCTTTCGGAACAATATACATTTTTTTTTCATATTATTTTTTATGTATCTCCGTATTAGGTATTTTTCCATTGCTTGCATTAATTATTGCTAAATAACATTGTATGAGGCAATTTATTTAATATTCTGGTCGTAACAAATTAAATCAAGAATTTTTGTATAAATTTGTATAAATTGAATGGATTACACAAAAACTAAAATTTGTATGCTATGACACATAAAACACTTTTGTTTTAGTAACAGTGAAATGAATACACTAAAAAATTTAAATGATTCATTTTCATATCAACCTTTAACTTATATGATTATATTTGGTTTATAGGAAGCTAGTTCATTCCTAATACTAACTTTAAAATAAAAGTATTTTTGCGAGCCTATTCGAGAAATGTTAAATATTTAATCCTCTTATAAATGAATAATTCTAGATTCCACAGCTGTCTCTAGTCTGATTCAAATCTGCTTTATTTTGATAAAATGAACGGAAAATCAAATTGTTTATCCTCTCGTCCCTCTTTCTCTGTCGCATTCTGTTTAGGCCGTCAAACGGCACGTCGAACAGCGGGTAAGCGGTTACGCTTCGGCCGGCGATGGAACGGCCAGCAGGTGCAGGGTGTTTATCGGAAACGGCATGTGCCGAGACCTGACTCTAGGCCAGATGTCTGCCCCCGCGCAACCATCATTCGGTATTTTGGGGCCATATAATTATATCTAGATGAGCACATTGAGGATGTTCGAGATTTTGGGTCATTTCTACGAATGAGTCTAATGAAAAACATCAAACGGAAGACGAATGTTGGGGATGGTTAATTCTTTGAACTAAAGAAGATGGGATGAGATTAGCTATGGTGTACATTAATAATATAATACAGGTTGTGCTCTTTTAAACATTTATAAGACAAAATAATTCATAAGTGGTTAAAATATTTGTAATTTTCTTGTAATTTGATGTTTTTCTTTCAGTTTTCAATGTTTAAGAGCCATGACTTGCGTTAAGCCTACTGTAATATTGTGTTTATCTTTAGGTTTTATGTAGTAGATATCATATTGATTGTGTCGCTGGCCTAAACCCTCGGGAATGAGGGAAGGTGGTCAAGTCGTACTATACATAGCTGAAATGGGCCGGAGCAGATAAGGGTCACGGTCCGTGGACATATAGGCCGTATATGCCCATAAGCTGGAGAGAAAATACCTTTTTAAATAAATGCATATAAATGATGACTAATAAATAAATGATTATTAAAACTAAGGATCTGCAAGAAAAGAGCTAATTAGTCTTAGAACTAAGAATCTGTAAGAAAAATATATTAGTTATCACACCTTAGACAACTTAAGCGAAAAAAAGTGAAAATTTCCAAAAGTTTCGAAAAAAGGTGAAATTTCTACGTCGATTCGTTCGATCTTCCACGAAAAGTCGATTTCGTTCAAAATTTTATAGATGACGTATTTGTCGTGGTGACTTCGCGACTAATCAACAATTACATGTAACGAAATATCGACACAAAGCAAGTTGTTGAAAATTTTCGACTATCGAAAATTTCCGAAAAAAGTTATTTTTATACCAAAAATATTTCAAAGTCCAAAAGGTAAATAAAATATTAGCAAAATTATTCAAAGTAAAGTTATTTTCTATCTGAAAATACTTGCAGAGTCCCTAACGAAAAAGAAATAATTTGTCAGAAATTATACCTCTCTGAAAGAAATATTATAAAAATATTATGATATTCCGTTCAGGAACTTAGAGCATCTGAAAGAAATAATTTTTTACAAAATTATGTATCCTCCTATGCATCAGTAAAATTCTTTGGTTTTTCCAAATCTAAATTAGTCGAAAAATACAAAATAAATGAATATGAAAAATTATTCTAAGCTCTAATAGTAATTATTCTAATTATGCTAAGTCAAAATTCCCTGAAAATACAAAATAAATCAGATAAGAAAACTATTCTAAGTTCGTTTAAGAACTTAAAAAAATCCTTAAAGAAATAACCTTAAATTAAATCGGAAATAAATATCTTACCAAAAATTTCTTCTAAGTCGAAAATATCCTGAAAATGGAAGAAAAATATTAAAATATTAAAGTCAAAAATACGATTTAATTCGAAATAAAATATTTCACGGAAAATATTCTAAGTCGAAAATGCTGAAATAAATACAGTTTAAATACAAATTATACTCAGTCTCGCTACAGAACTTTGAAAAATCCTGAAATAAAGGAACAATAGGTTAGGTGCAATAAAAAGCAGAGTTTCTGGGAACTAAATCTACTAGAAGGTCTCTAGTGCCAAGAAGGCTGGTTCTGCGGATCTCTGCCCAGACCAGAACGAATTTTTGGCCGTCGTGCACCTATACTTATATGAAATTAAGTAGGTCAAGTGCTCCATGGCGCTTTGCCATTGGAGCTTGCACGACAGCTAATGCTCAATTTCGGGCAATACCATTGGCTGCAATTATGGTTGCAATTTGAACAAATGTTAAAGCTGAATTTGAGCTATTGGCGACAATTGTACTTATACATCCTAAATGTTTCCACCATGTACCACCAGGTTATAATATTACACGTTTATACACTTAGAGACTTGCATGTACATTCTTGGAATCCAGTTTTTTATCAATATATAGTAGCTACTGAAAATATTGTATATAATTGCACTTTTTTGTGAACCATTTCATAGAAGATTATATATCTTTCAAATAGTAAGATTTAAGCTCAAATTATGTTAATTGCCTTAAAGCTAGAACTGTCGACGTTGAAATTATGACGAATATTTTTGGTGCTGTTTCACTCAGTTCCATATTTTTTGAGACAGCTGAAAAACTAGTAAACATTATTTTAACTTATGTGTTGCATCGACAATCTTATCATCTTTTTTCAAAATATCAAAAACAAGACACGCATCGCCCTTTCCGATATTTATTGTTAATCAACTTTGTCCATTGTATAGTATTTCTCTTAGGGTACACGTAAACTCACTAATCAGCAGGCAGGTAATGACCATAAAATGCTTGCAAACATCTAAGGCTTGATAATTTAAAAGAGTAATCCAAGTCTGGATGCAAATAAAATAACGAAATTGGGGACTATTTCTGATATAACCGGAAATAGCAGATGGTCAAAAATATTTTTATTAAAAAGTTTACTATCAACAAACCTATGCAGCTAAATTTTCATATATCAAATCAGATTAGATTGGCAGATACGTCTAATAGGTAACTCACCGTGAGGCATCACCTATATCAGTTAAATTTTAAAGCAATTCGCTTAAAATAATTTCTGAGGTAATCTTTCTGACAGGTAATCTTCCGTATTAGAAACCAACACCTTGTGACAAAAATACTGGTAGTAAATTTACCTATCTGCAGTGATGAGTTTACGGATCTTCAAAGGTTGCTGGTAATCAGTTTACTATATCTCGAAGGGTCTAATAATTTTACAAAGGACAATATAGTGATGAGTTCGTATACGTCCTTTTTTTTAGCACCAAAATCTGGTCTGTTGTGATCGATCACGTCTAAAACCACTTTAGTGCTCGCCAAAAAGCTCCGAATATTCACCAACGAACATACGGGTACGTACCAAATTCAGATTAAAATTTAATGTAGGAAATATTAAATATTCATAAAACATTTCACAATTATCATACTCCCAGCTAAGTTGTCAAAATACAATTCATGTTTAATATACCATATTGGATATTGGATCATAATGAATATGGAAAAAAAATATTTCTATTCTAAATTATTCTTCTAAATATTTACATACACGAAAAAAGTTTTCGTGTATGTAAATATTTAGGTAAACGTAAATTGCATTTCGACCGTCGTAAAAATTACCTCATATAAACGTTTTTCACGTCATCAACTAGCTTTTATGTTGTTTGAATAAGCATTTTAGGTAATTTTTTCAACACACCACGTGGATAAATGAATGTTCTATATATTTCTAACTTAGCTGTCGTTTATCCGAATATATCTTTAAATTAAATTATTCTCTCAACACAAAAAAATTAACCGTAAACAAACACATTTATCGTTCGTTAGGCGCAATACAAAATTCAATTACCGGAAGGTGCCAACTCAATTTCTCAAATAAATAAATAAAAATAAAAAAAATAAAAAATAAAAATAAAAACGTTTATTGCCTAATAAAATATACATGTCATTCATTTCATTCATTTTAGCCTTCTTTCTTCTGATGTACCGCTAATGCACCATCTTCTTCTTCTTCTTTTTCAACCTCTCGGCATCCTGGACTTCTCTGGGTGGTTTCCTCGTCTTTTTCTGTAGGTACTTTTTTAAGGCATCGTACCTACTTCCCTGCTATGCTGTTTTTCAGCAACCATACGGCTAGACCCTGATCAGGTGGTCGATCAGTTTATGGGTTTGTCTATGCATCCTCTGGACCCTGTTATTCTCGAGGATGTCCCTGGTCTTATGGAGTCTTCTTGTGGCCTGGAAGAAGTTTCTTGTTCTTTTCTCGGCCACCTCCCTCAGTGGTGTGTACTGGAGCCTTTCTTTTATGGTTGCATTCGTTATTCTTTCATTCCATTGTGCTCCGTCGATTATACGGTAGCACGCTGTTTCTGTAGCTTCCAAATTCTTCCAGTGGCTCTCTGCTATGGAGCTCCAAACTGGGACAGCGTATAACATCACCGATCTAACGTAGGCCTGGTATAATTGGATTTTCTTGGCCTTCGTTAGGGGGCTGGACCTGAAAATATAAGGAAGTATTAGTTTTTTAGAAACATTTGCTTTTACCTTTGTTTTCCGTATATGCATCCCGAAGTTGAGTTTTCTGTCAAGGTGGACTCCTAGATACTTCACTGAGTCCGTTCCTTGGATCCTGTTTCCTCCTACTGTGATTTCGTAGTTTTGTGGTCTCCTGTCCTGTGAAAAAACGATGAATTGTGTCTTCTCCGCGTTGATTTTTATCTTCCATTTTTCTGTGAACTCCGATATTTTTCCTAGGTGGTTTTCCATGTTCCTGATTATCCTTCTTTCATCTTTTCCGGATGCATATACGGCAGTGTCATCCGCGTAAAGGGCTGTTGAAGTTCGAGGATCTGCAGGGAGATCTGAAACAAAAATATTGTATAATATTGGAGATAAAATACTGCCTTGTGGCATTCCTTCCTGGATTTCTTGAAGTGTTGACATCTTTCGGTCAGCTGAAACCTGAAAAGTTCTATTAGATAAATATTTATCACAAATATTAATTAAGTAATGTGGGAGTCTTGCTTTGTCCATCTTGTAAATTAGTGCCTTTTTCCAAACCGTGTCGTATGCTTTTTCGATGTCCAGTATGGCTAATCCTGTTTTTTGTTTCCTGTTGAATTTTATTTTCGTGTCGCTGATTATTCTTGCTAGTTGAAGTTCGCAATTTCTACCTCTTCTGAATCCGAATTGGTCTTCTTGTATGATTCTTCTTCTTTCTGTGTGCTTCACCAGTCTTTTAAAGATGATTTTTTCCAGAACTTTTCCTAAAGTTTCTAATAGTGAAATAGGCCTGTAACTTTCTGGTCTTCTTCCGTCTTTTCTGGGCTTCAGAAGTGGAATTATTTTCGCATGTTTCCAATTGCTTGGAAAATGTCCCATTTCCAAGCAATATTTGTAGATATAGTACAGTTGTACTATAACCTTCTTTGGCAGTTCTTTGAGGGTGATGTTGTGGATTCCTTCTTGTCCTGGTGCTCTGTTTCCTTTAAGTCTTCTGATGATCTTAGCTACTTCATATGGACTGGTGAAGTCTTCTTCTTCTACTAAGAAATTATTTCTTCTTATTATCCTGTTGTATTCGGTGTTAACTTCGTGTTTCGTTATTGCATCTGACATATCCTCGTTTTGGTTGTGTGTAGCTGCTAATCTTCTTGCAATGGCATCCACTTTTCCTTGAGTTTCGTAGTGTACCCCCTCGTTGTCGATGATTTGTGGCATCTTTTGTTTTCCTCTTCTTTTGGCTTTCAGCATTTTCCATACGTTTCCTTGGTTTTCTTCTGCTTTCCTGATGTTGTTGTGCCATTGGTTTTCAGTAAGACTTCTCAATCTTACTCTTATTTCCTCCGATAGTGTGTCTCCGTAATCCTTGTATTCTTGTCTTCTCGTCCTTTGGAACATTCTTCTGGCCTTATTTCTGTCCTTGATGATGTCTTGTAGTTCCGTTGGTATGATTAATCCTTTATTGTTCGTCATTGCTTTTGGTATGTTGTCTTCCATGGCTTGTTGAATTTTTCTCGTTATTTCTTCGATTTTTCTTTCTACTTCTTCGATTGATTGGAAGTTTCTCTTCATCTCTATTTGGTTTAGTTGTCTCCTGTAATTAGGCCAGTTAGCGTCTTTCCATCTCCATCTTTCTACTGGTTCTATTGTGGGGAGGTCTACTCTTGAAGTCATCCGTCCTGTAACTGGTTTGTGGTCCGAACTGCATTCAAAGTTGGCCTTTACATCTTCTATTATGACGTCTTTTGTGATGAATAAATCCAACGTAGAGTTGTTTTGATCTCTTTGAGGGTTGATTCTTGTCGGATCGTCAGGAGCAAATATCATCTTGTTTCTGTCTTCACAGTATCTGAGTAATGTATTACCAGATCTTGTATCTGTAACACATCCCCAAACACGGCTTTTGGCGTTGAAATCTCCGGCTACGACGACGGTTGGTGCTGAGTTTAGCATTGCATCTAATTCTTCGATGGCTAATATATCTGAGTTAAACCTGTAAATAGAAAAAATGTTAGTATTTGCAATTTTGACTCCCACATTTTCAAATTGGTCTGTTTCTATTTCCACTTGATTCCATTCTATGTTGTTTTTAACATAGATTGCCACTCCTCTTTTGTTTGGAACGTCTCTTTTTCCGAATCCATCGTAATTTGTAATCCTTGGCAGTTGTGTTGTCGTCATGTAGAGTGTTTCTGAGAGGCAGATGATATCCGGATTGTGTCGTATCACTGTTTCTCGAAGTTCGTTTATTCTTAGCCGTAGGGAGGCTATGTTAAATTGTAGGATCTTCAGATGCCTAAGGTTCATTGTAGATCTCTTCGTATTTTATAAATATCATTGCTTTCTCTGCAAATGATTTCGCTGAAATTAATTCCCTCTTCATATCCTGTAGAAGTGACATCATTTTCTCTACGTTGACGATCTTGTTTATTTCCGCCCAAGTGTTTTTGATACCTTCTGCCGCTGTTGGTCTGGGTGCTCCTTTTGTTGTTTGTGCGTAAGATACGCCGCTGACTGTAGTCCTGAACGTTGATGGGTGCGGTGGAGGCGCTACTTTTTGTTGAGGTGTGTTTCTATTTCTTCTTGCCGCTTGTTGGTCCAAATACTCAATGTGTGTTGAGCACATTGGGTAGTTCGACGTGTGGTCTCCTCCACAATTGCAGCATTTTACTTTGTTGTTCTTGTCTTTTGGTAGTTGGCAGCTTCTTGTTGGGTGGTTCGCTGCGCATTTCATGCATCTTGGCGATCTAAAACAGTTTCTGGCCGAGTGTCCAAAGTTTTGGCAGTTGTAACACTGCGTGGCCCTTGTCGGTTTGGAGTATGCGTCCCATCTGACGCGTATATTTTGAAGTCCGTTGATCTTCTTCACCTCCTTAAGATCTTGTTGCTTGTCGACCTGTAAGAGATAGGATTTACTTGTCTTACCTTCCTTGTGAGTCTTCATTTCTGTTACTTTGGCTACGATCCCTTGTTCCCTCAGTTCAGCCTCCACTTCGTCGAGATCCATTCCTGGAGCCGCCTTCATGACTAGTTTTTTGGTAACTTCCGATTTGCGTGTGTATGTATGAAACGCAGTATTAGTTTGCACTAAGTCCTGCTTTAGTTTCTCGTAGTCGTCGGACGTCTTTGTAAAGATTCTTGTTCCCGCCTTTCCTGCGGGGGCAATTTGAAAATTGTTGTGGCCTAGCAGATCTCTTATTTCTTTTATGAAATTGGAGTAACTTCTTATCTGTCCTGCTATTACTAATGGTGGAATTCTCTCCTTCTTTTCCTGGGTATTTTTCTCTTCTGTGTTAACTTTCTCGAGTACTTGGTACCTGTTATAGGTAGCGATTCCGGATCCTGTTCCGGAACTTGTTGTTGCCTGGTGTCTTATTTCTTCCTTTGAGTTTCTCCTATTTCTTTTTACTGGTTGAAAGACCTCTTCTTCCATGATTTCTATTGTGTTTTCAGCCATCTCGCTTGTTTTTTCCTGAATTTTCTCTATTTCTTCCGTGGAGTTATTTTGTAACTTCTTATCCTGGGCGGGTCCACCTCTCCTTGAGGTGGGCCGATTTGTCCTGATTTTATGGAGACTTCTATGAAGTGGGAATTCCTTCCTTATTGGATTGGTTCCTGAAATTATTCTAGAAATTTTGTTAGCGAATTCTGATTTATCACTGTAATTAGTCTTAAAAAAGACTAAATCAGAGATATCCTGATTTATCTTACACGAAAAATTCTCAGTCAACGTAAACCGTTCAGTTTAGCGCCGACTGGTTTTGGTTGGGTTAGCTGTTTGCCGTCAGTCTCTAGGACCTAAGCGTACAAGTAAGTAGGTGGTTTAGACTGTGAATCTATACGTGACTGTACAGTAGCGAGTCTCACCGTCTACTAATTTCTCAAACTCATGCATCATCACCTTATAAAGCGTCCTCTCTTCTCTCGGCTCACCTCGTCTCTTAACTCCAGCATAGCTTGCTCACTGCAATGCATCAACTTTAGAGCTTAGTCGGTCGTTGTTTTAAAAATAAAATTTAAATTTGTGTACAGATGGTGTTTACTATTTTATATAGGGAGGAACCAACATGACTCACGTCTATCGGTTGTGTCCAATCGCAGAAAGTAAATGATTTATTAAAAAGTCTTTCGAGCTCAAGCTCTCCCTTTATCTTTACTACTTGTTCGATTTGAATATAAGTTGTTACATTCTTCTTGTCATAATCTGTGGCATAAATCATTAATATTGACTCTTTGGTTACTCAGAAATTTAAACTTCTTTAAAAAGTCAGCTGTTTTTGATTGCTCTATTCTTGACGGAATTTCTGTTTGCGAATATCGAAGATAATCCCTCTAAAGAACGATATTCTTTTTTTTTTTTAATATATCTTTCTCTAAAAAGAAATATTTCGTGATTTTATTTAATTTCCTATTGAGTAGTACGATGTATTTATAGTGAAGTTCGATAAGTGTGTGTGTCTCCAGACCCCTGGTAAAGGGTAAGCTATTATTCTGATACCTCTCGTAATTTGTCATCTTTTTATTATTCTGTCCATTTAATTAGGATCCAACAACGGTCCAAGTATATTCCAATATGGGTCCAAAGTTACTGTCTGCCTTAGAATATTCCAATTTGGGTCTTCGGTATATTTCAAAGCCAATCTTCGATATATTCCCAAGTATGGTAGAAAGCCAATTCACCGTTAGTCCGACAGAATAATGAGTATGGGATCACTCGTGTATCCAGGAATTGGCTACGGAGGATTCAAACGTCTTGTTAAGCTGCTTTCTAGCTCATATATGTTACTTACGTTTAAGAATTACTTACCCCGACCATAATCTAGCATTACTGAGCAACGGAGGCTTCAAGCCTATAACGTACCGGTGCCCTAAGATTAATTCTTCATAATGTAGATCACCTTAATACGAAAGACTGTGCGCCTATCAAATACTATCGACTCAACGTACCAGATTTCATTGTTTGCATTCGAGGTTACACAGTTGCTATTTTACTTCTTCTTCTTAAGGTGTTTTCTCCATTACTGGAGGTTGGCTATAACTACAACAAATTGCTCTCTATCTTGAGCTGTTCTTAGTATCGAATATGTGTCCATACCTGTCCAGTCTCTTACATTCTTAAACCAGGAGCATTTTCTTCTTCCTGGACCTCTTCTTCCTTCCACTTTCCCTTCCATTATAAGTCGTAGGAAGTTGTATTTTTCTCCTCTGTAAATATGTCCTAGATAACTCGTTTTTCTATTTTTTTTACAATATTTAGGAGCTCTCTCAGTGACCATTCTTCTTAACTCCTCATTGTTGGTCACGTGCTCTGTAAAAGAGATCTTCAGCATCCTTCGAATAACCCACATCTCAAAGGCTTCTATACGCCTCATACTTGTAATTCCGAGAGTCCATGTTTCCACTCCGTAGAGCAATATGGAATAAATAAACGTTTTTACAAATTGGTATCAGACATCCAACGATAACGTAGAGTTTATTAGGAATTTTTTCATTCGTTGAAATGCGAACCTAGCATATTCTATGCGAGCACGTATTTCGACCTCGTGGTCAAGATGGTTTATTACCCAGCAACCAAGATATTGGAATCTTTGCACTGCCATTTTAATGGTAAATTTTTCAACACAACAATAAATTTTTATAGAAAAACGATTTAATCTAGCCAAAGCTACAGCTACAGCTCTACAGTCACTGACTTATTTTATGAGAAATTAAGAAATTTATTTAGTTAACTATTATATTTGGATACTCCATATTCTAAACCATCTTATTTAGCAGATTTTGTCTCACCGTGTAAAGCGCATGTATAATTTTACGTAGGGACATGACATTTATTTCTGTCTACTAATCTATTTACGAAAATATCGCTTTCTCCAGTGATCCGTTCTGGAATTCGGAAATGTAGTGCGTTCTATTAAAAGTGAATATTTTAAATTCTGTTTTAGTGTCCCTTGTGAAACCAGGAATATTTAATTTCATGTTTTATAGCCAGCTTTAAATAGAAGGCAACTAGTTTAGAATGGTAAACATATTTTGTATTTCTTCATTATAGAACCACCAAAACATTTTATCACGATTTTTAATACAGATGTTATAGAATACGCCTTTTTTTAATCAATCATATGTAATATAAGATCATTTAAGTATGTCAGGGGTGTATCCTATCATCCCTGCTTTTGAACATTTATTCGAAACATATTTTTAAAGAAGATCTAGAAGATTATGATGAAGGTATCATCTATTGGGAACGTCTTACTAATATGTGATATGCAGATGATACAGTTTGTCTTGTCACACAATTTGGATTATATAATCATTAATGATGGTATGAACAAGAATTACAAAGATTAAATAAGAATAATGAGAAAGGTATCAAATATAGATGAAATGATATAGATGAAAGAATACAGAATATAACGAAAATGAATACAAAAAATAGAAGACAGATTTCAGAAAAAAGAAATACGGTCATTCTATCAAGAAGTTAAAAAAACTGAAAGGCGACACCAGAATTACAATTCATACATAAAAAAAGAAGATGAACACTAATTAGTGAAAAAGAATCAGTCATGGATATATATGGGAGACATATTTTAGTAAACTAATGAAAGCGAGAAATACAGATGAGAATTAACATTTCCGTATAGAGCATGATGGCATAATAATAGAACTGCCTAGTGAAAGAGAGAATAAAAGTATAATCAATGGGCTCAAAATAACAAAAGATCAAGAAAAACCGGAACAGCTGCAGAAATGCTAAAGAATGAAGGGAAACAACTACAAAAAAGGATTTATAGCCTTATCGAGAGGATATGGGAAGAGCAAAATATGCATAAAGACTGGACCAAAACTTCATTATACTCCGTATATAAAAAGGGGATAGATTGACATGTGAAAATTACAGTCTTGCTTTGTTGGATACTTGGTACAAGGCTTTAGATGGGATGCTAAGGGAAAAACTTCAGATCAGATTTTTATACTAAAATAAGTCCAGGCTACCTGCTATGAACATAAGGTAACCCCTTATGCGTTGTTCATAGATTGTAAACAAGCATATAATAGGATAAGAAGGAATAAAATGTATAGGGCACGGAACTCCTTGGGTGTACCCGCAAAACTGGTTAGGTTAGTAAGAATCACTCTGAATAACACACGAAATCATGAAGAGAATGGAGAAGTTTCTATCGAATGAGCTGAATGACAAATTGTGAACAGAGGTATTAGACAAGGTGATCCATTATCCACGGTGCTTTTTAATTTGGTATTGGAACAATAATTAGAAATCGCCTAATAGCCGAGTTAAAACGACCGGATCTTCTTCAACAATGAACATTAATGTCTGGCGTTCGCTAATGATCTTACTATTCTAATGAAAACAAGAAAATAATTAATAAATATTATAAAAAGATTAAAAAAGGAGGCAAAATATTTTGATCTAGAAATAAACCAAAAAAAGTCAAGATACATAATATTCGGAAATATAGAGCAAAATGAAAAAAAGTGAAATAAAAAAATAGGAAGCCTACTGATGAAATTAAAATATAAGACCACTGAATAAATTCAACTATATATCGGTAAAAATAATGTTAAGGATATATATACCGGTAATAAAACCCGCAGTAACGTATAATAGTGAAGTGTTAACAACGAAAAAAGCAAATACGGAAAAATTGGAAAGATGGGAAAGGAAAATGCTCAGAGGTATAATACAGAGGCAAAAACACAATGGACAGTTGGGTTAGATGAACAAACAGAGCGTTAGAGGAACTATTTAACGAACTAAGCATTTGTTGCTTCATGAAGGCACAGGAAGTAAGGTGATGAGGCATGTGATGAGAATGGTGATCATAAAACGGGGTCCAATCACAAAAAGAAGGAAAGGATTACCATACAAAGATGGTTTTACCATACATATAAAGGATTACCATACAAAGAATTTATTGTTGGGAACAAAGAGCAACAAACAGGGATGAATGGAGAAGAATATTAAGTCAAGAGCATGATTTGACAAGAAGCCACCCCACTTGATGCAATTTTAGTTATACATATATAAGTATTAAATTAATTGTATTTTTGCCCTAGGGCTTCAAGGTCTACTGAACTTTGTAAATAAATAAATAATTATTAATAACCGCATATCACAAATCAGCAATCAGTGGTGATTGGGACTTAACAGTAAAATGAAAAAGTACATAGTTATTAGTAAACGACCCATATCAAACGCACAATTAATGCCGTATAGATTGAAAGGGTTGAAACTTTATGCTTGTATAGTGACATGAAAATATACTTTGTGAAAAAAATGACCCTTTTATACTTTACATTTATTCTGTCTCTCGACATTATTGTCGTATATCTTTCGGTTCGGTGCTAAATGTGAAGGATGTTTGTGCTACTCTTTGGTTTCAGTGTTACTTTGTATAATCTTTCTTCTTACTTGTAACAGTTCTCTGTCATTTTTATATCATTCTTATATAATAAATTCCTCTTTATCATACTATTTTTGGTATTAAATGTTCGTTAATATTTAAATCTCATAACTATATTTCTACGGATAAATATTACCTTAGCATGTAACAATGAATTATTATAGAAACAAAATTTTGTCCAGTGTCATTATACATTTTATACCCAAAGTATTATTTATACCTGAGTCATCCCGTCCCAAGGTCAATAGAGTGGCGCCCATTGTTTTTGTTTTCAGGCCCAAGCCCCAAATTTGCTGCACAATGGCTAGATTAAATAAGCAATTCCTACTAAATCCCCTAAACAATACACTTTTCTTATACCTTCGGAGTGGGAACTAAACAGCTATAATAGGTAGGTATATAAGTATATACAATATACATGTTTTTTCAAATTAATTACAAACTGGCAATAACGTTATAGAATATTGTTAGAGTTACATATAGTCGGTATTAACTTTCATATGTATATAGGCACTTAAAAAGTGATAATCGGCAAATACTACAATAATAGATGATGGGACATAATATTTATTGGTTATATTCATACATGCATTTGCTTTCCATCTATCCCCTTTTTGTAGTGTTGTGACCACTATGGATCATTAAAAATCATGTTGGCACATTCATTAAAATAGTTTTTTAACAGCCATATTAAATGAGTAAACAGTTGACTTGTTCTACAGTCTTAGATTTTTAATATTAATTTGAAGCTACTTTTTTGTGGCATCTGAATGCAATTTACTATTTTTGTTGGCAATGAACCACAATTTTACTTTAAAATGAAGTTTATTTAATGTTTCACTTTTCAACAACTACTTACTTTTATTTCCCTTCTTTGTTTATTTGTTTTAGCATTATTTTGGTTTTTTCAGACAGTTTACTATGTTTATTTTGTTGTTGCAGCCCTCCGATTTCTTTGACACTATCAAGGATGATTTCCATTAATTGAGAGCTGTCGATTTGGTCATGTAATCTTTCATCATTTGTCCTTTGTAGTGATCTTGAGCCCTCCTGGCTTGATTCCAAAAGCCACCCATTTCAGTGCCATTTGGGCCTACTGAGAATGAGGGTCATGATTTAAATGTCTCGTTCATGTTAGGGGTTGTGAGGCATACCTTACCACGCTGGTAAGGTACGCCTCAATCCTCATTGAATCATTTTCTAACGCCATAACTTGAGAACGACTGTACCGATTTCATCCATATTTTTTATAGGTTTCAAACATTTTGTGGGAGGCTCTTACGAAAAGAAAATTGCGCAGAAAATTGAAACATTTGAGAAAACTTCACAATTATTTAAATTCCATTCAAATCCCATTTATTTTTTGACTTATATAGCCAAGACACGACAACGTCTGTCGGGTCAGCTAATAAAGATTATAAAATTAATGTTTTAGTTAGGTTCTAACAAAACGTGAAAATAATTTTGTCATGAATCCTATTTTTAATTAGACACTTCATGAGTCAACGAGTCAATTTATTTATGTATTATTGACTATTATTTATACAAAAAATATATAAATACAGTTATCACTATTGCATTATAGTACCCCCAAAAATATTTACAAAGCATGTATACTACTGCTTGAGCTTAAAGACTTCTTCAATAAGTTGAAAAGTGGCCATACCAAATAATATTTGTTTATACGTCCGAAACTCTACAAATGCTCTTAACCTGTCAAGTATCGAGTTTCCTTATTGCTAAATAGCACTTATAACCAGATTGTTCTCCTCTTTTATCTCGATGTGTCGTTAACGCTCTTGCCGCCTCGCTAAGAACATCCGGTTTATAGTTACAACTTACTTTTCAGAAAATGAACGTAAGTGGAGGTTAATCGAAAAAAATGAAAACTGTTTTTCTTTTAAATGTATACTGTCTATTTCTTACACAATTGAATAAAATTGTATTTATGATCGTATTTAACTATTTGGGTTCAGTAATCAAATCTTAACTGTCCTTTCTTTTTACTAAGTAGGATATTTAATTAATAGAAAAGTTGAGCGCCAACTATTTTTAGAATAAAAATGATAAAATAAAAAAAAGTTAGTAAATGAATTATATCAGAAAAATTGAAATAAAATAATTATTTAAAATTAAGAGACATGTGACGTTTATAACATTATAAGCTGTCTACATTTCTACAAAGATATCTGAATGAACTTCTTCATTATGCTTTATTTATTGAAGCTCCTTATTACGTTTTGGCCTCTATGGAAGATTGTTAATTCAACTAATTAACTGTTGGCCAATACTTCTTTTACCACTTAGTGATTTATTGCTTGCTAGTTTTATTTTAGCGACTCTTTTGTCCGCCATTCTACTGATGTGATTGTTCCATTCTTTTTGTCCAGTTTTATCAAATGAATTTATTGTAACGAATATCAGAACTTTTCCTTGAAATAAAACGTTGATGTAATAGTTTATTATTAATCAATTTCTATTTTTCAAAAATTTAATCTATATAAAAAGATAAAACTCCAAAAACATTAGTGTTATTGAACTTTAAATACTCATCATGGATGTTAAGTGTCTCTAATACGATTATTAACAATACCGAAATATATTTGTACCATTACGGTACTTGTTTGGTAGTAAAAAACAATCATTAGATAATATTTTATTTCATGGGTACCTATTGTTCAATCGATACAGTTATGCTTTGATAAAGACTCATTTCAGAAGAAGAGTCCCTTGCATAACTGAAATATTCCACCAAAAAACCAAAAATTGTAAATATGCTTGGATATTATTTATGTACATATATGCATTAGGTACGTCACAAATTTTCGAAAATTTATTTCTAAGGCTTTAATTTTCCTTTCTGTTTTTGTCAATGTTGAACAAAGTATACGATTGATGGTTTTGTAAAAAAATTTTGTCATTTCTCTTTTTGGTAATATTATGTGATTTTTGGCCAACTGTTTCGTTGCCATTGTTCATCTTTTCAACTGTCCCATAATATAACTGCTCGTAAACATGCAGTTTCATATAACAGGACTGGTATATTATTATAAGTTTACAAATGGATTTTGTAGGTCTTTAACACCGCACCCTGAAAGATTTTTTATGTATATTTTGGTACTACGTTTGTTACGTGATTCTTGGTCATTAATTACCATATCGATAAAGACAATATATTGGACAGTTTCCTCTACATTTTTACAGATTGTGTATGTTTGCATATTCTACATAGATTTACCTTTGATTACCATGAGTTAAGTTTTCTGAAGCTCTAAGAGTATTTTTGTGTAGCGAGTAGACAGTTGTAAGTTCATTTCCGAGTAGGCTATTTATAAGTTCCTTTTTACATTTCTTTTAGATAGCGAAGAATGGTTCTACTTAGATAAAATAAGTACCAGCACTTTCTTAAGCAGGACTATCATCAATTTCTTTATTACCTACCCAAAGTCTGGTCTGATACCCATAATAAAATTACTTTATCGAGCTTTGCTAGCTGTTTAAGAGACTGTTTGCATTGCAAAGCTCTCACGGACTCTATCTATCCTCACAACTTAAGCCTTGTCCTTGTCTTTCATAATTTTCTATAATTTTACAAACAAATTGTACTTTTGGACGAACGTAATGCCAACTTAAAGTACTTTACAGAAAGCTAGTTTTGAAATATATAAGGTACAACAAAACGATAATAAACAAAGTCACCATATAATGATATTGATAATGCAAATAAAATTGTAGTATGATGAAAAAATATAAAATAGTAGTCTTCCTATATGGGTCTCAGATACCCAATAATTTTTTGTGAAGAAATTTAAAAAAAGGAAATATTTTCTGATTTCTAGAGACTCTAATCACTATTGAATACAAAAGAATAATTAAATCAATCATTTTATTTTCTTTCTCTTAATTGTAGTACATAGTATAAAAGAAAAAACTATTAAAAATATTTAAAAATAGTTAACAAACATTTTCTAAAAAGCCAGAAACATGATTCAAAATATGTTACCTTAATTTAATAACAAAATGGTCTTTCTAACTAAAATTTAACAATTTTTGATTATAAAACTCACATTCATTCTCAGCCAGGTATTTCAATTTCACTCATTTTGGTGACTACATTCACAACAGCATTTACCTCTATGCTGCATGCAGTATGCTTTATGGCACGCCTAGCATGCATTCTTCGTTTTTTATCTTTTCCTTTGTAGAAATAATACCTAGTTTACTTTACTAAACTTGTGGGAGGTTGTGTCTCTCTCGCATTAGTGGTTCAATTAAAGAAGTGATCTATTGTCAGATGCATTTTCTTTCCAATGGATATTTGCGAGAGAAAATAGCGCCATTACATTTATACCACTTGCATCAAGTATGTTAAAAAATTCTTAGTGGTCATCGTCTGGATCCAAGTAACCTTGCAATATTTCTAACTTGGTCATGATCTATTTCACTCTCACTTTGTTCAATTTCATCAGTATCGGTATTTGAGTTTTGTTCTTCGACATAATCCTTCTCAGATTCGGAATCGGTACCAAAGATATTTTGACCATCATCCTCGTTGTTTTCATTAGCAAATAAATTTTGAACTTACCTTTCCATTTCAGCTTGGGTCAATAGACGACGTTTTGTCCAGTTTTCTTTACAACTACATGATGCTATTTCCCAAAAAAAAAATTAATAAACTATCACAAACCTAACACATGGGTGCTACATACTCCAAAGATTATTCAATAAATTTTCGTGATTGGAAATATTGCTTAAATGAGACCACAACTACACATCCGTCCTTGACAGACTACAGACTGAATTTACGCAAAGTGGCATGTGGTATTACCATTGATTGAAATGTGGTTGCGCATGCTACATTCAGTTAAGTGTCTGGATGGGTATCTCACACCCAAGTGTGAGCTTCCAGGGTTAAAAGTAAATAGTCTACTATTTTCTTTGTTATACAAACAATCTAACAGAATCAGTACAATGCTGTTAGTACTTGCCGCCTATTATTAACTCTTGTTTTGCCGCTTATTATTTACCTTTTTTGCCATTCATTTAAGCTGAGTTGAATGTGAATTTTATCCATTTTAAAAATATCTAGATGTTTTCGTCTGCACCAAGTTTCGAACCCGTACCTTCTACGTAATGAAACCGAGTGCAAAAAGAAAGTTAACGCAGTTGTAAGATTTTTTAAATTTAGTAAACAAGAATAAGGAGCTGAAAAATGTGAACGTTTTATAGCTTCCTATCACTATATAGATAGAAACTATGCAAGAGCTAGACTCCACCTACGAGAAAAACCTTGTAAGAGAATTTATAAAATTGTTAAATTTAAAAAGAAGGATGCCACTAGCTTAGGCGATAAAGAATAATTTCGCAAAAAAAATCACGAAACACTACAAAGTTGGATGGAAAGCAGTTGGTGCTGTTGATAAATTCTATAACAATTTAAGTAATTTCTTTAGTTTAAAGTTTAAATTTAAAAGTGACACAGATTTACTGTCAATTCCATAAAATCCAGTTTGTACCCGTTAGTGTCCGAGAACGAAAAATTTTAATGATGCATTTAAAAAATATATTTGTTGGAATTTTTTTAGGTAAGGTGTATGAAACTATCTTAATGCGATGTTGGGAATTTTTATTGAAAGCAATAAAATGCGTTATGGTCAAATCGACTCTCAAGTGTATTCGTTTGTTATCTGACAAATTTGGAGGACTTCAGATAAAAAGTAATTACAAATAATACAGAGAGAACATTGACAGTGAACATTGACAATGCAATAAGTTTAGAAAAGAAGGAATATTGTTGAATTTAATTATTGCGTATGTTTAAAACTGTACTTTCTTTTATTAAAATATACAGCTTAAATAATATTATTACAATTGTAATAATTATCATACATAATGTAGCCAGCAAGAAATTGAGGAAGAAGGAATGCAATAGATCGAATATTCCTCCTAAAAAACTACAAGTCTTCTTTCCAGTATTAGATTAAAAAATGCAGTAGACAGAGGGTCACCTTGTCGCAGGCATCTAGTGATATTAAAGCTGTCAGAGACATGACCTATCATAACTTTACTTTTGGTTCCCATTCAAAAGGGAGTTAGTTAATCGTATTATTTTATTTGAAAAGTCAAAATATTTAATGTGTCGATCGAAAATCAATGAACTATATATTTAGTGACAGATTGAATTCATATAAACTAGCCATAACAGAATCTGTTTAATTGTAAAAAGTTGATCAATTTCTGATTTATTTGCATTAAAACCAGCTTAATATTCACCAGGTTTTCTTCAATGTTGTCAGATATTATAATACTTGCATATTTTGCGGCAATCTGGCTCATACGTCTAGACAACGTCTCATTTAAAGCCCGTGCTGCAATGTTTGGTTTAGTCCCAAATTTTTTTGAAATTTCTTTTGTTTTTGCTACAGGATGCATCTGAATAATTATTGTGCCTTATGTATATTGACAAAAGTTATATAAACGGACGGGTGAGACCTGTCAGTATATGTGTCATTTTATCGGTATATCTCGAATAGTACCTAGAATATCGTACAATTTTAGCAAATCGTTGTAAAGTTAATGCAAAAAAAGAGTTCTGCCTGGACTGATAGGCCTCACCCGTGCAACAGAGGGTTAAATGTTAAATGTAAAAGAGAAAGCGAAGACAAAAATAAGAAGACCGATTAGAGCAAAAGTAACTTAAATTCTATAAAAACAAATTGGGTGTTCAACAACACGTATTTCGTACTCAATTATTTCTTTTTTATATAATAAAAAATAGATATATCATTAAGTTTTATTAATCTTAACATCAATTATTAGTATCGAAAGTGTTTCATCTTACTACAAAAACTCATTACATTTTTCTTAATTGTTTGCATATCGTCGCCGTGGATGTGAAGAGAGCTAACCAAAAAAAGTCAGTTTCGAGATAATGAGCATTTTAGATTGCCATGTCCAGGAAAAAATACATTTTAGCTTATAACTTTCCTGTTCATTGAACTATTCCTAAAATTTTGTTAGGATTTATCAAACAAAGTGTTACCTACATTGTACTAAACCAAACACTGATAAAACATTGATTTATATGAGGGTAGAAGGGTTTCGTTCACTTAGCTCCATTCACCACTAGATAACTTTTACAAGTCATACTGTTTTTTGTTGTGTGAAAAAATCTAATTCTACAAAATTAAATAATACAAGGTGATATTGTGCTTAAAATGTTTAATTTTGGATACAAAAATAACATAAAAGTATGAGAGATTCAATTTAGGTTTTAGTCTTTAACATTGAATATTATACAGAAATCCTATTATCTTATCACTACTCGGATTCCGAATCGTGTGCAGCGATTCTCTCTATTGGTTTTAAAAGTCGAAGGTAGTAATCATGATAAGTGGCTGGGATAGTACCTGACCTACAAACATCTTGCAGATCTTTTAGTTTCTTAGGCTTTATTCCTAAAGCCGAAGGATACAGTTTCGGAACCTCACTGAAAACATTGTTGTCAACTCGAGTGTTTCTACGAATGCACAATTGTTTGAAGTCTTCCTGACTAAGTTGTGTTTTATAGAAGATTATATCAAGGTGTTCTTTTCTATATTGTAGCCATTTGATATTTAGCCACTTCATAACATCGCCATCGACTGTCTTTGTTTTGTTAATAATTAATTTTTCGCTGTAAGTTTTAAAATCTAAAAAATGGCTGTAATCTAAGTCCTTAACGACATATAGAGGGTGATTTACTTTGGCTGTTTGGCTGCCACCGTGTACCACCCGTCAGGCACATATACATATATTTATTTTTCGTCCCCTGCTTTCAATCGCAGAATGAACGCTGCCGCATTCCATTTCGGAATGTCCGGATTCTATGAACTTTTGATTAATAATGTGTAAATTATCAAAAGAAGACAAAGCTTTTATAAACATTTCAGATAAAATGGAATTTCTATTTTGACCTGTTGCAGTATCAGAATAAAATGTTACTTCACTCACTTCAGCTGGTAGCTCAGAAAGCATGTTTTATAAGCATGTAGCTACTTCTGATGATCCTTTTGTACCATTCAATTCATGCCACATGTAGTTAATAACAACAGTAGTTTTGAGATTATACACAGTAACATTGTAGGTTTTTAGTTTCCGTTTATAATATAATTGCCCCACTTCTAATTGGGGAGTCAATAAAAGCTTTTCCATATCCATAGTGAAGGTGCTGAAAGTATTATCAATTTTAGAACGATCTTTGTCAATTTTCTTATGCTCTCTAGCCTCCTTCTTTCGAAGTTGATGTAGATTATATTTATCTTGATGTTTTTCTGTTTCGTCTTCGGTTTTATTTGCGAATTGCGTGCAAAAGCTACATTGGTCTTTTTTTGGTTTGTGGAAACCATAGTTAACTTCGGTACTGAATATATGTTTATAATAATAAAAAGACACTGAATCTTCCTGATACTCTTCCTGAGGTACCTGAAGAAGGTACCTGATACCTAATACCTGAAGAAGGACCTGGCTCCGAGATGTTCTGTGTAGAGAACACTACTGTAGACTGACTGCTGTCTGAAGTACTTTCAGTTGAACTACCAGGTGTGTATATTGGATCCAAGTCTAAGTCAGAACTAGCAAAAGGATCTTCTTCGCTTGAGTTACCTAAAAACAAAACAATTGATAAGTGTACATAAGTGAAGTTTACATTCAAAATAATGTTATTTTTACATCGAACTATACTGCTGTTTAATCATATTATTATATTAGCATTGCCAATAAAAATTTGTAACATTTTTATTTTATTTGTATAGCTAAAAAATTTGTATAAAAAATAAATAATAAAAGTCGTCAGTTTGTCTTTAAATTAAATTAAATTAACTTTAAATTATGAAAATTCTATTGAAACACTATTTTATTTACTTTTAACTATTTTTTACTATTTTATTAAAACACTATTTATTTTTAAATTACTGATTTAAATAAACGTATATATTATTATTAGATAAATAACTTACCTGTCTCAATTTTATGTGTAGTCGTCAGTAAATTCGTTTTCGAATTAATCATCTCCACCATTAATTTTCCACGTGATGAATACACGTTTTTAATTTGATTAAATTTTTCTTTGCAACAAGATTTTACACTCAAATCAATGTACCCAATCAGAAATATTATTATCATCTACAGATCGTACACATACACCCACTTATCTTAAACCTAAGCATAATTCCATAAAAATTGTATATAAATTATCTTACGATTATAACTACTCCCAGACAAAGAATCTTTCAAATAAAATAGATTTAATACTTGTTACAATATTGAGTACCGTGAGACTTTGCTGAAACAGCAAAGTCCAGCTAACGATAAAGTGACTAATCGACTGTATCATAATAATTTATCTGTCTGTTGTTATTTGCAGACTAAGCTCAAGCGTCTGATAGCTCTGTTCTCCACTGAAAATATGTTCAGTACCCGGTGGTGGTAAGTGACATAGATCACTTCACTCCAAAAAATAAGGATTGTGAATTCACTTAGCGTCCTTTCTCACTTTAGAATGTAAACCATTTGAAACAACATATTCACTTAGATCTCTTCACTACAATATGAAATCTTTCTTTCTGATTGCGATGCTGCAGTTAGCTCATTTTTAAGAAAATGTGGGTTAGCTCTCGTCACATCCACGACGACGATATTTATTTCGTTTTCTTGCTAGTTACGTGATCGTAAGTAATGATAGCCCTTATATTTCTCATTTACATCAGATACATTTCTATTGTTGTTTGTAAATTAAAAGAATATAATAACTGGTCTAAGATAATTCTGTTATTTTTCACAAGTGACCTTTTACAAACAAAACCAAGCACCTTGGTCTAAATAAGAACTATCAGTTTTCCCAGCATTGTTATCCAACTGAATCTTTTGTGGCCTCACTTAACAAAATAAGAAAGACAATGATTTTTAATGAAATTCATATTTGTTTATACAACTAAAAATACCAAAGACAATGGTTTATAGTAATAGGGTAGTAATACTTCTTGTTTAATTGAAAACGTTCTCGCGAAGATTACGAAACTGGGTTACGCACTTGATTAATGACCGTTCCCACAGATATTTCATAAAATTATTATGTTCTGCTTGGTTTCGTTGTTATTTAAAAATTACTTACCGTAAAAGATACATAGATATTATATTTCAGAAGATATTTTTGTTCTTTCTCTCCGAATTCACAGAAACGTAGCATCACGCCTTGTAAAGTTTATAATATTGTGTGAAAGGAAGCAACCTTAAAACTGTGAGATAATCATCAGCTTGATATTATAGTTTGATTTATTTTATAAACGTATTCCATGTAGTCCAACGAAACAAACTAATATAGTAAAGGAAATTTAAATATCTGTTAACAAAATTTCTTTTACTGCACTATATCTAATAAGAGTCTTGTAACAACATCAGGGCAGGTGGACTGTAAGTAGGGTAGCTTGTTAAAAAGATAACAGGGCCAGTTATATTAGGATTCAGCTGTTTAATATTATCCTTTGTTTTACCCAAAATATCCGTTTTATGCAGACTGCTATACGAGTGTATTTAAACATTTGTTTAAAATACTGATATTTTCGTGGGTGCTAGAGATCAAATCCGGACCTAACGAATGATAGACAAACACGAGTATCGTATTTATATATTATATATATATATATATATATATATATATATATATATATATATATATATATTGTGCAAATATATTCATGGTCGAGTGAAATAGGTCGTTAGGAATAAATGAGTGTGCTGGCCCCCATCTCTTTGATGTTCTGATACAAATTTGGACAGGTGTTTACCCATCGTTCGTTTCATCCTCTCGACCATTCCATCTGATTGAGGATGCAGGGGGTCGTTCTGATCTTATTGATAATAATCAATTTACAATCGTTATGCAAGAGGGTTGACTCAAAGTTTCGCTCTTGGTCGGACTGGATCTCCAAGAGAACACTAAATCGGCTGAAGAATTATTAGCCTCTTCTTCGTTGTAGAAGTATCTCTACAATGGTAGCATCTTCTTGATTTGGTATGGCCTAGGTCTCAGTCCATTTCGTAAAATAATCCCTGGCTACTTGGAGATATTTATTGCCATCTCCTCTTTCTGGAAATGGATCTGCAATGTCGATTGCTACTCTTTCTCTAGGACTACTAACATTGTACTGTTTTATGGGTGTCCTCTTTTTACCAACTGGACCATTAATGGTTCCACATAGTTTACATTTCCGGTACCATATTCTTACATCATCTTTAAAGTTCACCCAATCGAATCGTTCTCGAACCTTTTGCAGAGTCTTCGTAATACCAAAGTGTCCACCTAATGCATCGTCATGCAACCGACGCAATACTTCTGACACTTTACTTTTAGTTACAATCAACTGAAGCTTAGATTCTGTACGATCATCTTCTCATAGGTACTATTCAGATCATCTTTTAGTACTAGGCAATTCTATAGTCTCCAGTAAGACTTTACTTCTGGACTACATTCACTAATGTTTTGCCTGGTCTCTCACTTCGATGCATCCAGTTTAACACTCTTTTTATACATGGAGCTTTTGCTTGGGCGTCTTGTAGCTGTTGAGGCTACCATTGATCATTAATGACGGTGGTTCATCTCACGGGGCAAAGTAGTCCCTCTTATTTAGGACAGTGATTACAATTTGCACTGCATGGCCTTCTTAACTGAGCAACTGTACCTCCGGATAAGCCAACCGCACTATACCAGCAACATCTGCTTTAAATTCTTGCAAGTTTTCAGTTGCTCTTTGAATTCTACTTCTTAGTTGTGGCTTGTAGACTTGTTGTAGATGGGCATCTCCCTAGCGTTTGTCTAGTCGAGTGAACAAGGTCTGGTAATATTTTTCTTGATACTTAAGAATCGATCTTAGAATATCCGCAGCATCACCTCGTAAAGCAGCAGTCAAGGAAATAGCCTTTTCTGTTCAGTCCAATGATTGGGTGTCGCAATAGCTTCAAATTGTCCAAGGTATATGGACCAAGAAGACTTCCAATCAAATGGTGACAACTTGAATTTCATATGATGTGTCGTTTTGTCTCTCGGTGATTCTTCTTTCATTGCTAGATCTAAAACTACTGCATTAACTAGTGGTAGCACTTTCGTATTATTTATCATGCTCTCTAACTGTTTGATCTTCTCTTCTACCTTATCGAATCTTCTAGAAACTTCTTCGAATTTATCATCAATTATTAGAGAAATATAGAGAAACTTTCTTCGATCATTTGAGAACCACTTTCGAATTTTCCATAAATTATTTTCGTTAAAACTGCTTCTTCTGCCAATTGAAACTGGAATGTCTCTGGGTCATCTCCATTTTTGTTGAGAACATCCTTCAGTCGCTCTTGAAAGATCTTCTTGGACCTGCTGCAGTCTTCATCGCGTTCGTCTAGTTGCTCACGCAACTGTTTTATTGAAAGATTGAGCTGACGGTTTGGAACTGCAGTTGTTTCTTTTCATAAGACCTTTTATTTTGTAAGATAAGTTTAATTGGGATTATATGATAAATCATATCTCATTTAAAAGTCTTTTTCGACATTATAATGTATTTTTATTTTTCTACAGTTTGCTAAGTATATAAATTTAGTGAGTATTTAGCTAATAAGTTGGTATTATATGTAGAATATTTTTCTATTAATATTCTTTGTTCCAGGTATGCTTCTCAGAGTATATTTGGTATATACTACAACTACAAATAGTATAAGTTGCCCCGTAAGTAGAAAACTTTTTACATTCAATTTTTGTTTACGATATTTTTTGCCTGGTCGTTGTTTATAATGACCACAAAGCTATAAGGCTGGTAATGCATTTTGTATTTTACCAATGACTGTCACGGCAAAAATTTTGAACCACGTTAAAATTAAATTGATCAACCAAATAATGTTTGAATTTTATGTTAAATTAAGTTTTTTAATGTGATATAAGTGTATAGTTTGCTATAAAATTACAAAACAACTACAATTATAGGTACTGCATTGATTTTCTTATATCATTATTATTTTTTACATTCACTTCAAAGTTATGGAAATCCCCTTGTAGATGGAAAATTCAATATCTCGTCTTTACCGACCATTAAGACCTTCGAACAAAAAACCACACAAAAATGAATATCTCTTAGAATTTACATCGACATCTCAAAAATCCCCAGACGTATTGTCTCGATTTGTTCTCGGTTCATTCTCGACTTTGCAACTTCATCTCACTGTTACATTTTCACTCTTTTCATACCAAGACAAAGGCCTAATCAAGAAACGAATTTTCAGCCAAAGGAATAAAATGCCTCATCTCCATTATTAAAATACTCTTCTCCACGGTCTGTTCAATAGTTCCGCCGACTCTAATCAGGGTAGGTAACTGGTAGTGAAAAAACTGAAAAACGAAAAGAAATATTTCCTTGGATGTCAAGTTTAAAAGATAAATTGACTTTTCTACAGAAGGGATATCATTTCATAATTTAATTTTTGTTAATCTGCTCAGAGTAAAAATATAATTAGTGGTAGTTTCCACCAATAGTTAGTGAAGCTGATCTTGATACTAATCAGTACTAATATGGGAAGGACATCTAGAAAGATGTCAGCATAACAACTTTCCTAGACGAATCTTAATGACATAGCCGGTGGGAAATACATGGAAAAGTAGGCCAAAAGTTAGATGGAAGGATGGTGTAGACAGAGATTCTAGAAAAATAGATGACAACGGTTGACAATAAATAGGGCTGACTGGTGAAATAGACTTGAAGAAGGTCGAGTTTTTTCTATAGGCTGTAGCACCAATGATGATAATAAGAGGTCTTTCAATTACTGGCATCACGAAGATAGATATATTTCCTGATGATTTAATATAGAATCTTGGAAGTAGACCTTAAGCTCAAACAAACAAAAGTAGAAAACTACGATCAATAGATACTTCCTCTTCTTCAAAAGTCATGTCCATTTATAGTCATGCTAAATATGGTTGACTGTTTCAGACAGAGTCTTAAGATTAGGATCTCTGTGAAACAGCAAGCCTAAAAAGAGCTCCTAGGTATACAAATTCAGTAACTACTTCGATGATGTCGCCTTCAATAATGAGTGACCTTAGGATTAGTGGGTACGCGCTGATATTCATGTTTTTCCTTATGTTGTTTATAAAATTAGTTCCATTATTTTGGCTGCTTATTTTAGTATTTACAATATCGATATCACCAGCATAGTCAAGGATTTCCACAAAGTCTATTACTTTCCTGTGCTAGATTTACAATATACATAAGAGATGACCTTCTTGGTGTAGCCCGTTGTTTGTTTTAAAAAAACTTCGATCTTTTAGAACAACTGTTAGAATAGGATGAATCAGTCAGGTGTAAGAGGTTGTACAACATATTCTTTGCTTTGTGTAAATCACAAACTTTTACATTATAAAATAAAAGGGGAAAATCTTAGTGGTTGGCTATCATAGTTTAAAAAAACTTAAATAGAAGTAAAGATTTCTGGTGTGTAATGGTATATTTTATTAAAAATATTTCAAGTATATCCAAATGGATTACAAAACTTCAAAACGTTTTTGGTCTAGTCATACAATCATCAGTGAAAAACCTGAAAGTATATTTTCACTTAAAAATGTCACAAACATAAGGTAAAATGACACAAGCATAAGCTATTTCATATATCACTACTACTATAACCACACACTCTGCTATCTGGACCTTATGGTGTATTTGAGTCACTTATAATAATTGTTCCCAACCAATTAATATTTAATTGTTTTAATAATCAAAATTAATAATTATACACTTAATTTTCATTCTCCTTAAAATCAAATTTGAAACTATAATTATCATAGTTGTATCAATTTGTCCCACCCTGATCTATTGATTCATACTCAATTAATCTGTCTGGGTTTGACGTTCAAGTTTACTTTGTCCATGACTTTTTTTCTATATACCTTTTCTCACATAGAGATGTCCTTATTTAATCCACTTTACTATACCCTCTTTAAACTAGCTAATAGTTTTCTACATAGACAACCAACCTCACGAGAAATATTATTTTCTCCTTCAGTCATTATTTTACAAACATAATTATTACCGTTGATTGAATAACCCAAATTTGGGTTATTCAATCAACGTTATTATTACCAATATGTAATAGTTTACCTCACTATCATTTTATCACATAACACATTCTTACCAAGTTGGTAACTTCATTGCTCAAATGTAGGATCATACATTGCCTCTATTCAAGCAATCAACTTGCTTTTGGTAGCTAATAATATAATTTTCACTAGTAAAATTAATTTAATTCACCTTACTAACTTAATTTTCATTCAATTTAATTTTAATTATTATTCTTTAGGTGTCTTCTCCATTACTGAAGGTTGGCTAAAACTACAACAAATTGCTCTCTATCTTGAGCTGTTTTTAGTATTAAATGTGTACTCATGCCTGTCCAGTCTCTTACATTCTTTAGCCAGGAGCATTTTCTTCTTCCTGGACCTCTTTTTCCTTCCACTTTCCCTTCCCTTATCAATCGTAGGAAGTTGTATTTTTCTCCTCTGTAATATGTCCTAGATAACACATTTTTCTGGTTTTTATAATATTTAGGAGTTATCTATTAGTCTCCATTCTTCTCAGCATCTCGCTGTTGGTCACGTGCCCTGTCCAAGAGATCTTCAGCGTCATTCGGAAACCCACATTTCAAATGCTTCTACACGTCTCGTACTTGTGATTCCGAGAGTCCATGTTTCCACTCCGTATAGCAAGATGGAATAAATGAATGTTTTTACAAAATTGGTATCGGATATCCAACGATAAGGTAGAGTTTATTATGATTTTTTTCTTTATTTGAAAATCGGACCTAGCATACTCTATAGCACATATTTAAACTTCGTAATAAGATCGTTTGTTATCCAGCAACCAAGATACTGGAATTTTTGTACAGGTTCTATCTATTTGTTGTAGAAACGAATATTAATGTCGGCATTTAGTGCACGTGTAACGGCCATTACTTTTGTTTTATTTGTGTTTGTATTCAGCCTCAAGCTATCTTCATCTCTGGTTGTGGCATTCAGTCGTTGCAAACCCTTAACATTGTCCGCAATAATGACGGTGTCGTCTGCGTATCTTAAGTTGTCTACATATTCTCCGTTGATTTTTATTCCTTCTTCAATATTTTTGAGTGCATTTTGGCAGATCTTTTCGGAATATATATTAAACAATAGTGGATAAAGTACACACAATCCTGGCGAACTCCTCTTTGTATTGACATTTGTGCTGTCATATGATTGTCTATTTTCCTCGACCCCATTTGATCCCAATATAGGTTTTTAATAAGGGCCACCGTGTTATGGTCTATACCATGTTGTGTTAAAGTTTCTATAAGTTCTGTGTGCTTTACTCGATCAAACGCTTTTTGTAGTCGATAAAACAGAGAAACATGTCTTTTCGTTGATCTCGGCATCTTTGTAGTATTATCTGGAGGCCAAATAATGCCTCCCTCGTACCAACCCAATACGAAATCCAAATTGATTGATGCTCAGATTTCTTTAGCCTTCCCTGTATATACGTTGATGTACAATTTTGAGTAGAATTTTCAGAAAATGGTTCTGAAATAAATTCGGAACATACGAAATATTATGTATTTCGGCTCAATTTTTATGTAGGTGGTTGGCCAACAAAAGGTTGTCAAATAATTATATTATAAAAATCCGATGTTATATTTTCTCTACCCGTTTGTATGGAGTTGAAGCTTGGACACTTAAAAAAATCCAACATTATAAACCTTGAAGCATTCGAAATGTGGTGTTACCGACGTATTTTGAAAATATCATGGATGGATCTCAAAACAAACGAACAAGTTCTCGAACAACTAGGAAAACAATGCGAAGTTTTAAATTCCATAAAAATCAGGAAATTGGAATACTTGGGGCACATATTGAGAGGTGAAAAGTACGAACTACTAAGGAATATAATGCAGGGTAAAATCAAAGGTAGAAGAAGCGTAGAAAGACGTAAAATCTCGTGGCTACGCAATCTCCGTGAATTGTTTGGATGCAGTTCAATTGAACTATTCAGGCGAGTAACCAATAAAATTATAATTGCCAGAATGATTTCCAATCTCCGATAGGAGTGGAACTTGAAGAAGAAGAAGAAGAAGAAAAATCCAATACTTCAGCGGGCTGCTGGATTCTGAAATCATAAAAATTGAAAGCTACACATAAATCTACGATTTTATTATGCTGTCAAACCTCTTATTACTTCCTTAGACAAGCCCTTCTTTGAGCGGTGTTGCCAACTTTATTTCTTTAGATGTTTCTCAAATAAGGTGTTATCAATAAAATATTTACAAGAAAAAAAGAAAATAACTACAAACCATTAAGTTTATTTTTGTTATTAGTCTGTTGTAGTAAATTGGTAAATACAATGAAAAATATAGGCAAATATCCGATTTATTTAAAGATACGAAGAAGATATAACTCTCAAAAAGATCCGCAAATCGGATTATTACACGGCGATTGGCAACATTGTTACGCAAACAAAATTGTTGCGAGAGAGAATGTCTAAACCCAGGTATGGATTTATTTTTGTCCAAGTTTTATATTGGTCCACTATTTCAAATGCAGTTCAAACAGACATATATTAAATTGTATGATCCGTTTTAAATTCGTTCAATCTGTATATCTAATCTGGACCTGGGGCCTTTCGTGGTTTTGCCGTATTGATTGTTTTTGTAACTTCCGATGGTAATATAAGTATTGTGTCTAGTTCTATATTCATTTGTGGTTCTCTTCTCTCGTCATCAAACAGATCTTCGATGTATTTTTTTCATATATTTCCTACATTTTCTGGGCTAGATATTATTTGGTTGTTATCATCTACTAGAGTTGTAATAGTGAATTTTTTCTTCATATTTGTGACTTCCTTAATATTTTTGTATGCATTGAAGTAGTCATGTTTTTTTAGTAAGTAATTATTACAACAATATAAATTTTTAAAGCAATTTTATTACATACAATGTCCTTATTAGGCTATTGTTTCAGTGGTCGCCAAAAATCTACTTTTCGCTGTCTTAAGGACCTGTCAATAAACAAAAAATTTATTTCCTTTCCAACCTAGTCATTTAACTGGTTCTAATAGTCGAACAAAGTCGTTCTCCTTTCGAGCAGGGAAAATGTATGTTCCCTTCATGTTAAATCATATAAGATCGACCTAGTGCCATTATAATATTAAAATTAACCATGATTGACATGTAATACAACGGTTTCTACCGTTTATGTAACTATTTTCCACATGTTTTGCAATTTAGCGGTCAAAATTTTAACTTAAGTAAAATATTTCGTTTATTTAACAGCCCAAAAGGTTCTGAAACCATTTTTTTGTGGAATGTTTGTGCAAAAAGTGATTATCTATGAGTTTTCATTTGTACAATAAGATCAAACTAGCAAAAATGTCTGGCATAAATCTTGTTACTCTCTTTATACATGCTGCAGCTCGAGAGCCCTCTTTGTCATAAGAGCTTCATTAATAATTGAAAAGCAATGTTTCAAAATAAAATAAGACCAAAATTTTCATCGGCCACTTGAATGTAAGCACTTTAAAAGTGATATTTTTTACTTGTGTTTTTGAGCTTTGAAAAGCGGCATTTTTCGTTTTTTTTTTCTGTTTTAAATTATTCTCTAAAACGATCATCTTTAGAAAAAATTGTAAGTGATTTTTTTGTTCGGAATTTTGTTTTCTTTGTTTTTTTTTTAATGTAGATTTTTATAAGTTGTTTAAATAAATTAGGACTACTGCTTGTACCTTATTCCGGAGTGCCTGACGAAAGTGATTATTCAAACATATCTCATGGGAATATTTTTTCGCACCAACCCGAGTTTTTCGCCTGGTCTATTTAATTATAGTTCCCTGTAGTGAAATATAGATGTAAACTTTTTTCACTGTTTCTATTTACTTTAAAATTTTTCTGATTTTTATTACATAAAGATTGTGTCCTAAAAAGCAACAATAAAAATTACCGGTTTAGTCTGTATACCCAAGCGGCCTTCGTTTATTACTTGATTCGTCATATATGCAATGATTCTAGTGTCATAATTGAAGTATTAATTACATGTTTACAATCTGTAAACTACAAATCTTGAACTTCGATGAACCCATCATTCAAATCTCCGGACTACCTTGTTTTCTAAACACTCATAAATTTTTACACTCGAAAAGTTTAAAAGCTCCGAATTTCGGCGATTTTCTCCGAAGCTCACTGTTCCACTTGCTGCACGGCCTGCGATTGGCGGCTCGAACTCGAGGTAAGGCGCACTCCACTTTGCGAACCGCGCTCGCTGTTCAAATGTTCAGTTTGTTATTCGGCTTGGTTGTGTGTTAGCTGTGAGCGAAGGGGTTGTTGGATGTGCGCTCTTTCTTACGTCAGTTATTTCTGTTTGAGAATTAAAAAGCCTCGTGTTTTGCCAAACAATTACCGACTACGTGATTATGTGACTTTTTAGGCTAGTTTCTAAGCAGTGACACACTTTTTGTATGTTTTCAAGGTGTGAGTGTTAAGTGAAGGAACTGTCTAACCTTGAAACTTGTTTATGTTTGTTTGGTACTAATGAGTGGTGATATTGTGGGGATGTAGACGTGTATTTCGGTATTTTAAGAATCTTAAAAAAGGGTCTTGATGAGGACTCTATCGGAGACGGACAGGAACACCATACCGAGGGGGTGGGTGAGACAGGCCGTTATGGGGGTGCTCAGGTGGAAGGACGTACCACCGCCGCCACCTGTCAGGACAGACACTTTACATAAAGGCATCATGTTACAGGTAATGCTATCTTCTTTTTGGATTGTCTGTAATATTTAAACATTGTTTAAACCTACGAAAGGTAGTAAACAAGAAGGTAACCAACCTTATTTCAACATTATTTTTATGTTTAAATGTGTGTATGATCAATTAATAGCAGAGTAAATCTTTTATATGGCAACTTTGTAACTGATTTTTTTGATATGGAATTGAAATAAGTAATTGATAAACATAAGAAATAAAGGTAAACATTTTCATTAAACGAATTTGCCGAAAATCGCGTCATATGATCCTAATATCCATACTGGTTTAGCTAGAAGGATTTAATTTTCTTTGAAATTATAATCCTCTAACTAGTAATTATTAGGGAAAGATTCTTAGAACATCAAATGCGATGGAAACATCTGTAAATCTTTAGTATCAAATTTCCTAGTTTTAAGAAATTGGGATTTATATACCTGCTGCGGACCATTCTTTTATTTTTATACTGGATGCAATAACAACATGAATTTGTTAGTTACAAAGGGTCAATTTATTCTTAGTCATATAATTTTATATGTATTAATACATATATTTAAAGTTTATTAGATAGTATTAGTCATTTAAAAAGTAAATTTTGTTAAATTAAACTACTTCTTGTCTTAAGGCCGCCGAAACGTCTTTAAGTTTTTTGATTAATTCACAAAAAGTTAACTAAACACCTACAAGCAAAATAGCTTATTTAATAAATATGTATGAAGAAAAAAACTACAGATTATTAAATTCATGAAAGCTTTTAAACGTTTATTTGAAAATGTTTTCAGTTTTCTTTGATGGTGAAAATTTTATAAACGTGAAAAATATATTCATTTTATACTTTTGAACCAATCAATGTTTTTTTTTCAGTGGTTAATTGTTGATAATTTCTTATTTTATTTAATTTATATTATTTTTAATTTACTGTAAGTGTCTACCTAGATATTTTTTACTTTTGCAATTTTAGTCTGAAATCTTCAATTGAGTTACTGATCTGTATATTTTATTATAGTAGTAGAGTTTTGGATTGCTACACTTGTATTTGCCACATATCGCATTGTGGTTATACATATCTTGGTCCGAACAAAATATGTTTCGAACTACCAAAAGCACGTTCAGAAAAACACTTACTCAATGTTGTAGTACGGCCCGTTTAATTTAACCGAAGTTACAATTCGGAAAACTAATCGAAATACAAATAGACAGTAAGAAAACAGTATTTAGATGATCCAGATATAAAGGTAATCGTCAATTTTTACTGATGGAACTACCAGAGGGATGTTAAAAGGGATACAAATCCATGTGTGGGGTCCAGCAAAGCTGCGTACTATCTACTATTACTCTTGTTCGGAAGAAGTCTTCTAGCAGGAGTTATATGAAAGACAACACTATAGTACCCTTAAGGAGTTATGGATAACATTAGATACTGAACTTTCTATAGAATACAGTGGAAATCTTCCAAAAACTTTTAAACTGCATGACATATAAGAGTAGATAAGTGAGACTGAATTGAACTTCAAGCAGACAAAGAAACATATTAGGTGTTCTGGAATGTGATAGATGACCCCTAGAACGCATTCGACAGTACAAATATTTGAGCTGCACACCTAATAAAAACTATGTATTGAAATCCTAATGGGTGTGTTCGCACTCTAAATTGAAACACCAACTATGTCAGAATAAAACAAGGCTTACGTATAAGCGATGCCTCCTGTCTCCGCTTCTCTTTAACGTCTATGCCGAACATATTAAGGAATCTCTAGAAGAACTCACAGAGGGTGCCAAAATCAACGTAATTATCATCAATAATCAAAGATACGCAGATGACACTGTGGTACTGACTGAATCGGAAGAATAATTATTGTCCTCTCGTAATCAAGTACCAGAATGGAACTAGAGACAAACCCTTCAAAAACTAAAACTTTAGTTTTTGTCTGTGGAACTTACGTGCAAAAATCGCGAAAATAGTTATCGTCAATACTAACATCCAAAACGTTTACAGCTAGATATATCTAGGAAGAGAAATAAACACTCAGCTGACCAGTTCAAAAATATATTGAGGACACAATAGACGACTTATGTAAGATTTCGGACACTTAAGTGCTATGTTTGGTCCTTACTACTGTATGGATGTGAAACGTGGATGACGAATCTAGAAGATTTAAACAAGCTTCAAGCGATTGAAATGTGGCTGTACAGACGTACGTTAAGAATTAGCTGGAGCAGTAGAAAGACCAACGCAGAAGTCTGAAGGAAAATGGATACCCAGCCACAACTAGTCCGAACTGTTCAGATGGGAAAAACGGATTTATCTCAGTCGTATCATGCGCCATACTGAGTACCAACAGTTACAACTAATTTTTGGAGGAAAAGATAGATGGAAGAAGAAGTACAGGTTGAAATAAGTGAAAATAAAAGAGTTCACGCCAAAAGTAAATAGTCTAATATACAGAGCCCAGGACAAAAATGAATTTGCCGTAATAGCTGCCAATGAGAGATGGTATATAGGAGGAGGATGTATGCAGCAGCGATATTAATTTACCTTTAAGAACTCGTGTTCACGGAACTTTCCAAAAGTATTTTCAAACACCGAAGTGTTAAACCTACTAAACACAAAAGTCATGAACAAAAGTTATACCGATCATCATATATCGTACTTTCGGACATATACATACTACGAATTACCAACTACTTTAGCTTATTATACAGGCTAAAGATTGATGCTAAAAGGGGTCCCAGTTATTGCCAAACTTTTTGTCTAAACAACAATGTTATTGAAAACAGCACAAGATTACTGTGTAGAAAATCTGTACACAAAATTCAAACAGCGCTGATGATTGACCAACGAAAACCAACGGTGAATCAAGAAAAATTTGAGTTTGAACTCAATATACATTGTTAATAGTTTTATTTCTGTTCCAGCTATTTGAAAATCTTTCGTCATTTTTTAATAAATAAAAAGGATATTGGAAATTATGTCTGATACATTGCATTACATTGATTTGAAACACAGTTGCATTTTTAAAAATCGTCATCTCGTTTTCATTTCAAAACGTAGGTCTGACTATTGAGATTCTTTAATTACTAATAAACTGGGAATAAGCCACAATTAAAGATAAAAATACGTTTATTGACGTTTCAATTTCCACTTCGGAAATCGTTCTCAAAATACAAACAGTAAATTAAACAAATTTTGTTTTTTGTTACATAGTGAAAAATTCTTCTAATAATTTAATTTTATCTGACTCATTTATATTGACAATTCAGACATACATTATGCATTTTAAAGTAGACGACTTTAAAATGATATTGCCAATATTGTTGAGTTGCGCTCCTGGGACGACTTTACTTATAAGATAGTTCATTCGATTACATGAAATCAACTTTAACTTGAGAATATCCGTCAGAAAAAATCATAGCATGTAATTCGTCTTTAAAAAGACAAACACATGACATGATGACAGTAAAATTCTCCTGTTAGTGATTCCATAGTAAATTATGAGGGAAAACCAGGAAAAAACCTCATAATACTATCCCGACATTGTAAGTATTTGTTCGTGAATTTAGTTTACCTTCAACAAACATCAAAATTCTGATTTTATATGTTACGTTATTTAAAAAACATAAATGAAGTATCCTCTATATGTTACTGACTTACTAATGCTGGTATTTTCTTATTAATAACTTCCTCTTTCAATATTGGTAACCAGATCCTACTACATTCTGCCGAAGAATTTGCGACACAATTGGCCTCATTTAACATAATTAGAGCCGCTTCTTTGATTTTTCTTTTTTTACCATCCGTTTCTTTTAGGACTACATTTGAATTACTCCATTGAACCCTATGTTCATTATCCCATGCATGTTTACAGATTTGAGATCTATCAAATTCTTTATTTTTAATATAAGATTGATGTTCACTTATTCTAACATTTAATGGCCTTGATGATTCACCTAAATAAAACTGATCGCATTCACAAGGTATTTTATAAATGCAATTCTTTGTCCTTTCTTGTTCATTGTTAGGTTTGGTTTTGGACAAAATAGATCTCAACGTGTTTGTTGTTTTGAATGTTGTTGAAATGTTGAATTTATTTCCTATCCTTTTAAGTTTTTCTGATAGTCCTTTTATGTACGGTATTGTTATTTTCCTCATATTATTCCTTGTGTATGCTGTAGGATCTCGTTCTAAGTTGTTCTGTTCTATTCGATCGATTGTTGAAAATTCCTTATTTATAAACGATAAAGGATAATCATTTTTTAATAAAACAGATGTTAACAAATGTTTCTCCTCCAAGAACGAATTTTCATTAGAACAAGTAATTTTGGCTCTATCGTATAAGGATTTAATTATTCCCTTTTTTACATTAATATTGTGATTTGATTTGAAATTTAAATATCTATTGGTGTGTGTTGGTTTTCATTGGTTAACATTAAATGTTAGAATAAGTGAACATCAATCTTATATTAAAAATAAAGAATTTGATAGATCTCAAATCTGTAAACATGCATGGGATAATGAACATAGGGTTCAATGGAGTAATTCAAATGTAGTCCTAAAAGAAACGGATGGTAAAAAAAGAAAAATCAAAGAAGCGGCTCTAATTATGTTAAATGAGGCCAATTGTGTCGCAAATTCTTCGGCAGAATGTAGTAGGATCTGGTTACCAATATTGAAAGAGGAAGTTATTAATAAGAAAATACCAGCATTAGTAAGTCAGTAACATATAGAGGATACTTCATTTATGTTTTTTAAATAACGTAACATATAAAATCAGAATTTTGATGTTTGTTGAAGGTAAACTAAATTCACGAACAAATACTTACAATGTCGGGATAGTATTATGAGGTTTTTTCCTGGTTTTCCCTCATAATTTACTATGGAATCACTAACAGGAGAATTTTACTGTCATCATGTCATGTGTTTGTCTTTTTAAAGACGAATTACATGCTATGATTTTTTCTGACGGATATTCTCAAGTTAAAGTTGATTTCATGTAATCGAATGAACTATCTTATAAGTAAAGTCGTCCCAGGAGCGCAACTCAACAATATTGGCAACATCATTTTAAAGTCGTCTACTTTAAAATGCATAATGTATGTCTGAATTGTCAATATAAATGAGTCAGATAAAATTAAATTATTAGAAGAATTTTTCACTATGTAACAAAAAACAAAATTTGTTTAATTTACTGTTTGTATTTTGAGAACGATTTCCGAAGTGGAAATTGAAACGTCAATAAACGTATTTTTATCTTTAATTGTGGCTTATTCCCAGTTTATTAGTAATTAATTTACAATGCCACAAGAAAATAGCTTCAGAACAATATTGAGATTCTGTCTTCTAATGACAGTGAAACTTTAAAATTACTTAAGTAAGAGGTCTATTAGAGAAGAAACAAATCAAAGATATACCAGGCATCTTCGCAAATGACTGAAATGTGATGAAATCTCAACAATTCGAAAAGAAAAAAACACCACAATCTCTATCAAGCAAAAATTATGCAATTATTAATATCGAGACTTGTCATTTACATAATGTAAATAGCATTTTGCAAATAAAAGTTGAATGTTTATATAATAATTAAATGTTTTTACAGTTCAAAGGTGTTTATATTACGATATGTATATACTACGTGCACCTGTGTAACTGTTATGGTTCAAAAATGCAAAATAATAAAAATAATTTTATGTATATGTAGATATTTTCGATTTAAATTTATGTTTAAAGAATTTTGATGTGTGGGAGATGAAAATCCTCACTTGTTTATTCATCCTCTGGACATGTCCGTAACGTATCAGTTGTTTTCTCTGCATATCTATGGCTGTAAGGTCTTCAACTCTCATTCGTCGTCTTATTTTATTTATTGTAATTCTCACTCTACCTGATACTGACCTCCTAAAGACTTCTATTTCGATTGCCTCCAGCTTTCTTTTGTTATTCTATAAATTTCTGCTTCGTATAAAAGACTACTTTTCAAAAGAGTTTCATATATTCTTCTTCTTCTTATCTCGTGACTCCAGAGTAGACCATATTCAAAGAGCTTATTGTTCTTCTAGCTTGCGTTAATCTAGTTATTTCTTGAACATCTTTCTCATTCAAGTTGAAAACCACATGGTGTATTGGTCACAGGACATAGTGTTTGCTGTATTAATTGCTCATTTCGTTTAACCTTTTATATACATGTTTCAAAAAAACCAAAAGCCCCTCCACCGCGACAACCTTTCACGGCTCTCGGAGTGGCTCATTAGTACTTCAAAAAAGTTTTTTGCTCTTTGTACTTACTACTTTTCTTCTGCTGCTGTTTTGGGTATGAATTCATTAAAATCGTGATCATAGTTGTCTATTTTTCTGGTTTTTCTGGTCATTTTTTTCCGTTCCATTAACGATAGGTAGTCAATTAACCGCAGAATATTTAATTCCATAATAATAACACTACATGTCTCATTATATTTTGATGTTGAAGCATATATTTTAGATAGAGAATAATTTTGCTTTACTAATATATTGTAGAATTCCAGTATTTGATAAAAGCAAGATGAGATTCTTATTTCAAGTTTTCAATCTAAATATGTGCATATATTGTAGAATTTCTTTATTTAATTATAGTAAGAGCTGATCTTTATGTCTAGTTTTCAATCTGAATATGTCGATGAGTATTTTTCTATGACGCAAGATAAAAAATACAAGCTGATTAGGGCCACAAATGTCAAACAGGAAACAAAAAATTTCGGTTTAGCAGTGTTTTTATAATGTATATGCTGTATGCTTCAAATATAAAGAGATAAAGCTTTAGAAAAGTGCATTTTGATTATATTTTGATATGGATTAAGATATTTGCAATTAATCTCAAAAGAGACAAATATTTACTAGTTATTGTTTCATATAAATTAAAACTTGCAGAATTCATAAAATGGTATAATCAAATGTACTTTTTAAAAGCTTTCTCTCCTTGTATTTAAAGCATACAACATACCTATGCATTATAAAAACATCCCAACACTGCCAAACTGAAATATTTTATTTCATGGTTGATATTGGGGGCTATATTCAGCTTATACTAAATAAAACTAATTTAAATGTTAATAATTATGTTCATCACTTATGCCCGGAATAAGGCGTAGAGATAGGAAATCGGAATAAGATAAAAGTTAAAAATGGGCTAATCAGGAGAAACTGACGAAAGATCGAGAAAAGAGGTAAGAAAAATCCAAAAGCAACATGTAGATTTATCATAAACAGAGCTAGCGTTATTCATTGAATAAGAAGAACTTGATTGAAAACGTGTTTGATTTAAAATATGGATATTTAAATGTGAAAAATCTGCTGTCGACGTAACAATATTTCATAACAAAAATAATTCTGATATACCTAAATAAATTAAACTGTGCATTGCAATTTAGTAATTGTTTGGAATATACCATTATCATTTTAGTCACTTACTATTTCAGTTTATTGTTTTTAATAAACAAAATATTTGTGTCCCTATGCCAAGTTCTAATTTCACCGGAAGTTGTATCAGTGATTCTATTTTGATTACTGCAAAAGAACAAATTCAGTTGTCGAGTTGTTGCTGTTATTATTAAAGTTTTTGCACAACCATATCGTATGATTATATTGTTACAAAACTTGTTTCAGCGTTACACGTGTGTGGATCAATATGTTTTGCTTTAAATAATTATTATAATAAAATGTTACAAATAATTCTATATAAAATTGTTATTGGTATATTCAGTGAGGAGAGACTGAAATTATGCAGTCCAATTGTTTTATTTTTTGTTATGTTTAGACACGAATAGTTGATTTAATGAAAATAGTGTTCCTATAATTTTCTTGGTGGTAGCGTTATTGACTCAGATCTCTATATATGGAACTCTAAGATTGGTGTTTGTTTATCAAATCTTTTCATTAGAACTCTAAGATTTATGGTCAGAAATATATGATCATTATAAATAATAATAAAAATATCGTGTGGAATTTTTGCCGGACAGATCCTTTCGGATTGTTCTGACGCCAATTGCATCTTTAACCTCAAGTAAGCTAGTTAGTAACTTTCAAGTAGCTATTGTCGATGCAAACTAGACCAGGGGACCGGCGGCTTTACTTGCCCTTCTAAGGGCAAGTAAAGTCCTATCAGTAGTATCATTTTTAAAAATGAAAATATCGTTGTTGGTGTCGAGGATCGAACTCGTACCCTCTGGCTTAAGCTGGAATCCAACGGAACGTGGAGTGCCCAACACGGTTAGCACGGTTGGTTTAGTTTTGCACGGAAGCTTCCTAACTCCTTTGAACCGTGTTGATTTACCGACACATGACGGTACTCTTCACGCCGACTACAGATGGCCAATTCTGCTCCTTTTAATAGCGCGTGAACTAGCAAGATTAGAGCAAAGAGTAGCACTCAATGCGCCGATAAATCCTTGCTTTAAAATGTTTAAACATGCCATAATATATGACGAATATATTATCCATTAGTAAATATATTTCGATTCATCTTTTAATAAGTGAAGTATATTCTCATTATCATTTTCCGATAGCTCATCAATGAAGCACTAATCTATAAATTTCAAATTCGAGTTTGGTTCATTGTTCATTGAATTTGTGATAATTTATTACAATGATTTTATAACAATAGAAGCTATAACAGTGAAAATCAACCGTTTATAAAAGTATAAAACATAAAATAAACTCAGGAACTAAAAACCCATTCTGATAATAAAAAACAACAAAACGATGATAGTGCATATAGCAAACATTAGTGTTTATCACAACCATATTGACTAATTGTTACATTTTTAACCTTTACTGATAACAAAATAGCTGGCTTCGAGTAGGAAATCTTGTGATGCAAGCAGGTCAAGTGCATAGGACCTTGGGGACTTCTTATCCACTTTTTAATAATACACGCTCTGGGTTAACAGTGGCATATGGACTGTCCGGATTTATTAGAATATATTGGAAAAGTTAACTAGTCGATTCAATATTTGGCATTTTGAAACTTTAATAATAATTGATAGTTATAGAAGTATATAAATAAAAAAAACATATTATGGCTTATTTATAGGTCGTGAAATTTATATGTAAAGTTTTTTGGTATTCCCAGGATTTTTCTAGATTAGTCTTTATTTGGTATTGAGAGAAAGATAGAAAAAAAGAAGAGGTTGTACATGTCAATTATTCGCCCAGTATTTTCGTATGGAAGCGGAACATGGACTTTAAATCAGAGGGAAATAAATAAGCTGCTGGTATTTGAAATAAAGGTTCTCAGAATGATCTTGGGCCTTCAAAGTGTTGAATTGAGAGGTCAGTGGAGAAGGCGCTGTAATGCTGAATTGGTAACTTTGTTTGGTATCGAAAACATCGTCAGGCATATAAAAGCTAACCGGATAAGATGAGCGGGTCATGTGATAAGATCAGAGGAAGATAGAATGCTGAAGACAGTGTTTTTTAAGAGACCAGACGGTAGAAGATCAGTGGACCGTCCCAGAAAAGGATGGAAGGATGATGTTGAAACCGGTTTATCTAGGATTGGGGTACAACAATGAAAAATAGAAGCGGAAGATGCAGTCAAGAAGAAGAAGAGGGAAGAAAGGGAGGGAGGGAGTTACAAATTCCAATTATGTACACAAAACGCTTAAAAGTAAACAAAACATATTCTATTATTTTTTACAAACATTTACATTGCAATTCGACTCTATCTTTCTTTGATTTCCTTCCTTACTCTGTAATTGCTATGAGGAATGTAATAGAAATGAGTATATGCACATTGATGAACAAGTGTTTGTGTATTCTGATAATGAATTTTTTTTATAAAATTGTCCAGTTCCCAGATTTTCTGCTCTTTCTCAATAACATACATTTATATTTATACGTTTTTGGGTAAGTTTCCTGGTTCGATTTTTTTAAGAGCTGTATGTGGTATTGTCCTTATCACAGAATCTTTTACGTAGACCTATATTGTAGCATTTTAAATTTGATTGATTCTTTGAAGTATATTTAAAGTCGCCTCGTATATGAAATCGTCTTAATAAAACGAAGAATGTTTTCTGTTTTTTAGTTCGTATCTTTCGAAAAGTGTTTTCAATCATTCTAACGTCGTAGAGTAATAAATCCATTTAATTGTTGTTTATTTTACTGCGGCGATTTCTTTTCATGTAAATGCGTTTCAAAGGATATCTACGTCGTTCGTTGGTTTTGCTATTTCAGCAGTTCGTTGATTTTCGGGTTAAGCGAACAAATTTTTAATTTCGTCACTCTCGGTGGAATCGCTGCCAAAGTCAGTCGGTTTCATTGTTTAGTCCGGATTTTCTTTTAATTCGTTATTGCATTTTTGTTATGGAAAAATGTGTAAATAGTAGCAGTGTGGAGTAAACCGAGACAAAGAAAACAGTCAAGTTTTGGAATTGAGATTCGGAATAGCTTGCGGGTGTAGTCTTCCAAGCCGGATTTTTTTTTCAATTTGAAAAGTGAATTTTTACTCAAAATGCGATCTGGCAGTTTTTTTGTTGAGTTAACCACCGATTTGTTCGTGCTGTGTTTTATCTGAGAGATTTGTAAAACGGCGTTTCCAGCCGTTTAAGAGGTTCACATGATTTTGGGAGGAAATTGAGTGGGCGAGTTTTGAAGATTGCAGTTTTTTGTCATTCAGGATGATCCGAAGCCCGATTCCAGTGGCCAACTTCCAAAGAATTGTCTATTTGTGTTCATAAGTCACTTCAGACTGAATTGCAGCTTAAGTGGGACACAGTTGTATATTTTGCAGTGTTTTGGTTCAATTCCGATTCCAAAATTTTCTTAAAGGAAATACATCAGTCAGTGATACCAGGTACTTTTAAAATTAAAAATTACTTTTCAAAGTAAAAATAAATAATTTTTCAATAATAAAAAAATTTGCTTTGATGACAAACTAAAAAATTGTAAATAAATGAAATTATAAATTTTATGGATTAGCTAATTGTCCTATTAGTTTTCTTTTAAGTAAAGTTGACTGCTATAATTAAAATTAATGTTTCAAAAAGGTTTAATATTTCATTTCGATATATGACAGTTAGTATTATCCTTTCTCGACATTAATACATAACCATAAAGTTGAATTGTTTTGTAACTGTTTGTGGTATACATAAATAAAGGTTAAATTTTATTTTCTTAACTTTTTATTTATTTTTTTAAGCTAACCCTTTATTGATTTTTATTTGAAAAAGATATGTTTTTTTATGTTGATTTTTTTTCTAATTATTTCCCTAGTTACTACGAGTGGGTTGTAATAGGCATAATTAGGCACCTCAAGTGGCGCCCTATAATCAAATTTCTTGAGGTGTTTTCTGTTTAATTTTATTTTGTTTATCCCAAAAGCCCTTTATTTCTTTTTGTTGTAGTTGCCCCATTCTAACCCCCATTTTATTTATCCACGACCCCAGCTCTCCTACGAAACCCTGAGTGTCCGTTCGCACAAGTAGCGATTATTTTGCTTGCCTTATCTCAACCCCTTTAGTTTCTTCCGCCAATTTTCTATCCCCTTGTATTAATGGCCCCTGTGGTAGGCAAAATATTCTTGTTACAAAAATGGCGCCCAACGTGGGGCGTTTTCTAGATTTTTGTCCCTTTCCCCGAAGTCACATATCTTTTTCAGTTTTTCTGCCATAATTTTCTGCCATTTTTATGAAACCCTGCCTTCCGAGTAGTGCCCCGGTGTCCCACAAACAGTTTGTTTATGTATTTGTATCAACATATGTATTGTTGTTTTTTTTATGTATTGTTCTTGTATTGACATATTATGTATTATTGTATATCAACAGATGTATTTGTTGTATTTGACATATGTAATGTTGTATCTTTTATTTCGTGTACTGTAGAAATTTTTCTATATGTATTTTTGTGTATTGGTAAATGAAAGCAAATATTTTGAGTTTGAATATTTAAATTGAATTTTAAATAATGTTTTGATGTTGAAAAGAATTTTAAGTTATTTACAGTAACAAATTAAGTATACCGTTATTGTGCCATTTATTTTTGATTGATTTGACATTTCTTACAGAAAAATCGGTTTTTGTAATTTTGTTTTGTCTGGTCATTTTGAGTAAATGTGTTTATTGTTTGAGTGACTTTTCTTTGAGCTGATGAGTACAGTTGTTGTTTTGTCGTTTGTCCTATGCCATTTCATTGTTTCCTCTAGGCCCTCTCTGACGGCGTTTGTGTTATGCCACGGGCTAGTAGGAGATTGTGAATGTGAAGAGTAGTCCCCTGTGTTCCCCTGTTGTTCCCTAATTAACCAGATTTGACGGCGTATGTAATGCCACGGGTTATTAGGAGATTGTGTTCCCCTGAATCCCCTTTTGTGTTTCCTGTCTTGTATCTGAATGATGACAAGTGTAATACTCGTGATCGGAGGTGCTGTTTAGTTTTGCCTAGGAGCAGTCTCATTTAGTTTTCAGAACAAGAGCAAGGTGTTTTATGTTGTGTTATTTTGTGTAGCTCACTCAAAAGTCAAGTTTTCAATATTATTTTCAATAGTATTTTTGTATCACCCTGTATGTGAAGTTTATCGAGTATGTTGTTTTGTATACATTGTGTATTTGCTTTCACCCAAACATTGTTTTAGTATTTTTGTCCCGCCCTGTATGTGAAGTTCGTCTGAGTTTGCTTCGAATGGTATTTTCAGTTATATTGTGATTTGCTTTATTCAGTTTTTCGTTAAATCAAGTCTATTCCTGTCCCAAGTTAACTGCTACGATTTCCATTTTCTGTTATGTCCAGTTTTCGTAAAATTATGAGAAATAATTTTCGTCTATTTCCTTGTGAATTAAAATATACGTATTTGGAATGATGTCATTCCTTATTTGCCGGTATTTAAAATGTGAACGATATCAAGTTTGTTTATTCTTGTTCGTCTTAAGTACCATCCCATGTCTGAGAAAAGAATTTTGTTTACGTCAACGAAATAATTTATTTCGTATGTAGACGCTGTCCTTAGTGTTTATAAGTTATCTATTTCGTCTTCTTATTGAGTGTTTGAGCAATAATTTATTGCGTTTCAGAAATCAGCTGTTGTACGAAAAATATAGGTCAAATTTTTTCGTATTTTTAAAGTTCAATAGTCCAGGCAATGTGTGAACTTTTTTTAGCCCCGAAAAAGAAAAAGTTTCTGATTTTACAGTCCATGGTCAGTCCGTGTGTTCTCGTGTTGTCTTTTGTGTTATAAGTAGGAGGAAGTAATAATGCAATTTCGCTTGTCCATGGCTAAGGCCGATTTGTTAGTGACAAAGCGAAGTATTGTTATTTGCCTTATGTTTGTTATTTCCGTGTTTCGCCGTGTTTTCTTTGTTCCTATTCTGTGTTATAAGTAGGAGGAAATGATGATACGATTCCGTTTGTCCTTGGCTAAGGCCGATTTGTTAGTGACAAAGCGGAGTATTGTTATTTTTCTTTTGTCTGTTAGTCTTGTGTTTCTCCCTAGTTCTTTTTTGTGTACAAGTAGAAGAGAGTGATGATACGACTTCGTGTATTCCTGGCTAAGGCCGATTTGTTGAGAATACATAGCGAAAGTATTGTGATGTTTTCTTATGTCTTTTAGTTTTGTTTCTTTGTGTGGTCAGATGTTGTAGTAGAGCTATGTGTTGGTGGTCTAAAATGTATTAGTTTGTGATTTGAGTATTGTGTTTTTGAAATATCATATAGGACGTACAGGCATGTGACCTGGATTTGTGTATCCTTGGATATTTCTGTTGTTGTGTAAGACTGCGTAGCAGCATCCCCTTTCCGTGATATATTAGAAAGGATAAGCCTTTCTAAGTGTTGAAGTAAGACTATTGACCTAGTCTCAATAGCATTCCTTCTTGTTGTAGAGTTTGTGATGAATGCTTATGATTTGGTAAAAGCGGAGGTACAAATACTTGCATTGTCCATTGTGACGTTTTGATTTGCTGAGGTGAAAGTACCTGGCCGCCGCTTATTGTGAAAATATTGTTTATGTCGATTGTGAGACAATGTTAGTGAAACATCTGAAGTTTTTCTAGTACTACCGTTGAATGACCCACTTAGAATTCGTCAGACTTATATTGTTGTGATCCTGTTCGAGTTTTGTTGAAGAATAGTGAACGTTTCTTTGTGATTTGTATGACGATGTTGTATTTAATTATTATCCGTGAAGTGATGAAGTTTATTTCTTGATGTTGTCCCTTTATTCCCTTCCCAAACTGTGTCTTTGACCTTATTAGTTGTCATAAGAGGAACGGCTAGGTCGATGAGTTTTGGATTCGTCCGCCAGGTGACCTGTTGAGCTTTTAAGGAAGATAAGCATTAGTTTTTGCCTTGTGTATATATTTTCTTTTTCTTCTTTTCCCTTCTTGCCCTGTTTTTGAGATTGGTGTTCCCAGTTGAAAGTTTTATTGTTGTTGACGGACTGTAATGATTTTTTTGTTCTTTTGGAAGATTATAGTGTTTCTTATGTTCCCTTGGAGATCTGTAATGATGTTTTTGTTTCTTTTGAAGTGTTGTCGTAACTTTTTTGTTTTCTTTGGAAGACTGTTACGAGTTTTTTTTGTTTCTTCAGGAAGTATTTAGTTTGAGACTGAACTGATTGTGTATTGATTATGGCTTGTATGCCATGTGCCCCTGTTCTTTCTTCTTTTCCAAGATTGTGTATTAGCATTTTGGATTTATTTTCTTCTTTTGTCCTTTTGGGAGTTTCCTGACTTGGAAATTTTTCGCTGTGTCGATCCCAGAGGATATTTCTATGGAACTATTGGCCATCCTGTTTTCTTCTTTTGTGTTGGTTTAATTTTCAACCAGTGGTTGAAAATTCATTGCTTGACTGTTATAGTCAAGTTTGTTATTTTTTGATATTGTTTTGGTTATCTATTATGTGGATAACCATAGCGAAGCTTGTCTAAGCTGTGTTGTTGGCCACCCGCCTTTGTTGAGCTGGAAGCACTTCTCTTTTCGCTCCCAGAAACTTCAACACTGGTCTGTTCCACGTTTTGGTTAGGCTAGAGCCATTTTGTAGAAATCTGCCATTGTGTCGTTGTGCTTAAGAGCCAACGAACTGTACCTGGTGCCGATTCGTCAAATCGAGCATCCAGTTTTATTTTGTATGTTATTATGTTAGAACCATAAACAGTTATGATGTGTAGTTTTGGTTATGATTTTTGTTTGTTGTTTTTTGTTCTGTTTGAGTTATTGAAGTCATTATGTGTTGTTGCAGTAGTTAGAAAATGCTACTGTTGTTCCAACCTGATTGTTGTTCGCCCTAAACGAAAACTTTTCCTGTTAGTCCAGTTTTCGCTCTTACGTGGGGGTATTGTAGCATTTTAAATTTGATTGATTCTTTGAAGTATATTTAAAGTCGCCTCGTATATGAAATCGTCTTAATAAAACGAAGAATGTTTTCTGTTTTTTAGTTCGTATCTTTCGAAAAGTGTTTTCAATCATTCTAACGTCGTAGAGTAATAAATCCATTTAATTGTTGTTTATTTTACTGCGGCGATTTCTTTTCATGTAAATGCGTTTCAAAGGATATCTACGTCGTTCGTTGGTTTTGCTATTTCAGCAGTTCGTTGATTTTCGGGTTAAGCGAACAAATTTTTAATTTCGTCACTCTCGGTGGAATCGCTGCCAAAGTCAGTCGGTTTCATTGTTTAGTCCGGATTTTCTTTTAATTCGTTATTGCATTTTTGTTATGGAAAAATGTGTAAATAGTAGCAGTGTGGAGTAAACCGAGACAAAGAAAACAGTCAAGTTTTGGAATTGAGATTCGGAATAGCTTGCGGGTGTAGTCTTCCAAGCCGGATTTTTTTTTCAATTTGAAAAGTGAATTTTTACTCAAAATGCGATCTGGCAGTTTTTTTGTTGAGTTAACCACCGATTTGTTCGTGCTGTGTTTTATCTGAGAGATTTGTAAAACGGCGTTTCCAGCCGTTTAAGAGGTTCACATGATTTTGGGAGGAAATTGAGTGGGCGAGTTTTGAAGATTGCAGTTTTTTGTCATTCAGGATGATCCGAAGCCCGATTCCAGTGGCCAACTTCCAAAGAATTGTCTATTTGTGTTCATAAGTCACTTCAGACTGAATTGCAGCTTAAGTGGGACACAGTTGTATATTTTGCAGTGTTTTGGTTCAATTCCGATTCCAAAATTTTCTTAAAGGAAATACATCAGTCAGTGATACCAGGTACTTTTAAAATTAAAAATTACTTTTCAAAGTAAAAATAAATAATTTTTCAATAATAAAAAAATTTGCTTTGATGACAAACTAAAAAATTGTAAATAAATGAAATTATAAATTTTATGGATTAGCTAATTGTCCTATTAGTTTTCTTTTAAGTAAAGTTGACTGCTATAATTAAAATTAATGTTTCAAAAAGGTTTAATATTTCATTTCGATATATGACAGTTAGTATTATCCTTTCTCGACATTAATACATAACCATAAAGTTGAATTGTTTTGTAACTGTTTGTGGTATACATAAATAAAGGTTAAATTTTATTTTCTTAACTTTTTATTTATTTTTTTAAGCTAACCCTTTATTGATTTTTATTTGAAAAAGATATGTTTTTTTATGTTGATTTTTTTTCTAATTATTTCCCTAGTTACAACGAGTGGGTTGTAATAGGCATAATTAGGCACCTCAAGTGGCGCCCTATAATCAAATTTCTTGAGGTGTTTTCTGTTTAATTTTATTTTGTTTATCCCAAAAGCCCTTTATTTCTTTTTGTTGTAGTTGCCCCATTCTAACCCCCATTTTATTTATCCACGACCCCAGCTCTCCTACGAAACCCTGAGTGTCCGTTCGCACAAGTAGCGATTATTTTGCTTGCCTTATCTCAACCCCTTTAGTTTCTTCCGCCAATTTTCTATCCCCTTGTATTAATGGCCCCTGTGGTAGGCAAAATATTCTTGTTACAATATAAATTCAATACGGTTTAATTCGTAGTGGTAAGGAGGAAGTCGAATGTTTAGAAACCAATATTTCTGTACATTCACAATTCCCAATAAATATATTTTGAACCAATCTTTCTCAACCAGTATTTGTACTTTTTTCAAAGCCTATTTTCAAATTTTCTTGAATGGTAAAAGGTATTTTACAAAACATTTACAAAATTTGTTACAATGAGCTCATTTGCTCAAAATACTCGTCAATATTATTCAGTATTCATATCTTTGTGTTAAACAGCTGTGTTACACGTACTAGCTATGTGGATAATATCATTTTTTTCCTTTAACAGAGGGCGCTTTTACTTCTTCTTCTTCTAGTTCCATGACCGTTATCGATCGTTGGATATCATGTTGGCTACCATATTCGCTAGCGTGACTTTATTGACAGCAGCTCTAAATAACGATGTAGTTGATTTTCCATACCATTGCCTTAGACTTTTCAGCCATGATATTTTTCGTTTACCAGGACTACGATTACCTTGGATCTTTCCCTGAATGATCAGATGTAAAAGATCATATTTTTCAGGGTGTCTCATAATGTGACCGAAGTATTGCAGCTTGCGTTTTTGCGGTCCATTCAAAATGCTTAAAACTTACTTTTATTCAAATTTTTCAAAGCTCCTTTTAGGAATATCTTCTTTCACTGCATTAAAAATTGTATATTTCTTTATTAAAAGAGAAAAAAGGTTGATACATTTTCTAAGCCTTGCTGGAGATGGATTTAGTTGCTTCACTATGTCACCTTTTTCCCCATATATCAGCCGGTAGGTGCTCGACTTTTCAATTCCGGTAATCTTAAACATATTTCCATTGTATAATCGACACAATTTGCAATAATTTAAATACATTTAAATAGAAAATTATGTTGGTTTATAAATAAGTAGGCACATTTAGTTTAAGTAATTTTAAGTTTAGTTTTGGCAATTCGAGTTTAAATGGAATGATTGCCGGAAGAGTTTCAATTTTTAACACTATATAAATTTATAGTTTACAATGACACGAATTAGACTATTTTCTCGTTAAAATCGTTACATCAACTGATGTAACTGGGACATTTTTCAAATTTACTATAATAGATGGTTTTAAATTAAGTGGTTCGGAAAATGTCCCAGCTAGTATTTGAACCACTTTAGGAAGAACCTGATAACCACTATTTTTTTCCATGGTTAGTTTAAATTTTTGAAAAATTTCCTTACAATGACTTAAATTCTTTTATTAATACTATAGTCTCTAACAATGATAATTTGGAGGATTCTAATTGAGTTATAGTTTTTTGGACAAAACTATAATTTGATTTTATGAATGACAGTTGCTAGCTGTTAGAGGATGTTATTTTGGAAGGCTTGATTAGCTCCCAATAAAGATTGGCAACTATCATCTGTTAAAAGGTTAATTATTTTTTTTAAATCAACAAAATGATCAGCATAGAAATTAGCTGCTTCCAGCCATATTCCTCAACGTGTTAAAATGGGTTGCGGTGGTAGTGGAACAGCAGGAAGCATATCTCTATAACATTATATTCTTACAGGTGATTTCATTACCTTTTTGACGCTCGCTATTAAATTCTTAACTAGTGGAAATTTTGTTCTTACTTTCTCCGCAACTCTGTTTATTCCATGCACTAAACAAGTGACATGTATTAAATTTGGATAAAATATTTTTAAATTTTGTCCTGCTTTCACCATATATAGTGCGGCATCAGATAAAATAAGCAATAATTTATCATTAGGCACAGTAGCATGAAGAAAAATGTTTGCTAATGCTTCTTGTAGAAAAGGTTTAATCTCTTAAGTACACCAATCAATAAGTGCACAATGTATCTTCCTGACGAGTCAGTGGTCTCGTCCACACATATTTCGCCTTTTATGTTGTGTATAACTGAAGAGTATAACAAATTGACATTATTTTTATTTAGTTTTCTTTCACTGAGAATGTTTTATTTGCAATATTTAAAAAAAAAACTAAGGTTTTCATTAGATAATTTTGAAAGCGGTATATTAGAAAATACTAATGCATGACACAAGTCTTCGTTAAAAGTTTTTTGTTCGGTTTGTTTTTTGGAACTTGACTGAAAGCACTTGGACACTGAAAGTTGATATTTTTCACCGGGTCTGGTTTTTATTTTTTTAGGTAAATGTTTCGCGGTTCTGACATGCTAAGAAATTACTGTGCAAGAATGAAGAACCCCCAAATATTTACAAGAGGCTCTTGGTCTTTTCTGTTTACATTTAAAGAAGAAATACTGTGAGCATAACTTAAAAGCACTTAATTAATTAAGTCCAATATATGATATGTTTTTGTTTTTATCAAAATTAAAGCAAACTATGCTATTGTTAGAAAAATATGTTAGCAACCTTTCAGTAGACTATTGAATAATTTGAATTTTAAATAGGTATCCTATTTTTTATCGCAAGGAGTTTAAAAAATGCTTGAAAGAAGAAAAAATACATCGATTTATTGCGAACTAGCCTTGTGTCGGTATTAACATAATCTCCAATTTTAAAATCTTTGTTTGTACCACCGTGTAAATTTTTAAAATAAAATAAAAAATGGCACACATGAGCACTTTATCCATATCCGTAAGTAATCATAGGTACTCTTTGTAAGGTTTTATGCAAGTTGAAACCTGGCTTGCTTATTGCTTATTTTCGGCATTTTCAAAGCATAATAATTATTCACAATTAGAAACACACGTTGTTTACGCCCCCAATTTTACAACAAAAGTGAAACAAGTAAAACTGACCATCAAAATAAAAATTTTTACCTAGAGACATAAACTGGTTTACACAAACCCTTAATTCCAGGAAAAACGTGACAAAACTGTAAGCCGCTGTCTTTTATTAGTTACTACACCGAGAATTTAAATATCAAGTGATTATAAAACAAAATTAAATAATTGATGGATTCGACCGTTACTTGATGGAAATTCATTTTATGTAACAATAAAACACTGAAAACTTTGTTTTCAAACTTCCACAAAATTTATTTTAAATATTATCACTACAGCTGTTTCGGCTGATTGCCTTTCTCAAGTGATCTATTTTGGCTTGGGTTTACAAATTTATAGTCTCTAATGAAATAGGTTGAGGAATGGAGAACTGTTTGTCTCAAGTTGGTCATTCAGAATTATATCTGTGTTTTTTAATTTGTTGATTTCCATAGATTCTAACAAAGATAGCTTAAGGCCTTTATTTTGAATGTGAAGAATTTTAAATTTGTCCTTAAAAGAATGATTATGATCTAGAAGGTGAAGTGCGTATGTCGAATCTGTTTTTCTATTCTTGAAAGCCCTTTTATGTTCTGCTATTCGTTTATCAAAGTTTCTACCCGTTTGACCGATGTAAGTTTTTGGGCAGTCGCCACATTCAAGTTTGTACACACACACACACACACTATTGTACACACTAACAAGAGCCAAAATAAAAATAAAAAAAACACTTAAATAGTGGTGTGTACAAACTTGAATGTGGCGACTGCCCAAAAACTTACATCGGTCAAACGGGTAGAAACTTTGATAAACGAATAGCAGAACATAAAAGGGCTTTCAAGAATAGAAAAACAGATTCGACATACGCACTTCACCTTCTAGATCATAATCATTCTTTTAATGACAAATTTAAAATTCTTCACATTCAAAATAAAGGCCTTAAGCTATCTTTGTTAGAATCTATGGAAATCAACAAATTAAAAAACACAGATATAATTCTGAATGACCAACTTGAGACAAACAGTTCTCCCCTCCTCAACCTATTTCATTAGAGACTATAAATTTGTAAACCCAAGCCAAAATAGATCACTTGAGAAAGGCAATCAGCCGAAACAGCTGTAGTGATAATATTTAAAATAAATTTTGTGGAAGTTTGAAAACAAAGTTTTCAGTGTTTTATTGTTACACAAAATTAAATATTGGCATTTTCATGCTATCTGTAAGTTTGAATATAAAAATATATTTAACACCAAATTTTCAAATTATATGCACTTTTATAAAAAGATTCAAAATTTGACATTTTTGGATTTTTATGCATCATATGCAAAATATGCAATTTGCATATTTGCCTAAGTCTAGTTATTATATAATATTATTATACTTCGGCAATTATAAAAACTATACCGTCACTATCCATTACGATGTCACAGGCAGAATTTTTAATTTAATATTGAACGATAACACACTTCTATTAGTTTCGCGTCGATCTTATAGTACGGAAACGGCTATTGAAAGTTTCATTAACATCTTCCTAAAGATGAAACTAAAACAGTTTTAACATATTTGCTTTGTTTTGGTTAAAATTCCAATATGCTGAATACATTTTGTCTCAAAATTGATATCCCATTACATAAACGACAATTGTTTTATTAAAAAATGTGGTGCATTCATTAGGATTTGTTTTGTTGGAATACAAACAAAGTAACAAATCTGCTACGGTCTAATACAAGCTCTGAATAGCAGAAAAGTGAAGGTTATTGTGCCCACGCCTTGCTATCTAGATTTAAAAAAACTCCATTGCACAATAAATAACTAGTCACGTCAAAAATTTTAAACGAAGAATATAAAAAAAACTTGGAATGAGAGAAAGCACAATAATAATTTTTCGCCAGATGGAGGTTCATTGACTGCATTGTAAGGTAACTGAATTTTTCCATTTAAGGAGATTCAATTAAAAAAGTTTTATATACACTCAGAAAAATATAACTGTAAGATAATTAAGGAGGAAATTGTTTTGAATTGATTTATTCCATGATTTAGAAAAATGTACTTCCATCGTATTTCATAACGTGACTTTTCAGGTACTAAAATACTAAAATCAGTTAATGGATTTGGATATATCCCAAATACGGTTGATAAGCAGGACATTTTACAGCTATTGTCATACTTAAGAGTCCTCGTTGAAACTTGCTTCATGTTCTTTTCTGTCTTTTATATAAACTGCTACTCTTTTCGTGAACGTCCGGGCTGAATGATATCTCTCTAACTTGCGACTTCAATAATTGTCTACTGGTCAGCGTTGTCATGCTTTATGAGATACTTTAACAAGTTCTTTATTCTATGACTATTTGACTGTATGTGATTTATTAATATAATTGATGATAAATAATCTATACTCACAATATGGCAACAGTGTTGTCGTTAAAACTCAATTATCATTTCTCAGAATTCAGTGCCTAGAATATTGAAATTTTACTTTAACTTTTAAAGATTCTTTATATTCTCTCTGTACTTTTCACTACAAACAGTTAAAAAGTTGTGGCCATCCACTTTGGATGCCATTTCTTTTTTCGTTAACATATCTTTATTTTCGGTCATGGATGATCACATATTAAGGACCATACATTAAATACAAATGCATCACAATATATTTTAGTTGTAACGGGATCAAATACTTCCTACTGCATTATAACATCTAATGACAAGTTAATCCTGAGCGTTATCGCAGAAGCTGGAGTGTATCAATATTCGTATCTTCCATTTCGAATTATACGTCCATCTGAAATAGAACCCGGGATTAATTTTTATTTATTTTTAACAAGTTTCCGGATACCTTTCGTATAATCAAGAATAAGTAAACGGAAATTTTTATTTATTTATTTAATACACGGGATAACTCCATTAACAGTTTAAATTACAATATTCAATATCACAGTTAGGATTCAAAACTTGAAATTACTTATAATATAAAATCAATATCAAAAAGTTTAAAAAATGAGAATAAAAATCTTACATACTAAAAATATAAGAAGATCAAATTGAACAATACCAATATACATATCACAAAGCAATAGATCTTTTTGTAAGTTAAAGTTATATTGAAAATATCAAAATCGATAACATTTAATAGCCCCATTTGAATGGGTTGTGAATACTATAGATTGTTCTGTGGAAAGGAATATTGAAAACATTGTGGTAACGTAGAGCTTGATGGGGAACATTAAAGTTAATCTGGCTTAATAGGTTTGGACAATCAATAAATCCATGTATGATGTTATATATAAATATAGCTTCTGACATTTCACGACGCGACGGTTCTTAAGTGAGAATAAAGATAATTGCTTTTCAATACTGGAACAATCATGATTTTCAGTAGTAGTGTAGACGTGGTATGCACAATATCTCAAAAATTTATGCTGGACTCTTTCTATGGTATCAATATTGGTCTGAATATAGGGTGACCAAATAACTGAACTTCTTCGTCTTCGCGTGCCATATCAGAATTATCCGACGTTGTCGATCACCATTTTTCTCGATCTTCTGTAATATGGAATAATTGTCCTGCATTTGATATCTAAGTCCAGTCACGAATGTTTTTAACCAAGTAACTTGTTTTCTTCCTACACCTCTACGGCCCTGCATTTTGCCTTTAAGAATCAGTTGTAATATTTTGTATCGACTTACTCTTACTATATGTCCCAGATAAGACATTTTTCGATGTTTAACAGTCTTTAGCAGTTCTTTATCTTTCTTGACGCTTCTTGGTACTTCTTCATTAGTTTTCATTGCTGTCCAAGGTATTTTCAGCATTCATCTATGAACCGACATTTCCAATGCTTCAATTTTGTTTATGATCGATACTTTTAGCGTCCACACTTCTACAAAAATACGAACCAAACATAGCACTTAACCATTCTTTGTCTTAGTCCTAAACTGAGATGATTATTGCAAAGAAATGATTTCATTTTCATAAAAGTAGTTTTAGTCATTGCTATTCTACGTTTTATTGCTATGTCTGGATCTAATTGGTCCGTTATCACAGTTCCCAAATATGTCATTTTGTGAATCTTCTCAACTTGGACTCCATTTAATTGAAACTTTGCATCGGAATGTGGGTCACGACTAAACACTAAAAATTTGGTTTTGTTTGAGTTTATTTTAATGCCCATTTCCTCTTCTACCTCGTGAATACGATCAAGAAGAATTTGGAGACCTTCAATATTATCTGACAGTATTACTGTATCATCTGCATATCTAATCACATTAAGTAGTTTCCCGTTGATTTTTATTCCATATGGTTGTCTCCCAAGTGCCTTTTTAAGTAACTGGTCGGAGTAAATATTGAACAATGTTGGCGACAAAATGCAAAATTGTCTGACTCCTCGTTGTATGAAGATTTCATCGGTGTATTTATCTCCAATTTTTATGATAGCAGTTTGATTCCAATACAAAATTTTTAATTACACAAATATCCTTGTCATATGTTCCGATATTTTTCAGTATTTGCATTAATTTTACATGCTGTACTTTATCAGATGCCTTTTCGAAATCCACGAAACGTGCAAATGCATCTTTTCTTTGGTCACGGCATTTTTGTAATAGTGGCAATCTGTGGGAATCACTCCGGTGTTATATATTGAATTAAAAAGCCTTACTACTACTTTTATACTATCATCCTCTATTAGTTTTAGCAACTCAGTTGATGTATCATCTGGACCACAAGCTTTTCTACAAGTGTTCTACCTCGTATTTTATAATTTCTGGGCCGTCAGTACTTCTTCTTCTTCTTAGCCTTCTGTCGTCCATGTTTGGACATAGGCCTGTCCCACCTCCTTCCATCGGTCTCTATCCTGAGCAACATATTCCCAAGTACAGGTCTCAGTACAGTTTTGGTAAAATTCGGCAATATTATTCCTGTCATCTTCAAACTACTCTGATATATACAGCTGCCATTTTGCCAAATAACTGAACAGGATTCCAAAATAGTTCGAACTAAGTAACAATACACTAATCTTGTTGAATCAATGGAAAAATACCTTTATTGAAATAGAGTTTATAGGGTCGCAGAAAGTAAGCTTCTCATCAAAAATTACACCCAAATCCCGAATAGAAGAAACATAATTCAGTGACAGATTATTAATAGTATAGCTTGTTTTAATTTTATCGACTTTACGAAAAAAAACTTATAAAACAACATTTTTTTACATTCAAGTGGAGTTTGTTCTGATTGCACCAATTTTGTAGTCTGTCTAAGGCAACAAGGCTTGATCTTTTAAACTATCTATAACTTTCCAAAATTTCAAGTTTTCTGCCAACATTAGACATTTACTAGGAAAAAGGAAGTAATGTCGTTGACGAAGATATTAAAAAGAAGTGGAGAAGTGTGGCCTCCTTGAGAAGCTCTAGATATTACTGAGATACTGGCAGACAGATGACAACCTATATTGACTTTTAGACTTCTACCAGATGTAAAGTTTTTAATCCATTCAATAAACCTGACATGAAAGCCTATATTATTAATTTGCCCAAAAATATTTGGTGATCTACACGATCAAATGCTTTGGAGAAATCTGTGTATATTGCATCTACTTATTTACGGTCTTCCATTTGAGATAATATATCAGATTGATAGCAAACCAAGTTTGTTGCATTGGATTTTTTGTTATTGAAACCATGCTGTGATTGAGGTATTAAGCCTGTATATAACCAAGAAAGTTGCTTTGCTATAAGACAGTTGAAAAGTTTAGGTATTGCAGATTGTATACAAATGCTACTTTCAATGTTGTCTATCTGACCGTTTTTAAATATAGGAACAACATAACTTTCTCGCCATAAAGAAGGAAACATAGAGGTTTCGAGAGATCTATTAAACAATATAATAGCATTACAAGGGTATAGATACACTTTTTTAATATAAAATTAGGCACTCCATCTGGACCTGCAGTAAGCTTATTGGACAGGTCATTTATGCCATTAAAAATATTGGTCATGGTAATCTTAGAAGGACAAATATTTGTACTAAAGTTGCTATTTACTGGATGGATAGATATGTAAAGGTTGTTGTTATTGGTGAATACACAGTTTGGATGAAGTTCATAAATAAATAAATTAGCTATGTCTTGACCATTTTTTAATATGTATTATATTATACAAATATCATTTGTATAGAATATTTTGCATTCTTTTTAATGTTTGATTTTTCTTTTTTAGTCCATTTGTCATGTTTATATACATTTTTAACTTAAATTTTATATTGTATGTTTGGTCGAACATTGTAAAAAATTGTGCTATATTAAGGTCAAACTCTTCTTGTAGGAGTGACATATATTAATTCACTTTTGTTTGCATTTTTTATTGTTTTTTCACTAATAAATTTATTCAAAAATCATACAGAACCGACTATAGTTATTCTTCTTTTATTTTTTCCACCAATATTCCATATTTTAATGGAATATAATATTTTTATTTCCTCTGTAACCTTTTTAGATTAACGCGTATAAAGCGTTAATCCACTTTTTTTTATAATAGACTAACCAGGTACTCGACTACATTTAACAAAATTGTTACATTATGCTTGCGAGTTTAAGTACGCCACCGACACCAATTCAAATTTTGTAACACATATTGGTTTTAAATATTTATACAGCAAAAATCTCTACTAATGTAAATTACAAATGCAAATGACATAAGTAACTCAAGTATGTTGCGATGTTTCGAAAGACGATGAACAGTTATGTCTCCTACAATAAACATACATACCTTGAATTGGTGGGTTAAATGCGAGTTAATGGGAACAATGTGCATTGTGTTGAAGCGACAACCTTTTAAACTGTTGAAAAATGTTTTTTGTTGAATATTTGTGGTAAAATTATAAAAGTAGATTCGAAATAATCACATATTTTGAGGATACGTAAAAACAATACATTATATATTGGCATCATCGAGTGCTTTAATATTTCAATGAGAATTTATAGATATTCTATAAAACTGTAGTGATAATGAATTAATCAATTTTGTGGAAGTTATTACCAGTATTGAACTAAAGTTTATGGTTTTGAAACAAGCATCAAAAATATGGAAAAAGCAATGTGAGTGAATGAGCATCCAACTAAACAACAGTAAAACTCATTTTTACTTTTTTTTTTATTAAGGCTGTTTTATCGGTGCACCAAAATTTTTTCTCTGTTATTTACCGACGAAATGTCTCGAAATTTGGACATGTTATACGAAATTATGTTGCCTTTAAACTGATGGTTTTACTTTTTTTATTTTTTTGAATTTTCCGTTGAAAAATTGGATTATACTGTTTAACGTTCTATTATAACCAAACTTTTCACGCCCATCAGTTGAAAGAGTTTTTTTTTCTGTAATCGTTGATTCTTTTTTCACCTTTCTGTGTCCAGTAATAATCGAGAAAAGCGTATTCAAACTTTGAAGAAAATTGCTAAAAAATACTGAAATCTAATAGTGAAACGTGTTCCTCATCATTGTCGCTGAGCTTGATCGATAGTGACGTCATATCTCATGAACGTACGGTACGGTCTTATTTTTATTTTCTATGGGTACGGTCAGTTAGTTCGCTTGAATTAATCCATTTTAGTTCTTTCATTCTTGTATTTTCTTTATCAACTTGCTTAGTTTTTACAGTTTACAGTATTCTTATTTATTTTGAAAACATTGAAATTATTTAGTTTACGCGTATGTTAAGTAATATATTATTAGTTTAGTGGTATAAGTTAAAAGTTCTTTAGTTTACGCGTATTTTTAAGTATTACATTAGGTTAGTGATATAAGTTATAAGAGACAAGATAAAAAATGAGTCCCAGTAAACGTCCTATGTCAAGGAAAACGAGAGCAATTGCACTGCAGTAAGTATTTATTATTTATATTACAACCGTTTTTAAAAGCTTTTATTTAACTTTATATATATATATATATATATATAATATATATATATATATATATATATAATATATATACATATATATATACATATATATATATATATATATATATATATATATATATATATATATATATATATATATCTGACATTCGAAATGTCAGTTTTTTGTATGTGTCAACAAATAATCTTTAATAAATAGTTTGGAGATATCCTTATGTGTACAATTATTGTAATTATTGAACCTCTTAACTTATTTTCGTCTAGTAATTTCATTACAGAATGCATACAAATCCCATTTAACTTTAACAAGAATTCAAATTCTACTCTCCAATGACAGCATGCGCGAACACGACCGATTTTGTGATACGGGAAGAGCCTATCTTGTTATTCATAGTATCAGGGTTCAATCCATCAAGAATTAGCAGAAACATCTACTTTACCTAGTTGTAGTGTCGATTCGTAAGTAACCCTTTTTACTTTTTTTTTATTTACTTACCGTAAAGTAAGTAAATAGAGGGTTCATGACCTTACATATTATTTGTTTATGGTCAAAATATTACCAATGTTTTACTCTTAAATAATAATAATAACAAATAATATCATTTGCAGAAAATACTTTAAGTTTTATCGTTATTTCTAGTAATAGCTGTCATTCTCAGTCAGTTGAGATTGCCTCTCCGCAAAAACCATCTTTTTCGGTAGAAGACAGAAGAATAGTGGACATAAACTTTTTCATTAAATCTATTCAAGGTTTGAATAATCATTCTCCATTTTCATGCAACTTTTCTAATATGGAGATTATCAAAGAAAAAATGGACGGATTGATAAGTACATTGACTTTTAAATGTTAAATGAGGAATATTGAAAAGGAGATAGCAACATAGGATTCTGGTAACAATTCACTGAACTTGAATGGTTCTGGTTATTCAGACATACAGCAGCAGCACGCTGCATTAAATATACCTGTGATGTCCTACAAACAGTATGCAAAACATACGGAAATAGTTGCAGATATCATCAGCCAAACACTTTGTGATTCCTTAGAAGAGGCTGGACGGGAGGAATTAGCTTAAGCCAAAGAAATTGGTGAAGTAGATTCCGACGGAAATGGGTTAATAACCGTTATAGCTGATGGTGCTTGGTCAAAAAGATCGTATAAAGTAAACTATGATGCTTCTTCAGGTGTAGTACCTGACGTTGTAAAATTTATTAAATTAGTACGCCTTTGATGGATAGGACATGTAATTAGGCGAGATGAAGATGAAACGATCAGAAAAATTTTCGACCGAAGAGGACCAGTGGGAAAACGATCCAGAGGAAGACCAAAACTTAGGTATCAAGATAACATAGAGGATGATCTAAAATCCATCGGAGTTAAAGCATGGAGAAAGTTGCCAGAGGCAGGGGCGAATGGAAGATTGTTCTGAAGAAGCCTTTGGCTCATGACGAGCTGTAATGCCACTGATGATGATGAAATAACTATCCACGATTTGTATTTTATTCATCAATTGGATACTTTTCTTATGTAACTGCAACCTATAAATATATTAAAATAATGTATATTCCATTCAGAGAACTTTTTCCTCGCAGTGCGTCGCCTCGAAATACTTGCCAAATAAATACATTTACTATTATGATGGTTTCGCAGGTACCAATTTTTTATAGATAAATAAAAATATTTTTTGTTTAATTTTTACTACGCTAATATCAGTTTTCTCTAACAAATAAATAATTTATTGAAATAATTTTCAAGCTATAACTGCGAAATTGTTTATTTGTTTGTGACAACAAATTGTAATTTTTTTGATAATAATATTCGTATGTTCTTTTAAATTTATTATAAATAAACACCATGGTGTTTTTTGCAGTCACGTTTCACAAATTTTTATTTAATACTATGTTTAGCTAAGACATATAAATTAAAAATGTGATTAATTCTTTTTAAAACATTATCGACGATAATTAATAAAAAAAAAAGTATTCCGACAAAACTAATTTGAATGGAGAATAATGCATTTATTATCATTAAACAACCCGTCGGCCGGCGCCACTGAATAAACATCCAAACTTTTAAATTCGGTACGGCACGTACGGTCTGACATAAGCAAGTACATATTAGAAAAGTAAGTGATACGCCCACTTCAAATCGCAGTATGCTATAACTGCGAAAACAGCCTTAAGTAAAACGCGTCAACCATGAAAGGTTATTGGCGATGAAGAGCTGTACATAAAATCAGATGTTTGCTTATAACTACCATTTACAATTGATAACTTAAGTCTATTTTTATATTAGATTGTACAATTTAGTTAGTTTTAGAAACTTAGTCACTTTATCACGTTTACTATAGTTCAGACACCCTTCAGATCACTTGGTAAATCACTTTGAAGTTATTCCAGGTGATAGAGTGGGCAACTAACAATAATGTGTTCGATTGTCAGAGGAATATCACAAACATAGCAGTTGTTGGTACTGGTGGATTAACCTGGTATGTCCTATTCTCAAGCGGTGTTGTATGTCTTGATCTCGTCCTTGTTTGCATATTAAATTATTGGATTCCAGGAAGTATTGTAGATGTTTTTTAAGAATTTTTTTCTATTAGTTTGCACAAGGTGGATGTTAAAGATATAGGTCGATACGAATTTGGATCTGGCTTTATTTTATTAGGTTTTAAAATTGGAATTACACTTGCTGCTTTCCAATATTTATATATAGTTTTCACATATAACAGGACCACTGTGACCTACATAAAAAACATGATAATGAACTGATACAAGAATGCAGTAAATGAGTACTGAAGAAAAACATCAATAGAACCGAAATTTTGCGCAGGTGGATCTTATACTACAAAGTGGGAAATGCATCAGGCACCGCATACATAGCTACATACAGATTACGAGAGTTATATTGATGTTAAATGGAATCCTCAGAAAAGTCAAGAAGAGAGCGGATAATAAACAACTGTTCAACTGTGACAGATGGTAAAGATAAAACTTACTATGGTAGACGATTTTAAGGAAGAATAAGATAAGATAAGAAAGTTACAAAATCGAATATATATGTTTGATAAAACCACGTTGTTAAAGATGTTAAAGATATAAGAATTATTGACAAACATGTTCGTATCTTACTAATTCATGCTGTAATTAAACGGTCAATACCAAAATTCTAAGTTATCTTACCAATGAAATATCTATAAATATAAAACTAAATCAAGTTCAAACAAAAAAGTAAACCGATTCGTGTAAGCTCCTAGTTCTCGTATTTCCGCTCGCGTTTGTTTTTACAATTTCCTTTTCGAATTTAAGGAAACCATAAAATCGATGTTGTATCAACCAACATCCTGTATTTACAGAATCATCCATCACCGGACAATCACATTAGTTGATTTACTGATACAGCTTTAGTTGAAATTGGAAATTATGTGTCTAACCGAAATCGAATTAAAATATGCTCGAAATAATACAGATACAGAATTTTTCATGATATTAAGCGATGCTGAGGATGTAAACAATTAGAAACGTATTTAAAATTAGTATTCTGGTAGAAAAAAGTATATGTCATATATTACACTAATTAAAGTTTAATTTAATTGTTTGTGGACGCAATTGTTACAAAAAAGTACAACATGTAGTAAGTCGACCATATCTAACTGTGTATGTAAACACCTTAGCTACTTCTCAACACTATAGATATTTATTACAGGTTATATGGATCTTTGGAATTACAAAATAAAAGAAAAGTTATTACCAATTAATACCAAAAAAAGTGTGGAAAGAAGGCGAAGATAATGACATAAGTACTCCTTATTAGCTCCAGGTATGTATCAAAAGGAATTAACCTAAATAATGTCAGAACCTCGATTAGAACTTATAGTATTAAGGACTTAATTTTCAGTAGTAAAATTTTTTTGACCACGAAAATTATAAATGAGATAACCAGCGAAAACGATTTTAAAAAATCAAACTTAATAGAAATTGTAAATATTACGAGGACTGCGCCATGTCGCCTAGATACGGAGAAAACGTGGTAAACTTACTACAAGATTAGAAATATCAAAAAAATTGAACTCAGTTTTTACGAGAATTAAATGACTTGACTTCGTTGATGATTTCTAATTTAAATTCAAATATGACTACTTTTAAAGGAAATTGTTTTCCCCAAAGTTATGTTTTCCCGAAACATTTATCTAGTGCATAGTTGGAAGTTTTGTCGTTTTGATTTGAATTTTAGCAAACAAATATTATATTTATGTATTTATATTTCACATCACTTGTGCACAAAGCGACATGGCAATCTAGACTAGGAACTGAGCTAACCAACCTATACCACAAATGTTTCCCTGCATATTTACCAACTCTGTTGACAAACGTCGTGCGAGGAGAACATGACAAAGATCTAGAAACAACATAGATCGAACAACGAATCCTTCGAACATTACATTACAAAGCTTACAGCAAATGACCAGACGTTATGGAAGGCTACTAATAAGCTTAAGAAATCATTCACAACTATTCCTCCCATCTGTAAATGGCAAATTGTGTAATTAACTTTGATTTTCATCATTTTATTGGGAAATGACAAATGACAGTATGTAAAATGTCCTTCCCGATCAAAAGTTTTACTCCTGCAGAAGTAAAAATAGAAATAAACAAACTCAACTTAGGAAAGACCCTTATGTTATGATTTAATTTCGGCACAAGTACTAAAGCAACCTGACAAGACTTACTATGACAACAGTTATATTTAACTTTTATACTTTCTAGAAATAGGGAATCTTGCTGAAATCATTATGATATATAAGCTAGGAAAGGAGCCCAATGAAGTAACATCTTGTCGACCCATCAGCCGACTCTCAACCTTAAGTACGTTTTTACCAGTACTTCTACCAGTAAGTCTTAAAGAAAAAAAATACTGCAATGCTATATTCCTAGATATCTCACAACCGTTTGACAAAGTCTGCCACAGAGGTCGGCTTTACAAAGTAATAATAGCACTATCCAGTAACTATTTTCTTCTACTCAAATCCTATACATCAAATAGATATTTCTCTGTAAAATTCAATGCCCAACAATCCAACCTCTGTCTAATCAACTCCGGAGTCCCCAGGATAGTTCTCTCGCTCAGGTCCTTTTCTCACTCTACATAGCCGATATAACAGAGACTAATAATACTGCAATCGCTTCCTTTGCAGACTACGTAGCAATCCTAGCTGTAATCGAAGATCCTATACAAGCCTCATATTATCTCGACATATTCAGAGATTGGTAGAGAAATGAAACAAAAGTAAAAAAAAAAACAAAATCCACTGCAATATCATGTACCAGCCGCCACACACATACCCACTAGTAATGAACAATGTACAATGTAAGAATACCATCAGTAACAGACGTTAGATATTTTGACCAACGTCTCACTTGGAAGAAACATATCCAGACCAAAAGAAGAGAGCTGGACTTAAAATTCCAGACAATGTATTGCCCTCTCGACCTAAACCAAACCTCAACATCCAAAACAAAATTTTTCTATACAAAGCCATACGCAAACCTATCTGGTACTACGGACTATACCTATAGGATTGTGCAAAGCCAATGTCGCTAAATACCATCCAAGGATTTCAGTCTAAAGTGTTAAGATCGACAGTGTATGGATCATGGTACGTAAGTAATCAAACACTTCACTACGACTTAAAGATTCCTTTCATCAGAGAAGAAATCTATCGAGCCGCGGAGCCACAAAATTAACGTATAATTGACTAGGAAATTGAGCTAGTAAGGGAATTATTCAACCATGGTCCAGCCACAAGGAGACTAGATAGAACCTGGCTCCAAGACGTAATTCAAAACTAAACAAGAATAAAGTGAGACATCATCGAATGTCTCCCTTTCACGCCCAAAACCAGTAACACATTTACTTTGTACTCTGTAATGGTGTAGATTGTAAATAAACATAGTTAAGAAAAAATATTTATATTAAAATGACAGTAGCAGATTTATTTTAAACTGGTAATAAAAATGCGTGCAGTAACCCCTTCAAATAATCATAATTGCTGTATATACTCACCTTTGTGGTCAAATGTAATATAGCCTCATATATATGTATTTCATCTTTATTTTTTTCATTTTTTTTTGTTCTTTTTAATTGTTTGTGCAAATTGAAGATCTCGGTGATAATCCCAATTCTCGAAGGAACTCATCGTTTTTATTTACCATAGTACCTTTTTGATTTATTAGAGCAACTCGTCGGTGATCACTAGTTGAAATTTGGAAATTCGAAATTATGTAACCAAAATCGAATTAAAATATGTTCGAAATAATCCGGTTAGCACTTGTTTTTATTAATATAAAGTGGATTCGATTTTAATTGTCAATTACTTGGTCTGTATAGACACATACACACTCACATGCACACAAATTTCGGCTGTTGTTTGATTTGAAACAACCACTCGATATTGAAATCGTGCATTAAATACCGCATTTTAAGCCCAGTTTGTTTATAAAACAATAGGGATTGATTAGGAGTTTATTTCGGTAGCTAATGCTGATTTTAACTTTTCGACATTATGCTCTGTTATGACCTCATGCGAACGATAAGTCGAATATAATAAATAAATGAACTTTATATTATATATATATATATATATATATATATATATAATATATATATATATATATATATATATATATAATATATATATATATATATATATATATATATATATATTTATATATATATATATATATATATATATATATATATATATATATATATATATATGTATATATATATAATATAAAATTATAGTTTATTTTTATAAACGAGAGAGTAATTAGCATAATTTTAACTGGTACATCCGACCACTCCATGGGCGTGCTCAAGATTAATTGAATAATTGTAAAGAATAAATGAATTATTTCAGTGTTATAAAGTGTTATGTGTATGTAAACAAAAGTGACCTCTTTTATCACACACTATATTAGAACTGTCTGGCCTACATTAAAAAGGGTTTTAAAAAATTCACATTTTTTTTTATTTTTAAAAATTACAAAAGAGAAAAAGAGTTTTTAAAACCGTCTAAGGTATGTTAAATAGATGAATAAAAATATCAATATAAAACTTACAGCTACTTGTTACAAATCCAAATCAGATTTAGAAGATGAACTTTCAGAACCAAGATTTATAATAACTGGCTCGATCATTTTATCAGTAATATTGTCCAGCTTCCACATTTTTTCCTCTTCTTTAATAGTGTGATTTACTGCCTTTTCCCAGTTTTCAGGTTTTACATTATTTACGGCCTCCAAAAACAACTGTTTAACATCATGAATTTTAAAAGTGGTATTTTTTCTTGAAACTTCATTCTTTATCTGTGCCCATACCAGTTCAATCGGGTTTAATTCACAATGATATGGTGGGGATCTAAGTACTGTCATTCCACGATTTTTGGCAATTTCATCAATTTCGTATTTTTTAAATTTTTCTTTATGAAGGGCACACAACGAATAAAGTTCCTTTCTTATAGATCCGGGATGGTACGTAATATTTTTTAAACTCAGCCAATTCTGCAAGTCTTTTTTTAACCACTTGGTTGTGGGCAGTCCTTCTATAAGTCTGGAGTGATAACTTGCATTATCCATTACTATTACACAGTTCTTAGGAAGAAGATCTATCATTTGTTCGAACCATTCTTGAAAGACATCAGCGTTCATGTCTTCATGGTAGTCACCGGTACGAGTTGATTCAAAAGTTAATAAACCACCTTCAACAAAACCGTCTGAACTGCCAATGTGTACTATTATCAGCCTGCGTCCCTTTCCTGATGGTGGGTTTAAACCAGTAGATAAGTTATTTACAAAAGCGTGCCTTTGACTTGTAACAGTTTCATCCTGCCAAAATTTATTTGGTGTATGGCCCTCGTTGATCCATGTTTCATCAAGATAAAATATTTTTCTTTTTTGGTTTCTCATTTCCTTTCTGGTTCTTAGAAAATGTCTTCTCCATATGACAATATCGCTTCTTTCTAATAAAATAGACTTTCTGGGATTCTTTTTCCAGCGGAAGCCTATTTCTTTTAAAAGTTTCCATAACATACTTCGACTCATCTTCTCATACTTCGACTTCTGGGTAATCTTTATCATCTCGAACTGAGACAAGAACTTTATCCAATGTTGGAAATTCTTGTCTAAAGAAGAATTCATGCACTTTCCATCGAAGTCCTTCTTTAGAATGATATTCTATTTGAAATTTTGGTTTCCTTGGAGCATTACGTGACATTTGAAAACTACCACATTTCTCTTCTTTAATAACTCTGTAAATCGTAGATTTCCCAACACCAAGTGTACTGCTAACTAACTCAACGGTCTCATCAACACTTTCACATAAACGTTTGTCTGTAAATGATTTAAAACAATTAAATATTAATGTTTTTTCATTAACTGTTAAAGGACCAATTTTTCGGCGTTTACACGGCACTTCCAAATTTTCCATAACACTAGTATACACAATAAACTGCACCTTGCAACTGAAGTACCTACTTTTAGTGAACTGTTAAGAATTTTGAATACGCCACTTGGACCTTCCTACAAAATGGAAAAACCCACTATCACATTTTCTGTGGAATAAGTTTAGAAGGTAATTATCTAGTCAATCACTGTCGTAGATTCCTGGAATTAAAGAATTAAATGTTTGATTGTTGAAACCCTTACTTCGTGGAATGCACTCATTTCAGATAAAATAAAACGTTTTATTTTATCTAAAGAATTAAACTTTATTTTGCAAATAGGTAGGTACTTATTAAACTTTTATTGGTTATATATAACCAATAAAATAAACATCTTACATTTCTTGCAAATTCATTAGTACCTGTTAACCTCCATCACTCCGACACTGGCAACCTTATTTAGGGATTAGTAACCCTTACAACTATTGTATTCTATTCTGCTCCACCTTTATACCTGGTGGTCATACTCAATTTAAAATTGTTTTCCTATATACTTCTGTAAACTTGTTGACAAATATCTGTTTTTCATTGAGTCACCCGTATCAACAGTTTAGGGATTTGTATACACAATTTATTGTTTTATTACTCTCTCATACATAAAAATACACTATGGTATTTCTTGGGTTTAGGTTCAATAAATATTAAGTTTGGAACTAGATTTTATCGTGCCATTGATATCAACCTTTCCGCAGATAACCCTTGCCTTTGTCAAGATTCTAAAATGTATAAGATTGAGAACAAAAAGTTATTGTAAAATATATAAAAACTCACCAAAACGTAAAACGAAAGTAAAAATTGTTATCTGATATATCATGGTTTACTGTCATTAATATATAATTATTTTTACATGGGCGTGTCGTTGGTGTTTTACCTGAAAAACACTAAAAACTTCCAATCTAGAGTACGGAACATGAGTCCTGCTGCAAGCAGAAAACATGATTTTATCATCGCTAAGGAATTTTATAAACAAGGGGTGACATTATTAGTTGAAGGAACCACATATTGAATATTTTCAGACTAAATAATAATTTTCATATTAAATCACGTTTTTTCCACTGCCTTAACCACTCCTTCATTTCGTTTTTTCTACACCTCATAGTGGGACATTTTTCAACTTGGTCATTGTGATTTGGTGCGTTTCCTATAACCAATACACCTCGAGGTGGTATGTTAGGAATAAGTGTTTCATGAATACATTTTTTATAATTATCCATTTTTCAATTATGAAACCCATATCGCCGCCGGCGTGAACAATAATCAGCCTCTACCCTTTGGGCATTGGCTTGTGTACGTTCGTTGCTATTGTCTCCCCAGTTTTTCTCATGGCTATGAGAAGAACGGATATAAGTTTTACTTATGTAATTTATAAGCCGTTTTCTTCCCTATAATGTTTATTCATAAGAAAAATTTTCCGTAGCACTTGTATAGCACTGTTGTTTCCACTAGAATTTTCCTGTTATTCTTCGCTGTCCTTCATTAAATCTTCTATCCTTCTTCTCAAAGTTTCATGTTACATTTTGGGGTAGATTTCAGACTGATTTTTTACCACTTCTCGCTTCATGAAAGCAATTACATTTACCATTGTTCCTTATTGTTCCATATCCCATGTCAATAATTTAAAAACTCAAATCAATCACGATAACAGCTCTTTTAACACAGCTAAAGAAAAACAATATTTTTTTTTCGTAAACTGTACAAGCAACTCGCTTTTAACCAAGTTTCATTTGACAAGTAGTACATAAGGATTCACATACTTCTGGAGGCCGGGTTTAGTACTACTAAGGTCTGTTGTAATAAAATTTAGTAGCTTTTAATTTTTTAAACTCTACTCTGATTATAAAAGCAAGCTTGCTTAATTACGAAGAACCTATACAGATTTCCGATTAAACAGTTACACATTTGTTGTTAAAGATACACCAAACAGTTCCCAATATACCTCTAAGATAAACGTGAGAAATTTAATATTTATTGAGTTACTGGCAATCTTATGATTGTCGATAGGATCATCATCTGTGAGAAAAAATACTAATACTGGTTATTTGTAGCGAATATAATGTTAGTAAGCGGCAGAGTTCATGTTAAAATAAAAATAGTAATACTATTTTGGTTTATAGTATGTGATTTTGTGACATAAAGCTATGAAAAATATACAATTTTGTTATTATATTAATATACAATATTGACTACTTCCTAGTGTTTCTGTAACATTAAGATCTATAATTTATCTATTTTATATATTAGCTCTACATCGTGAATGGTTCCGCCAATTTAAGTACTGTAGTATCAAATTTAATATCCTTCCTAAGGGTAAGGGCAGCTTCTTTATTAATAGGAAATTTTTGAGCTTTGAGTTCATGTTGCATTTGAAAATTTTATTAATAAGTAAATATGTTTTTCTTTTATTCATATTTTAGTGACAAATATGAAATTTGCGCAATTAAACAACTGGAAGAAAATTTCTCGTAAAGAGAAGGACCAAAGGTAAAAATTACTTTAAATGAACTTAGCAAAGAATCAAAATTGTGTCTTCTAAGTGTCTTTTCTCAGGTTTTTTTGGTGTTTTCCCTTACTCCTTCTAAGACTTTGCAAATTACCACAGCCAGTGGAAAATGTTTTATTGGGTTTTTAACAAATTTAGGAATCTAGGAATGGATGCTTTTGCTTGTTTTTACGGTACCTACGTTATTAATTTCGTTATTTCGAATATTGCCTAAGGGCCCTGTTATACGTGAGCGAATGACGTCGCGTTAACAGCGCCGCGTTTGCGTCGAATAAACCGGACAATGCCACTACCAGGGAATAAATTTTACGAACGACATAGCCGTCGACGAGTCCGCGTTAGTATCGCGGGTTGCACATACGTATCGCTGACAACGCGGATAAAATTAACGGACGGCATTAGCGCTCGTGTAACATCTCCCTAATAAGCTTATAGTCATATGCTCTTTCAAAAAATTATTTACTAGACAAATTTGATCCTTTAAAATTATGAAAAGCTAAATTTTAAAATGGGAAAATACCACTGCTCCTCCTTCTAGTATTAAGTAATTCAATTTCATTAATTGTTTAAAAAACGATTTTTATGAATATATAAAACTATACTAATGCATAAACTCATCCTTATTTAATACTGAAATGTACTAAAGCCGTCACAATCACTCGTTCTATCGACAGAGCTACAAATCGGAATTTTGAAGAGTAAGAGAAAAATTGCACATATTGTTGCGGTGTCTTTTGTTTTTATCGATTCGGTATGATAAATTAAATTTCACGAAACGCTGCAACTTTTTCAAATTCTAGACATGTCGCCGTAGTTGCAGGGAGTGAAGGTAGATAATAGAATTATGGCCGAAGATCGATATTCAATAATATGAGCATTATAGTATCCCATTTGCGTCGAACTTTGGAACGGATAACCTCCATTGTCCTTATTAAACTGTATATTAACGTCAGAAACAATGAAAACTGCAGTATAGACAATACTCACTAGTGCAAGGCAGGACAAATGCGAAAAATGATTGTGTGGAATGAAGGGAGACAACTTTACGGAAGCGCCATCCATACTACGGTTTACGAGTAAAGCACGATTTACTATTTATGAAATTTTATAACGCAGTTAAACGAATATAAATATGCAATAAATACTGATTGACGATTTTTACGGTTTTTTAATTCTAATACATACATAGAAACTTATACCATGTGCCATTCACACAAATGATTTTTTTATCAGACAATAATCAAAATAATATTTTAAAAAATTAAACAGTAATACCAACAATAAAAAACTGCAACAGATAATATAGAGGTAATTTAAAATTAATTTAAATGATGAATTGTTTCCACATGTCAGTCCATTTTCTAAATAGGTAGGAATAGAAAAGACTTATTACATAATTGGTTTTATGATACCTTGAACGGCCACTCTCGCAGTTTTACAATTTCCATCATTAGGAGCTCGACTAAGGACTAATCTTGTAAGTGTTTTCTTTTCTGTTCCTACTTATTTATAAAATTATTTTATTCTGCATTCCTTCTTATTTCCTGAATCCTTTCTATTTAATAATTCCATATTCAGGTAGTCCTAATATCTTCAGTAATTAAATTCCATAATATGTAAAAGTATCATTCTCTTTCGTCCTGTTAATGATTCATTTTAATTTAATAATGTTTTTTATATCCTGTTTTGATGACCCCTTTGATTTTATTGGACATCTTTATTTATTAGCATTGTGTGGTGGTCTTAATAGTATTTTGCCTTCCCAGTTCTTCTTCAGAACATGTCTTCTTCTTTTCTCTAAATATTTTCTTATTTTCTGTACATGAACTTATTTTTCACTTCAATTCTAACAACAATCCGCAATTTTACGCTTACTTTTTCGTACGGTTTAAAATGTCATCAAAAGTGCTATAGGTCGCCAATGCATTTTAATAATTTCATTTCAGAGTATATTGCGAATCGTTGTTCTATTTGGTATTCACAAATATTCTTAGTATTAAGTGATAAAAAAAAACAAGGGAAGACTGTTAGTTGCAAACCTAATCTAAAGAGACCACAGGGAAACTAAGTTCCTGTAGCTGGCTGTATACGATGTATCACAAAAAATTTATTTAAAAATCCTTTATAAAAGGTAATTAAAACACCCAATCGGTCACAAAACGTTTTCGGAATCTATATTTCATCATCAGTGTGTCCTAAAGTATATAACCACCTTAATTAAAGAAAACATGGCATTTAAAATTTTGACCAAGGTTAATACAAAATGTGGTTAATACTTACTAAGTGTACATGTTTTGAGCCACTAAATATTTGGGTAAAAAAAATGTTTTTAATTTGAATTACAATGTTTTTTATTTGAATAACTTAAATTCAAATTAAAAACATTTTACGGGTTTTAATAGCAAATATTTTTGTGACTCAAAACATATATACCTAGTAAATATTAACCACATTTTGTATTAACCTTGGTCAAAATTTTAAATTTCATGTTTTGTTTAAATAAAGTGGTTATATACTTTTAGGACACACTGATGATGGAATATAGATTACCAAATATTATGTAACATAAAAGTTTATAACTATGGTAGACTGTACACCTAGTGTAGAGTCGTAAGGCTATTTAGCAACTTGTATGTAGCAAGAGCTATATAAATATCTGTTATTCGTATGCCTTCTGCTTTGTTTATTGGGTGTGTTAAATAAAGAACGAAAGGATGTATGGAGGAAGGGCGTGATTGTATCACTGTATAAAGATAAAGGGACATTCAGCACTGTAAGATTTATAGAGAGAACTAAAAAGTTTCGGAGGAAGATATGGGTAGGAAAACCAGTTTGGGTTTATGCCAGGAAGGACAACTAATGCTTTGTTTTTAAAGAAATAAGGCGAGAAGAAGATGAGCTATTTGGTATTTTATATATCTTGAGAAGGCGTTCGTTGCACTTCCCAGGCAAAAGCGACGGAAATGTATGAGAGGGGAATGGGTTCCTGAGAAGTACGTAAGGCTCGTGAAGAATATGTATGAGAGAGTGTACACCAAAGTAAGGACTTCTGGCGGATTGACCGAAAATTTTCCAGTGACGGTTGGTTTGCGTCAAGGTTCTTCATTGATCCCTATCTGTTCAATCTTGTTATGGATGTACTGACGGAGAATGTAAGAGATTATACAGGCCGGTTGGTTTAACTGGATGCGAATGAATGGGATACTCGGTGAAGACTGAAAGAAAAGATATATAAGAGATGTTGACGAAGAAGTTGTTGGAAGTTGAAGGAAAAAGAGGTAGAGGAAAACCGACGAGAAGATGCAATAACTGTGTGGCAGAGGACTTGACAAAGGTTTAAATGAATAATATATTATGGACAGAAATGAGTGGTGAAAAGGAGTAAAGAACAACATGTCCTGAAAAAGGAAAAGCTTAAGAAGAAGAATATGAAGAATCTTGAAAAGTGGTAGAACTGTGGAGTTTAATTTTAGCCTAGTTCCTGTATAAAAATATGATAGTTGTAGTCCATAGTAACTATATGTCAATAACAAATTCATTAAAAAAGCGTGTTGTGAGCCACATTGTATATTTATGTTGAACATTATCGAAAGTAATTATGACGTTCAGGTTAGGATATATGCGGTTATTTATATCTTTATTATTGTCACTGCTTATGAATATTTATAAAGTAGTCGGCAATATGTAATTTTGCTTAAACCGGTATTGAAGGATTTTTTCGACATTTACACTACTACAAGTGGTCTTAAACCATGAAATATTAATCATGTAGTTCGTTAACACTACGAATGTTTATATGTTGTTATAACTAAAGTTTATAAACTAAAAAAATACAACATATAAATAGATAAAGTTAAGTCGAAGAGAAAAAAATTCTCATCATTTTTGGAGTAGACATTTTTCCTTATCTTTTTGTTTTATCATTTCAAAACCCTTGTAATTACTGACTCTCTTAGACATAGAATAAAACAGCTGTATATAAAAAATCGCAAAAGCTATTTAATAAAACATATAGTACATTTTCTAGAGTCTAGAAATAATTGATGCAAAACACTTCACTTCATTTGAGCTCCGTCCCACACTGGTCTGTAAGATAACGAAGAAGCTGATCATGTTTGTGAAGCACAAGTTAATTTTTTACTCGAAACTAAAAAAAAAAGATACCCAAAATGAAATATGTTACATTAAAATCGGTTAATAAAGAAAAAAAGTTAAGTATTGCAAAATGAACAACAAAATCGCTATTTTCGATTTTTCGAACTAACAATTTCAGATGACCCCAAAAATAAAAATCCAGTACATTGCATTCGAGACTTTGTGGTAAGCCACAGAATGAGTCCATTTCTATGAATCCAACGACGAGAATAAGTGGTATCAAGAAAACTTTTAACAGCTCAACTAATATTTGTTAGGGCTGGCTCCCTTATAAAAAAAACCTCATTTCGCGAAGTGTTTGCAAATGCACGTCTTAAAGAAGTACCGGCAAAATATTTAAGAATATATTTTATTTAAGAAATATAAATATTTAAGAATACAATATAATATAAATATAATAATATAATATAAGAATAATATAATATAAATATTTAAGAAATATACCGGTAAGAAATTATAGCTAGCCTCTCCAGTATTCTGGGTAATTCATATGGTCCTATCAAACGATTGTTAATTATTCCAGCCCTTAAATGTGTGCTAAATTTTCGTTGAAAATTTGTCCTACGTATTAAATAATAGTTTTTGTTGATTCAGGTTCTCTGAGAAGTATATCTTGAAACCACGTACAAAATGTTAATTTTAGAGGAAGATAACTTTGTTGTAAATCTTGTACTCTTTAATAGTAATATGCATGTAGAAGTTGTTCCCTAAATGTTGTATGAACAACATTTTTTGACGTTCCGATATACATAAATTCAAGACATAAATTTGGACAGCTAAATTACTGTTACCCTGCGCTTCTCCATAAATAATCAACATATACACATATCATGGTACTCACGAAGGGGAAACATTTTTACGGTAACACTAAATACGATTGTTCCGAAATATCTGTTTACTATGTTGTGTTTTCGTACTGTACGTAGTTGACAGATTTCTTTTTGCATACCAATATATATTTTGGTTTTTTGGACAAACGGTTGAATTTAGAAAAAAATGTTATAAGATTTTTTTGCTCTAAATGGTGCCTTCTACCCATACCTTTAAGGAACGCATAATTTTCGGGGACACCCGGTATAAAGTGATAATTTAATGAAGTGCATCTTTTAAAACTTGTAGAGGGTAAGTGTAGATACACAATTTTGCATTGCACGTTCATATTTCTATGTAACTCGTTAAAATATGAAAATTCTTTTTTCCAATAATTGCATGCAAAATACCCACTGATTGTGAAATCAGCGTGTTTTCTGAATTTTTTATCGAACTCATTAAAACCCAATCTGCTTTTTACAGCGATATAATTTTTATATATGCATTCATTGGGATTTTTCGTCTGGATGGAAAAACATCCGGTACCCACATGTTATTCCGTCAAAAGCCAATTCAAATAGAGTAATAATCGTGGTGTCAATAGTCACTAATTTGCTGGATTTTTCAAAAAGCGAACATATTTGAAAATTTGTTCGCCTATCGGTCTTTAGCCTCGTGTTTTGATTGAATAATAATTTGATTTCTGGTCGCTAGCAATCTGCGACAGGGTTTGATTTTTTCAAATATGTAAATTAAACTTTCGGTATGACCAAAAACATGTAATTGTCTGTAGAGGCCTACACAATATTTTTGACAATCTACAATTTTTGTTTAAAACACTTTCTTCTGAAATCTCAGTTTTTATCAAATATTTCATTGAAAATGGTAGATCACAGCTATAAAATGAACTTATTTTTTAGACGTTTCTGCTACTAGATCTAAAATGGTTTTAAAATCAAAAAGCAAAAAATTTCTTCAACTAAAAAGTTGTATTTAAAAAAAAATAGAAATAGCAAAATTTCAAATTGATAAAATATAGACGAATAGACTAGTATATAACTTGCAACAGCGTTTATATAATAATTTAATATATGCGCTGAAATGTTTTTTAATACCCGGAATGAAAAATGTATCGAGTGATATTACTAATATTTTTTTGTTGAATTTTTGCTTCGTTTATTCCCTTTTTTATACTGATACTGGATATGTGGACTATACCTTGTTCTTGTTATTGCTTTTTTTCTGGTTACCTAATTCTAGTCCAATATTTTTGACCCCACTTTTCAGTTGTTTGTATACTTCAAAAACGTTACTACTTTGTTAAATATATTAATTTATGAATTATTAAAAAGACTGGACTGAAAGAACAACTTTAAACTAGGGATGAGCCACAATAGATCTCTTAGATCGAATGGAAGGGAGGTTAAGCACCCACTTACATTGAACCTAATTTAACTTCATCTAATTGACGAATAAAAATAAAATTATATTGTCTATAGTTTTTCATATTTATCAAGACGGATTTAATCTTGATAACATTAAATGAGTTTTGTGTTCTAAAGTTTACACTCTTCTTCAGCTTGTTTCTTTGTTTTACTAGAGCCATTTCTGCTATTTTAACCAAAAGTATTCACTTCTAGTCTACAAGTTATTTCCTTTTTATTACTTTCAAAATTACTATTTAACTGGGAATAAGCCACAATTAAAATAAAAATACGTTTATTGACGTTTCAATTTCCACTTCGGAAATCGTTCTCAAAATACAAACAGTAAATTAAACAAATTTTGTTTTTTGTTACATAGTGAAAAATTCTTCGAATAATTTAATTTTATCTGACTCATTTATATTGACAATTCAGACATACATTATGCATTTTAAAGTAGACGACTTTAAAATGATATTGAATATTGTTATTATAATATTGTTATTATAATAATGAACATAGCGTTCAATGGAATAATTCAAATGTAGTCCTAAAAGAAACGGATGGTAAAAAAGAAAAATCAAAGAAGCGGCTCTAATTATGCTAAATGAGGCAATTGTGTCGCAAATTCCTCGGCAGAATGTAGTAAGATCTGGTTACCAATATTGAAAGAGGAAGTTATTAATAAGAAAATACCAGTATTAGCATGATACTATGAACTGAAGATAAACCCACGCGCACGCGATCAGTCTATCTCTTTTACACGTGTGACGTCACTTGGCGACAAATATCACCAGAAATGTTCTGTTTTGCATGGAGTTTTGTCAGATTTAGTATTGTTTTATCGTTTATCTCGTACGTTGACAAATAAATGTGTGCACTTTATGTAAAATATATTTCGAATAGTAAATTCAAGATAAACTCTTATCGCCAAGTGACGTCATGCGCATCGAAGTACAAAATACGATTGCGAAGTGGTTTTATCTTGGAAGTCATAGTATCATGAGTATTAGTAAGTCAATAACATATAGAAGATACATCATTTATGTTTTTTAAATAACGAAGCATATAAAATCAGAATTTTGGTGTTTGTTGAAGGTAAACTAAATTCACGAACCAATACTCACCATGTCGGGATAGTATTATGAGGTTTTTTTCCTGATTTTTCCCTCACAATTTACTATGGAATCACTAACAGGAGAATTTTACTGTCATCATGTCATGTGTTTGTCTTTTTAAAGACGAATTACATGCTATGATTTTTTTCTGATGGATATTCTTAAGTTAAAGTTGATTTCATGTAATCGAATGAACTATCTTATAAGTAAAGTCGTCTCAGGAGCGCAACTCAAGGATATAGGCAATATCATTTTAAAGTCGTCTACTTTAAAATGCATAATGTATGTCTGAATTGTCAATATAAATCAGTCAGATAAAATTAAATTATTAGAAGAATTTTTCACTATGTAACAAAAAACAAAATTTGTTTAAAGGTGAAAAAGACAGCAAATATTTGATTTCACGCAAACAGCGCCTTTGTATCTGTTGATACGTATTTCGACCTAATAGGTCTCATCAGAACAGTTTTTCAAAGGTGTTCTCAACGTGAAAGATCAATATTTTCTGTCTTTTAAGAAGCAACAATAACATGGCTTCGAATACGGACGCACTAGCGACATCTAATTTAACAATCGTAAAATAGTTTCGAAACACAATTCAGATTTCTGCTTTTATCTGTGCTTTCTAAAAATTGCAAAGCAAAACAGACGTTGATAAAGGTGTTAAAAGAGACGTGGGGAATCTAAAATTTGCATTCCACGACACATCTTTTCAACTAAGCAGAAATCCTTAGCGAATTGGTTTCTTGTACTCGTACAGAGTAAATCCGAAAAAAGTGAAAAAGACAGCAAATATTTGATTTCACGCAAACAGCGCCTTTGTATCTGTTGATACGTATTTCGACCTAATAGGTCTCATCAGAACAGTTATTCAAAGGTGTTCTCAACGTGAAAGATCAATATTTTCTTTCTTTTAAGAAGCAACAATAACATGGCTTCGAATACGGACGCACTAGCGACATCTAATTTAACAATCGTAAAATAGTTTCGAAACACAATTCAGATTTCTGCTTTTATCTGTGCTTTCTAAAAATTGCAAAGCAAAACAGACGTTGATAAAGGTGTTAAAAGAGACGTGGGGAATCTAAAATTTGCATTCCACGACACGTCTTTTCAACTAAGCAGAAATCCTTAGCGAATTGGTTTCTTGTACTCGTACAGAGTAAATCCGAAAAAAGTGAAAAAGACAGCAAATATTTGATTTCACGCAAACAGCGCCTTTGTATCTGTTGATACGTATTTCGACCTAAAAAGGTCGAAATACGTATCAACAAAAATTTTCTTAAAAGACAGAAAATATTGATCTTTCACGTTGAGAACACCTTTGAATAACTGTTCTGATGAGACCTATTAGGTCGAAATACGTATCAACAGATACAAAGGCGCTGTTTGCGTGAAATCAAATATTTGCTGTCTTTTTCACTTTTTTCGGATTTACTCTGTACGAGTACAAGAAACCAATTCGCTAAGGATTTCTGCTTAGTTGAAAAGATGTGTCGTGGAATGCAAATTTTAGATTCCCCACGTCTCTTTTAACACCTTTATCAACGTCTGTTTTGCTTTGCAATTTTTAGAAAGCACAGATAAAAGCAGAAATCTGAATTGTGTTTCGAAACTATTTTACGATTGTTAAATTAGATGTCGCTAGTGCGTCCGTATTCGAAGCCATGTTATTGTTGCTTCTTAAAAGACAGAAAATATTGATCTTTCACGTTGAGAACACCTTTGAATAACTGTTCTGATGAGACCTATTAGGTCGAAATACGTATCAACAGATACAAAGGCGCTGTTTGCGTGAAATCAAATATTTGCTGTCTTTTTCACTTTTTTCGGATTTACTCTGTACGAGTACAAGAAACCAATTCGCTAAGGATTTCTGCTTAGTTGAAAAGATGTGTCGTGGAATGCAAATTTTAGATTCCCCACGTCTCTTTTAACACCTTTATCAACGTCTGTTTTGCTTTGCAATTTTTAGAAAGCACAGATAAAAGCAGAAATCTGAATTGTGTTTCGAAACTATTTTACGATTGTTAAATTAGATGTCGCTAGTGCGTCCGTATTCGAAGCCATGTTATTGTTGCTTCTTAAAAGACAGAAAATATTGATCTTTCACGTTGAGAACACCTTTGAATAACTGTTCTGATGAGACCTATTAGGTCGAAATACGTATCAACAGATACAAAGGCGCTGTTTGCGTGAAATCAAATATTTGCTGTCTTTTTCACTTTTTTCGGATTTACTCTGTACGAGTACAAGAAACCAATTCGCTAAGGATTTCTGCTTAGTTGAAAAGATGTGTCGTGGAATGCAAATTTTAGATTCCCCACGTCTCTTTTAACACCTTTATCAACGTCTGTTTTGCTTTGCAATTTTTAGAAAGCACAGATAAAAGCAGAAATCTGAATTGTGTTTCGAAACTATTTTACGATTGTTAAATTAGATGTCGCTAGTGCGTCCGTATTCGAAGCCATGTTATTGTTGCTTCTTAAAAGACAGAAAATATTGATCTTTCACGTTGAGAACACCTTTGAATAACTGTTCTGATGAGACCTATTAGGTCGAAATACGTATCAACAGATACAAAGGCGCTGTTTGCGTGAAATCAAATATTTGCTGTCTTTTTCACTTTTTTCGGATTTACTCTGTACGAGTACAAGAAACCAATTCGCTAAGGATTTCTGCTTAGTTGAAAAGATGTGTCGTGGAATGCAAATTTTAGATTCCCCACCTCTCTTTTAACACCTTTATCAACGTCTGTTTTGCTTTGCAATTTTTAGAAAGCACAGATAAAAGCAGAAATCTGAATTGTGTTTCGAAACTATTTTACGATTGTTAAATTAGATGTCGCTAGTGCGTCCGTATTCGAAGCCATGTTATTGTTGCTTCTTAAAAGACAGAAAATATTGATCTTTCACGTTGAGAACACCTTTGAATAACTGTTCTGATGAGACCTATTAGGTCGAAATACGTATCAACAGATACAAAGGCGCTGTTTGCGTGAAATCAAATATTTGCTGTCTTTTTCACTTTTTTCGGATTTACTCTGTACGAGTACAAGAAACCAATTCGCTAAGGATTTCTGCTTAGTTGAAAAGATGTGTCGTGGAATGCAAATTTTAGATTCCCCACGTCTCTTTTAACACCTTTATCAACGTCTGTTTTGCTTTGCAATTTTTAGAAAGCACAGATAAAAGCAGAAATCTGAATTGTGTTTCGAAACTATTTTACGATTGTTAAAATTTGTTTAATTTACTGTTTGTATTTTGAGAACGATTTCCGAAGTGGAAATTGAAACGTCAATAAACGTATTTTTATCTTTAATTGTGGCTTATTCCCAGTTAAATAGTAATTAATTTAAAATGCCACAAGAAAATAGCTTCAGAACAATACTTTCAATTTAGTTCTAATCTTTTAGCGATTGTATAAACTTATGTTGGGCACAAATCTAATACATCTAAATATTTTTCGTATATTTTAGTTGTCTTCTTTTCTCGGTGATCTCGGCGTAATATCGTTTGTTGTATACTGTAGGGCATTTTTTTGTGTACGTTAATAGGTAGTTTTGGAATTTTTAAACGAGGATAATGTTCTGTAACAATAAAACACTGAAAACTTTGTTTTCAAAATTTCCACAAAATTTATTATAAAATCGTATCACTACAGCTGTTTCGGCAGTGTGCCTTTCACTTTTCAAGTCACTTTTCAGTGTTCATTGTCACAACAAAAATGTTCTGAAAACTCTTTCTGTAGAATGGACCGTTCTTGACCGTTCAAAACATAGCTTGAAGCGACCGACGAAGTAATTTTTTTTTTTAATTAAATTTGTACTAAACCGACGGTAAACATTTGATATCTTTTGATCAACGTGTCCTATCTACAAAAATCAGCATGCGTTTTAAAAGTTAACAGGGCAGCTTTCATATGGAATTCTTATATTTTCTCGAAAATGAAGTCAGTTTCTATAAAGTTGTTAAATACACTGGAGTGCAAAATTAACCGGACACCAAGATTTTTCCTTAAAATTGGCATTTAGAAAAGTTTGAGTACTTTTAATTAAGTATTTAATAATAAACAAAATTTAAAAGTAAAATTTATTTAACAATGAAAAAAGAATAAAAAATTTGAAAATCTTCAAAGGAACAAAAATTCATTTTTCTAATTTTTGAATAAAAACGATATTTAGTAGGGTGGGTGATGCATCTTCACGAGCCCTAATTACGGCTCTCATTCGATCAGGCACATTTCGGATAAAGGCAGCAAATTTGTCCTGTGAGATTTGCTCCCATTCGTCACGAAGTGCTTGCTCCAAGTCATTAACGGTTTGAATGACGTCGAGTACCAATTTCATCCAAGTAATCTCGTTATTCTTGCAATGTGCGGATGAGCCTTATCTTGCATTAGACTAACCTTTTCTCCAACAAATGGGAAAAATGGCATTACATGATCTTCCAAACAATATTCAATATACATTTTAGCGTTTAAATTGTTCCCTAGAATTGTAACAAGTTCTGTATATGCCTCTAGGGAAATGCCTACCCACACTATTATACCACCTTCACCAAATTAAACTCTGGGAGTAAAACAACGTTGATCATAACAGTCACCAGCTCTTCTCAAAATCCCATATCTGATGAGTAGATTATGTTAAATGTTGATTCATTCGTAAAGAGCATAAAATTTAAACAATGCTTCCAATGATCTGCTTTTAATAGAGGCCCCGTGTCAGGCATATTGATACTTCGATTTTTGTCCATAGGGCACTCTGATCAAAAGATACCGATTTTTTCAAAAGATATCGATTAAAAGTTTTAGTGAAGCAGAATTATTACACATCTTGCTAGAAAGTGACAGTGAGATAGATGAGTTGAACTGAGCGACCTTGATGAGTTTCTTACAAACCTAATTGATACTGCTCCCAAAATAAAAAAAGAAAATAGACAATAAACAAAGAGTTCTATCATTATACCATTGCCTTATGTATCAGGAAAAACCAGCTTTGTGTGTTGAAAAATCTTTTGCAAACTTTCATAAGACATAAAATTATTTTACTTCTAATATATTAGCTTTTTTTTGTATGTATACGAGTATAACACCATATTTTAGATTCTTTTCCTGCGACATGTGCGCCATCCGTTTCCGATACAATTATCTTTATCTTATACCTGGTGGAATACATGTGAGCTATGCAAAGTCTCAGGATCGGACATCCACACGCAACGTGTTGGGTAACTAACAGATAAAATCACCGGTCGCTTTAAGCGTTGTTTCTGAAAGAATGGTTCATTGTATATAAAAAGTGCTAATAAACATTTTTGTTTAAAATTTTCTCATCTACATTTCTTGTTTAAACATTTTTTTCTAAGGCGTACATATTCTTGGTAAATCTATGTCCCACCACTACGAGGGGGGTTTTAGAGCTAAGCTTGGGGGTAGAAATGCCCCCGTTTGTCCGTCTTTTTTAAGGAACCAAAATTGACATTTTTGTTAGTAAAATTCAGCTTATTCGTATGATTTTTAGAGGTCAAATCTCATGACGACTAGACTATATTTGCAGTTGAGTCTAATATAGCTGTAATAATATATGTTTAGTTGATATAATATATGTAGAGCCGTATTGTTAAAACGGTTAAGGACACTAAATGTCTTTCTTGAAATTGTTTCGCTTTCTCTTTATCTGCTTGTAAATTCGTAGAGGCTTGCCACGTAAGTTTCCCTTGGTCAATAGGACAACAATTACTAAAGTTACAGATCCGGTCAACTTGGTCAGAGGAAGATAGTCTTGAAACTTTGTATATAGTTCCATTAGAACATACGAATACAAGGTGTGTCAAATTTGGGGTCAAAAGAACAGAATTTACAAAAAAAACAGGTCCAATATTTTTATTGGCTTTTTTTACAAAAATACAGTTCGTCCTGCTATTTTATGTAACTGAAGATCGAATTGAGATGAAAGCTTTCTGGGATCTTGACTGAATAACTTTCGCAACTTTTCTTCTCTTTTACTATTAATATTTCGAAATAATTTCGCAATATACGAATAGATGTCTAACAAAAAATGGAAAGACATAATTTACTTCATACTCCAACAAATTCACTGCAAACACAAATTGATTGTAAAAATATAAAATCCAGAAGTTTAATTTTTCTCCACTTCTTCGTTGCGTTTTCAAATATCCATTAAGCTTAAAAAACGTAATCCTAGATTTATGTTTAACGCCCTAAAGCTATTAATTTTAATAGCTTCGCTACTTAAACTGCATCGTTGCATATTTTCCTCGCTAAAAGAAGTAAAACCACTCTTATGACGTCATTTTTGGCTCATTATAAACTACGGTCCAAAGACTACTGATATTTTCACTAACACTAAAATGCCTTTACCTACAAGTTGAGTTTACATATACATATTTATGTATACGATATACCTTACGTTTCGATCCAGAATGTAAGTGAAAGACAGTAAAAAATGCAAAAGGTGAAATGTTGACTGTAAAAACGAATTAAGAACTTAATTAAAAAAATTACATAAGTTGCCACAAAAACTATAATTCTTTACGTTAATATTATTTCAATTTAATAATTTCAAATCATTTTAATAATATTTTAGCATTTTAATAATCAATTTAATTACAAATTAAAGAAACTGTAAAATACTCATAAAATGAAGATGTCTTCAATCGGGGGAACTACAACATGACCCCCGATGCCATAAATTTTTCACCAGCGGTCAGATACAATAATGTGGACTAACTGAGGAGAGAAGCCGGCAAATAAACTATCAAATGATGTCAAGAAGGCACTAACCAAAGCTGCTTCCGAGATATAGTCTATTTAAATGTAATATAATTGATAAAATAATTGATCTAAATTTCTAATAAAAAGATAGTTAAATTAACGTGAAAGAAAGAAATAAAATAAATATACGGTGGTTTAAAAGTGGAATATTTAATATTTCAAAAAAAGAATTAGATAGTTACAACATTGTTGAAATAGGCCATGTATTGAACGTGTTCATATAGCCCATACCTGGGCCATCCGTTCCGTAATGATAAGTACAGTCTGTTACAGCTTATCGTGAAAGGCAAGATTGAAGGTAGAAGAGGTTTGAGCGGAAATTAGAAATCCTGGCTGAGAAACTTGAGGGAATGGTTTCAAATACCAGAAGCTGCGAACATAATACATGCGGCACAAAACAGAGAAACCTATCGTTTGATGGTCGCCAAGCTTCGGTAGAAGACGGCACATAAAGAAGATTGAACGTGTAAGTGGAAAGTGTTCATAATTGTGTCAAATGTTTAGGAATGTTCGGCTAAAATATCTATAAAAGAAGTAACATTATTTAAAGCATCATTCCAGTTTAGAAGAAGAAATTCTGATATACCTTACAGCAAAATTAACTAAAGCAAGTGGAATAAATTTCGATAAGTGAAAAATAACGGTGTAAATAATTATGGGTATATAAAAATGGGTATTATCAGTATTTTTGAGGTGCGTTCCGGGAAAGACTTTATTAAAGGATTTTTTTTGATTACATGAAATCACTTTTATAAATACCAACATTAAGTTAATAACTGTTTATGTAGGAAATATAGAATTAGCTGGTTAATTAAAATCGTAAACAAAAATAAAATGTAAATGGGGGGAGTAAATATACGAACAATCAATTGACGTAACTCGACACAATTATTAGCACAAAGAATTTATTCAAATAACCACTTACCCTTTATTGTTACAATTATCGTTGTGTACGAACTGATAATATCCATTTTTGTGGTGGCAGCCGTAGTAAAAAAATTATGTTTTGCGTGCACTCTTATAATTTGTGGAAAACGAGTTTTTTCTCTCTTACACAAGAAGTAAAGGTTTTAAGTCAAGAAAACGCTTGGTAAATGCTCACACACTCTAGGTTCGCATTCTTATCGAAGTAATAAAAAACCAAAAACACTTGCGAGTTTGTTGATAATGTTAAAACATATGATAAGGGGTTAAAGTTAATAATGTTTCCCACATAAGTGTTAAATTTTTTAATATTATATAATTTATTGTCTCCAAAATTGTATCCAAAAATATTAGGATTCTATGTCGATTATGAGAGTAAAGAAAATATAAGACTGAATACTTAGTGTGTCGGAGTAGCTTAATAATGTTTTTGACTGTTTTTCTACTGATGGTCTTTTTATGACCATTTAAATAAAACTATTCTTTTTCTATATATGGCCAAATCAAAAGTACTACAGGAAATAAGAATACCAGAAAAAATAAAACTCTTCAGTGGTACAGAAAGCCAAGTCCTACATATAAAGCATAACGTCTAATCTGATAGCTGTGCTAAATTGAGTAAAAAAAGTCTATGTTTTATCCCCCCTATTATTCAACATTGTAGTGAACTCTGTTGTAACAACGTATATTATATTATGCCTCTTAGCATATACAAAACAGGACATGCCATTTCTAGTTGACAGATTACAAGGAGAATCAAAGAAGGTTGGTCTAGAAATAAATATCAACAAAGCCAAAGAAATGGTATTTGACTCCAGGAACAACCTATTTTAATTAACAACCAAGAAATTGAGAGATTGTATATCTATTTGTATATCTGGGCAGCATAATTGACTGTAACGGTGGTACAGAGCATTTCCAGTAATAGCAGGTGGACTTTTAACAGTTTTCTATGCTTTGTTAATCGTTTGTGCAATTAACTTCCTAGTGGATTATAAAATGAGCATTATTGATTATAAATTAAAGCATCGCCATTATTTGGAAAATCTTGGCATGTTACTGACAGCCGAGTATAAGGAAGAAAGGGATTAAGATCCGCGGCTATCGGGAACATTGCGCGGGGACCAAGCAATAAACCTGAGGATTATGATGAAGTATTTGGGACTTAGTACCTAGTGGACCATTGAAACTAGAAAACTGGCATATTGAAACGGTTGACAAATACATATATCTGGGCCACGAAATACAAATAAGTAGAGACAACCAAACATGCGAATTATCTAGAAGAATAGCTTTAGGATGGGCAGCCTATGGCAAGCTAAAAGACGTGTTTAAGGAAAACATCCCAATAAAGCTAAAGAGAAAAGTATTTAACCAGTGCGTACTTCCGGTGCTCACTTATGGAGCTGAAACACTGACATTGACTAAAGCATCAATAAAAAAGTTACAAGTAGCACAACGAAAAATGGAAAGATCTATGCTTGGCGTAACTCTAAGAGACCGAATACGAAATGATGAGATACGGCGAAGAACTGGAGTGGAAGACGTCATAGAATGGATTACGAAGTTGAAGTGGAAATGGTCAGGACACGTCGCAAGACAGAGAGACAACAGAAGAACAAATAAGATTTTGAATGGCGGCCAACGGCAGACAAGCGAAATCGTGGAAGACCACCTACCAGATGGACGGACGACATTAAAAGAATAGTGACAAACTGGATCGCAGCTGCACAGGACAGAGAGGAGTGGAGACATCTATCTTGAGGAGGTCTATGTTCGACAGTGGACAAATTTGGCTGTGTGAGGATGATGATGATGATTTGGGACAAATATGTGTGATTTGTTCCAAAACCAAAGATAAAAAAGTCACTAGGTGTATTATATTTGCAGGAATTTTTTTTGTTTATCACCTTTCAAATGTGATACTTGCGTCAATGAGTTAAGTAGTCGATTACTGTTTAAGCTTGTTTTTGTCTTTATATTTTTGTTGTGTGTTATGTTAATTTACAATGTAAATGTTTTGGTTTTTGTTTAAACTTCTGGACAAGGTCTGTTTAAGGTTATTTTGGAAATGTGCAATAAATTTTATCTAGTTTTACAAGTTTTTAGTTCAATACTAAATTATTATTTTGTGAGACGTATTGTACCATGTCATACCCCACCACACCAACGCAGTGTTAATTAGTGGGTATCTAGTAACAGAATTTATAATTTGCTGTATTTGTTATAATGCGATATTGTCCGATATCATCAATTAACCTCCCAAAAAAAACAGCAAGATTTTCATCTAAAATTTTCGAAATTCAGTACTTAAATATTTTTATATTTAAAACGAAATGCATAGATCAGATTTAACAGCCCCCCTAAAACACACGTTAAGTTGGTAACGCTAAATCGAGGTTCACTTGATTAAATCTGTAACATTCTTAACAATATACAATAATTCACTTCATTGAAACTCGTTTTATTCTACTTACTCACATTGTGAAAGGATCTAAACGAGACTTGACATTTTAAAGTAATCGAAATTAATCCGATCAGGCCCTGACCGTTATGCAGATCGAATGTTTCTGTCTGATATTTGACAACGGTAATACAAACTCATTCAGCCTCAATTCCAAGACTGTTAATAACCTTGGGGGCGTGGTGTTGTGGTGAAATATATTTTTCCATTCACTTTTTAAAACACTGATTATGAACTGATTTATATTCCACACGCATTCGAGACCAACATGGACTATTTTTTTATGAAATTAATTCTCTCGAAATAGTATTTTGTAGCATATTATTTGTGTTTTATGAAACCACCTACAGAAACAATAACTGGAAAGATAATATATTATTTTGTTGCAGAGATAGCCACATATTTCACTTCAGTTTTTGTCCATAGCTTCTTTTTATTGGTTCGATTACGTATGTATTTTGTTGCACATCGAATGTGTTTTATGCGGAATTTTGAGATTTAGGTTTTATTTAATAGTATTATTATAAAAGCTGAAGATTATTTATGGATAAATTAGAGGAAGTTTTGATGTATTATACAACTTGATATTGCGAATTTTGGCAAAACTAAATAAACGATTTGTCTGTCGATTGATAAATCAACTAAGTGAATATGGTATTCTTCCAAGAGACACAAATGCGAAAGAATGAGGAGTTTTTGCTAAGACTGAAGCACAGTATACAATTTTTGCTTACTTTTGTGTTTTTCAATCTGTGCTTTATAGTAATTACTATTTAAATGCGAATAAGCCACAATTAAAGGTTAAAGTAAGTTTATTGACGTTTTAATTTCCACTTCATAAATCGCTGTATGTGTTTTATAGGAAATTATCGATCTTGTAAAAATTATTCCGGTAAACGTTTTATTCGCCTAATTTTAAACTCATTTGTAGGAATCTTCTGTAGATTTTTCTTTTTTGTTGAAATAGCTTTTCTTTATTCGCATTAGTTATCACGGGAATTGAACAACCAGTTGTTTATCGTTAAGTTCGATCGCTCCTGTGTGTCGAAATTGTACAAATTCTTACCTAGTGCTTATGTTGATGGTGGCTTCTGAAACTTTTACCAAAGTTTATTCCCAACTAACTATACTACGTTCCACGTTTAGAAAATAACATTGCGGAGATAGGGCAATGTATTTCTTATGGACGATAGCAACGCGGCGTTGCCACGACACACACAAGCACAATTTAGGGTTGTATAATTTGTATTTTTGTTTCCACAAACATGAATTAAATTCATGTTTTTTAACGTAATTGACCAAAAGTGCCCATTCGAAACAAGAGATGAAAAGTAGGGAAAATGATTTTAATTAGATAAATAGTATTTACAAAAGATAATTTTATTTTATCTTATTTTAATTATAGTAACGACAGTTTATTTGTTTTTCGGTGAGAATACGATATGCCATGAATCATAGAAATCAGTAGAAAATATTGACCGCTTGGAATGCGTATATCTAATTACTAATTACAACTTAAAATAATACGATGTGCGTATGTCAGCTATTTTATGTCGTTCTCTGACTACATAATGATAATAAGGCTTTTATTTAGTAGTTATTCTGACTTTACAGTTAAATGTTAATTGAAAATGAAAATTCAAAAATTAAGCAAAGGGAATATCTTGGACATTCCTGCAAAAGAGAGTGTCTGAGAGTTTTGGCAACACTGATCTCCATAAGCGTAATGTTATTTTCTTAACTTGAAACAAAGAATACATATTCACAAACTAGATCCATTTGACCATCTATTCCCGTATTAGCAAAAACAATATTCAGTAATATAAAAACTTTTTTTCGGTGTAAGCACCAAATTCAATCTTTGTAGCAGTTTATTCGAATATACAATGTCTTATAAAAATGAACTGTAGTTTTGTCGATCATAATTTATAATTGTTTGATTTTTAGTATTGGCTACTAAATATATTAATACTTTCAGTATTCATAAACTAGAGACGTTTTTGCCAAGGCGGTTTTTCGAGGAACTGCTTTGATAACAAACTGAATGTTTATGTTTGAGTTCTTCTCGATGTATGTAGTTACCCAGGCGGCGCCTTTTGACACATTATCTTATGTATATATTTGCTTGTTTTTTCTCTGTCGATAATTTATTTTAGTATGAATTGTTAATTTACATGGTAAGTTAATTACCAAATTGCACAATTTAAACTCCCGAATCAAAATAGATAGTTCTAATTTTGTCATACTTTTTTAAAAATTGTCGAACGAATCTATGAGGATAGTTTTATTGAAACTTATTTTAATTTTTTCAGGTAAGCCGACCTTAAGAAGTAAAAATGAATTACCGTAAGTAGTAGTAAAGTATATTTTTTGCTTTTGTTATTACTAATTTTAAATATAGATATTGTATCATCTATGAAGTTGAATATGAAGCAGGTAGTATAGATCAGCTGTTCTTTAAAGACATTCGTTTTTAGAGGGGAAGAATGTTTGGAAAAGTATTTAGTATTCACTTACATATTTTGTTTTTCATATTCTTAATAGTCTATTATAATGTGATCTTATAGTATATTATTTTATTATAATTTGACCTATTTGGCTATAAATACTTTATTTACGTTTTTCATTTAAAAGCTACTTTCATATTTTTAAGTTCTCACGTTGAAATTGGCTGATTTGTATTATGATGTCATGTTCTGAGAAACCACTTGTCCTTAATTCTCCCGAAAGCACAAAGCCAATTTTAAAGGAACAAATTTCTTGAAACTTCATCTAAATTATGGCATTTCTTAAAATGTGAATGGATTTCGTTAGTCTGTAAAAAAGTTTATTACTTCAAAGCTCCCAATTTCTTTAATGTGTTGAAGATTATTCCGAGATCTGTCTACTCTCATGATCTTTGTCTTACTGCTATTTAGCTTTAGTCCATATGTTTTGCTTTTCTTCTCCAGACATGTCATTACGTCTTCCATTTCTTCTTGATTTGCTGCGATTATTAAAATGTCATCAGTATATCTCAAGTTACTGATTTTTTGTCCTCCTACTGATATTCCACGCTTCCATCCGTGTAATCTGTTCGCTGTAGATATTAAACAGAGTTTGCGAGATTATGTAAGGTAGTTAACAGATTCGATTAATAATTGATTACATTTCAGTCTAGAAAAAACGATGTATTATTTAGATGGCAGTATTTCGATGTCAACTTAACTTTCGAAAGTAAAGTATTTCAACATATATATGTTCAATGAATTATGAGTGGGTGTACGATTATTCCGTGAATAAAATTTCAAAAATATCATTGATTGAATGATTGTTTTCTATAATGTTACACAGTGCTGGTATTATAAGATGGAAAGAGGGGGGAGATAAAAACTCCAATTACGGGAGGAAGGCGAGAATGGGATCCTATAGACTGCGAGGACAAAGTATCATCTGGACTATAGACTGCGAGGACATCATAAATGAAATTAGAGATCTGGATGACAATGTGGATGACGACTTGTGAAATGCTATGTCAAATTAAAATATTAATAATAAGAAAAAAATGTTCTACAATAGAGTGATAATGTTAGTAAACATCGATATGAATTGATATCTGTCATATTCTCCCAAACTTTGACGCAAGTCTACTTCTTGAAACTGAAACATTGTACAGCAATTCTTTTGTACACAGTCCGACGATTATGTCTATTTTGGAGATTGTACAGTAAAGGGATAAAATGCTAGAGGTTGAACAAGATTTTTCGAATAATGCTAGGATTGTTCAATTTCGGACATTGCTCGTAACATGTACACAGATAGTGAAGAGACTAGGGGGCTCTAACGAGCCTAAGGCAGAGTGTTGGCTAGTGTGGAAATGCTGAGAAGAATTCGATAGACTAGTGGAACATAAAAGTGTCACATTGTTGTAGATACCAGGTCATCGGGAAATACACGGCAATGAAAGGTCTAGGATTTGATACAAAATACTTCAGGTCTAAATCCACCTGTAGGAGTGCAAGAATGATCGTGACCAGAAAAAACCTTGGCTCCATGATCCCAACTGTGTCACAAGATAAATTCCTGGGAAATGATATGAACAAGAACCACCTCGTTATTCAGGTATTTAAAAACCCAAAAGCTGATCCAAAAATGATTGCTACAGCAGAAGAGCGTTTTTCCACCAACCGACCACCAATAAAAGCAGCAGCACGACAACATTCATTCCGAACCTATCACCAGGGATATTATGATACCCAAGTCTTCAGCTCCAGAATCCTTGTTACTTATTCTTATTGTAAAAGTGAAGTAAAACTTATTTCTTGTAAAAGTGAAAAGGGGTGTCAGAAAATATTTTCGAGCAAAAGAGGCTTGTTATGAGTTTAATACTCTTATCGCAGACGTGCTGCGATAATACTCTTATCGTGCTCAAGACGATCCCGCAAAGGCTGGTCCATCAAGAACACCAACGCGAAGGAGATGGAGCTAAATTTCGAAAGTGTATCACATGTTTTTTCCCAAAATACATATTGAAATGCGCTCGTGCACCGAAAACTATTGATTTTACAAAAAAAATCTGAATACATAAATTGTAGGAAATTTTCTCTAGTCTAATTTTGTATATGAATATTTTCCTCGTGAAATATATCGGAAAAGAGATATAGTAAAGAAACTGTTATTAAGCGCCCATTTTTCCATATGGCGGCTCGAGCGGCGGAAATACGAGGTGGTAAACTGGATATTCGAAAAGAGCACACCGAAATCTATAAAATTTCTAATTTTCAAACTCCAGGAAAACTTTTCAGATAAAACTACCAACTTAACTGTCTCCCCTTTTTAAAATTTTAGAAATTAACTACGTATTAAATATTTGTTTTGAAACCGTTTTCGTGGAACGGTATAGTGAACTGTTGCCTATATTATAACAACTACAAATAGTTCTTCAATATAATAATTCCAAAAGGTTAAATCAAATACCATTCCTCGATCTTGTGCGCAGAATTACGAGTTTGTTTAGAAAGAATAGCCCACTCGGTTTCTATATCTTTGTATTCTCGATAATAGCGGTCACGATATTCGGAACTGCAACACTTTTGCCTCAGCTTAAGAACAAATTGTTCTATTGACACAAATCTCGAGTGAATCAGCGCCTATGTGTAGAAAGTTTTATTCAAATAACATGTTATTAATTTATACCTGATATAGACGTCACAAACGACACACGTTTTTTGTTGTTTATTTTTAGTTGGATTGAAGGCATAATCAAGCAGATGGTGGCGGGAACTAATAAAGCGTTAATTGGATTAAAATTGGGTGTTTGGATAAAATTAGAACCACAATACCTAAATAAAGGCATCTGGAATAGTTTCTCTTTGACTATTTTTATGTTAAAAATAACAATTTTTTACAAAGTGATACAGTATTAATTGGCAGTCATAGTTTAAAAATATATCCATGGAGAAAAATATTGAGCTAGGGAAAGTTCATTTAAGAAATAATATAAATTAAAATTAATAAAAGCGAATAATTAAATGTGCTGGTAAGAGAAATTAATGTCAAGACAAAAAGTGGACAAAGCTAAGTAGAACAATTGGATTGGACGAAAAGATTAAATCGGTCTGGTCGCTAATTTCGTGGAAATCTACATAACAAAATAGATTTTATTTCAAGAACAATGCAAAATACATGTAATGCATTATAGTGTCAAGACTAAACATCGGTAACTTTAAAGCAAGTGCTTCATATTTACATTATTGGTAATAATATAGTGCATATTTCTAGACAAAAATTTTCTTCAATTCATCGAAAAAGTCGGAGTTTACAATAAATAAATGAAGTACTAGGTAAAGTTTGCAGTATGTGCTGAAATCAATAGTTTCACTTTTTACTTTCAGATATTTTACATGCCTTTAGGCACTGAAGATACATTTTAGATACTATATATACATTAGAGCTGAATTGAGCTACCTTTCTACCGATTTACAGTTCTCGAACTTCTCAAAGATATCGTAAATGTTTATGGTGATAGCATATATGCTGTAAAGTAAAAAAGATAAGTGTGTAGCTAGTCAACACCGACCGGTGGATATGGAGGTAAAGGTGAGACGGAAAGAAAAGAAAAGCAAGTAGGATACCAGAAAGTAAAGTTGTGGAAGTTCAAGGATAAGGATTTGGTCATAGTATTTAAGAGTAGAGTGCTGACAGAACTTTAGGAAAAAGATACTGTAGATAACTGGTGAAAAGCCACTAGTAAAGTTGTGGAGGAAGTTCTAGAAAAAGATCTGGTAAAGGACCTTCTAAAGATAAAGAACCTTGGTGGTGGAACGGTGAGGTGCAATAGAGGGTTAGAGAGAAGAAAGAGGCTAGAAAGAGGTATGACAGGTCTATAAGAGAGGAAGATAAGATTATATACAAGGTGACAAAGAAGGAAACAAAGCGCGCTGTAGCTACTGCCATGGAAAGATCGTCCTGACAGCTGTATGAAGATTTGGAAACAGCAGTTTATACAGCATTACTACAGAAAGGGACAAATCATCAAAGGACTTCACCCATGTGCGGCAGATTAAGTGTGCGGATGGAAGATTGTTAAACACCGATGTTGAAATAAAGCAAAGATGGTATGAGTACTTTAGTAAGTTGCTAAAGGAACGATATACAAGAATGTCGCGAGACCTGCGTTGGTGTACGACGGTGAAATGTGGCCGGTATGTTATGGTAGATGTTGGGTAGAAGACTAGAAGTGACAGGATCAAGAACGACTTATTCGGGAAACAGTCGGGACTACTACAGTCTCCAAAAAGATTCAATACCAAAAACTGCAATGGTTTGGTCATGTCAGAAGTAGATATGAAAATTATGTGGGAGGAAGGATAGAGCTGTTGGAAGTTGATGAAAGAAATGAGGAAAACCGAGAAAAAGATGGAAGGACTGTGTGGCCCAGGACTTGAGAGAGAAAGGTTTAGTTGAAGAAGAGCCAATACACAGAAATATGTGGCGACGAATAGTAAGGAACAGCCACACTTGAAAAGAGAAAAGTTGAGTAGGAAGAAGAAGAAGAATGTATCGAGGAAGATTGAGGAAAACTTTTATTATTGTTCTACTTATTTGTTTGTTATGATTTGTTCTATACTTTTCTTGTCAATGTTCATCACTATATTAATATGGCATGCAGTACAATTTTTTATTGCCTTATTTTCGGCCGACTCAGTCAAAAACTTTCTCGAAGTAGATGAAAGCTATATGGCTTACAAGGTTTTTAATTTGCTTTGTTTTTCTATGAATCGTTTAATTATAAATATGTTATCACTGCATGAGCACCTTCTTCGGAATTCATTTTGTTCGTCTGTTAGATAATTATAGCTAATTTGTTTAGGATTTTTGCGTAGAATTTGTAAGCGATATTTAGTAAATTAATACCTCTTTAGATTCTACAGATGAGACTCGAAAAAATGTTTAATACTTTTAAAAACCTGCAATTATGTAGCTATTTATAGTAGTAGAACAATATAACTGTTCCACGCGTTTGGATTGAAGGTATATAGAAGATTTAAACAATGATGTATTTAATTCAAACAAATAATTACACATACGTAATGACAGATATCAATGTTTTTTTTTTCTATTAGTGATTTGGTATGTAGCGGTTTAATATCAACATCGGAATTTGATGGAATGACGTCATTTAATTATAAAATAAACTTGCTTATTTGGAAATAATAATTACAACCAGCATTTAAGCGGTATTATAAGCCGCAAGGCAAAGTTCTAAATACGGATATACAAAATACAAATTTAGTTTCACTATTTAGTTGACTATTGGTTTTGATACGTATTAAAACTTTAAGTAGTATCTCGACATTTTATTATCAGTTCCTCCAAAATTTATTATAAATTTACTTTCATCGAAGAAATGGTCATATACTGCAAAACATTATCACCCATTGAACAGTATATTTTAAAAATATTTTGTAATACCAGCATCCAGTTTCAGTTCCAACAAGGTTCCAGCAGGACCCATCTCTTATGGAGGGAGCAATGTAATGCAAGGCCTTATCACACTGAATAAACCAGATGATTAGGTGATTTGATTATACAAGTATTAGCAGCTTCACCTGACAGTTTTTTCGCCTCGAGAAATTACTGGATCCAGTCCGAGGATCCAGTGCGACTATGATGGATCAACATCCAAAATCATTTCACCTTTGGCTGCTCAGATAGATGTTTTGAAGAAGTAGAAAGTAATTTGAAAGCCAGGCTGGAAGAACTGTGGAATACTACAACGATAATTTCTTAAGTCCCTGAGAAAACCCATGTATGCGCTTACCATCTAAATAAACTTTAAGCTAGGAGAAAGTTGAACAAAGGATGTTGAGGGAAACTATTAGAGAATTGCACAGAACCAAAATATTTATGGAGGACAATTGGAGCTCACTCTTACATTTAAAAGTTACCGCTAGTTTTCATATTTGGGTTTGTACACCTACGTATACCTTCAAACAAGCTTGAAATAACCATAGTATGCTGGTGTTTACCGATTTAAATGCAAAGACAGACAAATCGTGCTCCTATGACATACACTGTCTATATCTAAGCTACAGAAAGCCTTTGTGGAAGATACAGTTTAATCACTGGAAATAATTCAACATTCAGTTATAATTTCAATTGCAAAAACATGCATTAAATTGATCATTTTTGAATTTCTCCCACCTAACTTTAATTAACCTAACCTAACCTAATTTCGGTTTATATGATAACTGTGGTGATGTTATTTTATTTTCTATTTTCTTTACAAATGTGATACAAACAAAACTTTTTGATGTAAATGAGGATTAAAACGAAATCTTCTACTAGAATACATCAACCGTTCTCCGTTTCAACTTAATTGTGGCCCTTCAATTGATGCAATTTTAATTCTTCGAAGCGCTTTTTTCAAACTAGATCTCCCACATATTTTCGTGCAATCTTTAAAAAACGTAAATTCTTGAAAAATGCTCACATGAAACTGTTAGGTGAGTGACCTCCATTTGAACTATTGTAAAGTTCAGAAAGTCGAGTTTGTGCATGAGTTCTTTGTTTTCTCAATAATTTCGGTCACGATATTTGTTACTTGGTTTCGCGCGTTAGCCATATTTACTACAAAATAGAGGTGAACCCGTTTAAAAATAATCGTTTATTAGGAACGGTAGAATTGAGTCGAAGAAATTGATTCCGATTGTGTGAAATTTACGCTGTCCGAAACTTTGTTTGAATGCGCCGATTATAAGTCGAGCAAACATTTCGTTTATCGCACGGAACTCCTACTAGGAAATGAGGAACGTCCTTAGAAAAATTAATTATGTTATTTGAGATATGGTTGCAAATGTATTGTACAAAAAATAATCGCAAGATTTGACAACAATAAAAGCTCGGTCGAAAATAGCGAACAGAGATTGCTGCAATCTGTAGTATAATAGGTGTCTAGACCGGAAATAACGAAATTAATGATAAACGAATTAAAGTAACAGGTTTTGAACGAAAAGTCAATACCAAGGAAATAGATTATGAAACGGAAAATTTAAGCCGAGTAAAATTATAACATAAATTTTTTTAAAGAAAATAATAGAAATAAATTGTTAACGTCTTTGAGAATAGTGACTTGAATAGTGAATAGACTAAGCCTTGTATAATTTGTTGTAAATTGTTGTGTAAAGAAGCAAAAAAAAACAGTGATAATCGAAATAAATTAATTTATTTGAACCGAAGACCAAGAATCGAATCACTAAAACAAACTAACAAAATGGTTTAGTCCATTTATTTGGCAGGAACAGTACCAGTTCATGATACACCCAAAGGAAATAATATAAAACAAAACTAAAAGCTTCTTGTAAAAAGACGACGCGACGATGCCATGATTACATTCTATGATGTTATTGTTTATAACAACTAAAAATTAGTCATCAAATTATTTAAAATAGTTTTTTACAAAATTCTTCATATAACCAATTTTATCATCTATTTTAATAGCTTCCAAAAACCTCAAAACCACACGATTTACCAAGGATAAAGGAATCATTATCATCACCACATGACAGTAGGAAGTCGGCTCCTCTTATCGTATCCTTGACCAGCATTCTGTGATTTCAATAGCATTAAATTAATTACATAAACTACTCAGATTGTTTATACAAATTGTCGTCGATGTTGCTTCTTTAAATAAACAAGTTGGCTTTGCTTTACCTCGAGTATAATATACTACGGGACGACATTGACATATAAAGAAAATTAATGTGAACTGGTGAAAGATGGTAATATTTTTAGAAAGGTTTTTATTCGCGTTTTCCTCACTTGTCTTTTCCATAGGATATGACCTAATTATTAAATGAGAATTAAATAAACATGTTTTTGGTATTATCGATCAAATAGGTGGTAGATCAACTGTTTGATCAAAGGTAAAAGTGATCTTCGCTCATATTGGCTGAGATAAAGAATTTGTAGATCGAGGTTTGTTAGAAATTGTTTTAAACTCAACTACCATGAAAAAATAACTGTTGTTTTCGAAGATTATTTTGGTAAATAATACATTTCCTGAAGATCAATTATGTCCTAGAGGAAAATGCCAGTTACTATTTAAGATTAATGGAATCCTTACCTAAGAGTAGTTGGAAAACAGAACTGTTAGATTGATTAATAGGCAAAGAAATTAAGTTAGAAGAAGGAATACTCGAAAACGAGCTTTTACGCAGTTATATAAATTACAATAACCAAGATTTAACCCTTTCAGTACCGTTTTTTTTTTCCAGCAAACAAAAAAATATTTTTTGTCTAAAATTTACTCCTTTAACACTTTTTGAACATTAAAAAATATAGCATGTATATAAAAAAAATTATTATGGGTTCATTTGTACCCAAAAAATTTGTACCCATTTTAAAGGCACAAATGGACATTGCACTTCTGACATTTTCATCTTGATTTTCCTTTACAACCAGGGTGTTTGCATTTTAAAGGTAAATGTAGCTGTGGGTGCTCTGAAAAACATCCAATATTATGAAATTGCACCTCAGTAAGAGGTATAATTTCAAGGTTTTGGCGTTTTGCAGTTACTACTGGACTAGATTTATCGCTTGGAGGTCTTCCCTGTTTTCGGTTGCTGAATGAGGGCTTTTATGAGAGCTTCACCAACTTTCATCCTAAAGTGTTGAAGGTCCCTGATATATTTTTGTGGAATTTCTAAAGTATGCATGTCTCGTTTATACTTACCAAGAGTTTGTTAGGGCCATGTCAACTGCATGAACGATTTTTTGTTTTGTAAAATGCAATTAAGAGCACCTGTTTTATCTATGCCACCGATGGACTTATTAGTTATATTTTTGTATAACTTCGGGTCGACTTACGCCAATGAAAGATTTTGTTTTTTTCATTCCAACGTTTTACAACATCTTCCGTACCCACCCCAACAAAGTTGGATACCATTATCATCTGGCTAGCAACCATCTGGTTACTACAATTCCATCAGAAGAGATAATTTGTTTCGTTGATCCTCTCTCGTTTTTTGAAAAATCTTTTACATCAGTTACATGGTTTAGAAAGTCTATTGACCTCCCATTACCAGCAACAAGTATTGATGTTTGGTTGAGAATTTGTAAAGGTTATAGCTCGTAAAATCATTGTCACAGTACAATGCATGCTTGTAAGGTTCAAGTAGTTTTGATAATTGCAATAAGATACCTGCACCCTGTTAGAAAGAAATACCTGATAGATTAGAAAATTGTAAATCAATCTGCTTTCACTATCTAATAAATACAGTTTTACTCCCCATGGATTGGGTCTGTTTTTGATGAATTGTTTTATAGACAATCTTCTTTTGAACGGCATGATTTGTTTATCTATGCAAACATTTGTTTCTATCTGCAGTTATCTACATCTCTTTAGGACTGATTCAAAAACTGGTCGAACTTTCCATAGTTTGTTGTTGCTCAGTCTGGTTTCCAGATTTTTAACACAATGTAAGTGGGTGCGAAAATATCACAATACATTCGCAGGCTTTGGAAAATTTAGACATCCTGTTAATACTAAGGACAAAAAACGATTTTATTTCTTGTAGGTTACATGGTACAAATTTCTGTAACCACCTTAATAATTTTTTTAGAGTGATGAAGTTATCATAGTTACCATCGTTTTTGCTCCGTTCACCATCATCCTCCTTTTCTTCTTCATTATCCTTTTCATCCCCTTCGTTTTAATTTTCTCAGACATCATTTATCATATGGCCAATTCTCTGTCTTACATTTATTTCTTCTTCGCAGTCACTGCCATCACTAACACATCTTTCGACATAAGAAGGATAGTTTTTCTAGCTCTTCTAGCAATTTCTTCTCCGTTAAATATTTTATTGTAGGCATTTGACTTTGAAAATATAAATAACACTTAGTCATTTGGGATACAATTGTGCCCATCGAATTTAAGGTACACTATATTTGAAAAAAGTCAAATTTTAACAAAATATATTCACAATTAGTAAGAAGTAACACTACTTTCAACATTGCATTGAAATATACACCGCGATTGACTTTTATTTAAACAGATATTTGAAGAAACAAGTACACTTACCTCTTACGAAAAATACAATTGCCTCCATATTGCTTTTGACCTCCATCCGCCATCCATGCGCCATCTGGGTACAAAACGCAGAAGTATAATAGAGAATGTAAATTTCTTTAAATTAGTTTGTTACATATTTTTGTAGAATTATCTATGCATTCAGATTAATCGATACAATTATACCCAACATCACTGAACAAGTTAGAAGTAAGCTGTAGATGAAAAGTAAAATAACGTGTAGTTATGGTGTTGCGATTATCACCTTATCATTGCGAACGTAGTTAACCACATTGAGCTAATTTGGGCTTAAATGCAAACATATGTCTCAAGTAATAATACATTTAAACTTGATCAAAATATAAATGTACTTTCTGACCATGGAAGAGATCACATTTTTTTCTGTTCTAATATTGCGATTGATTTTTAAAAAATATTTTTTTGTTAAAAAGTTTTATTTAAAAATACTTTATAAAAGTATATAATTATTAAAAATATCCTTTCGGGCTACATCACAAAACGTTTTCGGACTAACAAGTATTATCAGTGTATTTACTAGGTCTAAATGAGTAAAGCCACTAAATATTTGGGTCAAAGTAGGCTTGATGTTAAAGTTATTAACAGATGCCCTGCATGGCAACGTAAGACTCCCAATAGAAGGTAGCTGACTCTGAGACAAGGTGTCTGTATGGGGTGTACATGGCAACTGATGAGTTGCCATTTTCAGGTAAAGTTGGCAAAACTCTTTGTAACCACTCTTCGAAAAGATCGGAATCGATATCTTCGTAGGAGTCACCCTTTTTCTTAGACTTGAACCCGTTTCTCGAAGAGCAATCCATTTTCATCAAACCCATCTTTAGAACTGATATGTAAGTGCTTGCCGAGCACTGGTATTTTTCGTTGATTCAGCATACTTTTTTAAATCATCTTGTATTTTTGACAGTAGGTTAATCTCAAATCTGCTCTTTTTCTTATTATTTTTTTCTGCTCTACATTCGTTATCAAACCATTGGTTTCTTTCGATTTGCACTTTAAAATTTTTATTGTACTTATAACAGTAACAAGTACAATAAAAATTTTAAAGTGCAAATCGAAAGAAACCAATGGTTTGATAACTGCTTCGATTTATGTATACATATAAACTGCAAACTAGTTTTCATTACTAACGCGATTTTCGGGAATTAGTATGAGAAAAATAAATTTCCTTTTATCATTTTGCGCACACCGTTGCAATTCCAGTCATCTACATACTACCCTTAATCTTGTACCGTGCATCCTCATTGGTTCATTTTACAAAATCACTAGAGAATATTGGCTAACGATAACAATTTTTACCAAAAGCGGTGTCCGTATTTTTATATTAGTCGTTTTATGTTAGTCGTTTGATAATGAACTTGCTGAACATTTAGATCGTTACTTGGCAAGTGCATCGCTGTATATTCATAATATCATACACAACATACAAAACAAAGTTTGTAATTTGGTCCAGTGTTTTAAAATTTTCATTATAAGTTGTAACACAGACCAAGATTAACAGGAATTTTGTTTTTCCACAAAAACGCATAATCAATTAGATTCAAAAAATATTAAAGAGCTGTTCAAAAAATATTAAGAAAAAACGTTTTTGATCTTTCACAAACAAGTTAAATTCTAAATTTTGCTAGTTTTTATATGCACATGATTATAGTTTTCTTCGTTAATATATTCATAATATATTTTAATAAATTGGTACAATATGTATACTTCCCCTGAATTAATAAATTCATCATCATCTCGAAATTACTTGCGTCAGTCTAATTAAAATAAACCACAGGAGAATAGAATTTGTTCACTGTTGTTTATTTTCCTTGTATCGAGTTTGAAGGATATTTACCGTTTGTAATTTTGATTTTAATAGAATATTAGTAAAGTTTATGTGCTTTTTGTTAAAATAATCAACAAGAATCAAGTCATACACAGATGTCGGTCTGTACACAAGGTTACCAAGTAAATATTTTTGCAATTAAACACAACATAATTGTTTCCAGACCAGCCTTAATGTTGATTTAGTATCCTGTTTGTATATTCGGAAAAACGTTTTCTTTGTTTTGGTGTCCTCTCTAGATTATTATCGTCAATACTTGTTTCTTGGTCGTTCTGAATGGTCAGTGAATATAAAAATGAAACTTTATTCAAGTGGGACTAAAAAAATGATTTAATAATTTATTATTGATATTAATTAATGTATTCTGTTTTTTCTTGGAAATTATACCACCTTTTAGGTAGGTAAGCAATAAATACTAGTTTTGTAGAAAGTAGTTTTACGTTCTGTTTATTCGTTTTTCTAGATTGAAATATACAATTATGCTATTTTAGTTTATTTCCACCTTTAGGTTATTATTATTATTATTATTAATATGATTACATAATAATAAGGGCTGGGGCATGAAGACCCATAAGCAAATTTACAAAAAAAAATTGTACATTACAAAATAATTAGTTACGCAAATAAACTATGAACTAGTAAATTGTATACAGTATTTTTCAGTTTACAAACATGTAACAGTCTAGTTGGTTTTTAAAAGAATTTATAGATGGGGAATTTATAATTTCCGTTGGGAGACTGTTCCATATACCAAAAATACGATTACACAGAAAATGTTGGCGCATTGTCCATGAAAAGGATTTCTTCTTCAGTTTCAAACTGTGTCCACATAGTCAGCTGCTAGGATCTAAAATAAACAAGTCTTGCAGATTTCCATATCCAAACTTTAAAATTCGGAAAGTGATAATTAGGTCACCACGGAGTCGACGAGCTTCAAAAGTTTTGGCCTGACGAGTAATCTGGCCTTCTTCGTTTGAAAGATAGTCTGGTGGCTTTCTTTTGGACATTTTCGAGAAGAGTTCTATCGCGCACTAATTCTGGGCACCAAACTGTTCCGCAGTACTCTAGTATGGGCCGGACATAAGTTTTATACAAACGAATAGAACCGAAAAGGATATTTTTGTTAAAGTCTTATTGAGTAGGTATAATTTACTATTCGCTTTTTTAGTGATGTTTGAAATATGCTCCGACTAACTCAAATTTTCAGTGATTGTAACACCAAGATCACAATATGATCCCACAGTATCCAGTAAATGCCCGTCTATCGAATAAGACAAACGCGGGTTATTTTTTCCCAAATGTAAAACTACACACTTATCTCTATTTAGAGCTAACATCCAATCCGAACACCACTTGAAGATCGATTCTAAGTCACTTTGTAAGTCTTGTCCATTCAAAAGTGGGCCAGTAAATATTATTATAAACTTAAAATATTTTAAACTGTTTGAGCATACAACCACTATTTCAGTACCTACTACAATCTAGTTGTAAACTAAGCAAAATTCCAATCCCCAGATTATTATAAATAGTTAGTACATATTTATTACATTTAATTTTAACTTACTAATAGTCAGTTTTAATTTTTTTGTAATTTTTTTGTAATAATTGTGACTTGGCAACTTCTCGCTACAAACATTTCGCTTGAGAAATCATTCAGTTTTATAATTAATTCTCTAATTGAATATGATAGTAAGGTCTTATGTCTTTTCTCTTCAATTCACAAATGGTTTTAGTGTCGTATATATTATTATTATACGTAGAATTTGGTTTTTTTGATTTTTGAAAATAAAATGGAAAATTCTCATTTTCAAATTTTTTTTAAGACAGATAGTAAATCGTCACTTCCATCCCCGAAGAGAAATAGAAAAGCCGTAATAGAAAAGGACAAAATTCAAAAACGGGAACCATCGCTACGTGGAGTACCGTTTTTTCCTCAATATTTGTGGTTTACGTACCCTGTGATAGGGCAAAACTGTCTATTTATGGTGAGCGCGTGCTGTCATGTGTCGTTTTTTAAATCAACACGGTTCAAAGGAAGGTTGGAACTTGATGCACACCACGTACTTAACCCTCTTGCTTTTCTGACACATCTTAGGTCTGGTACGGTCAGTGTAGTGCTAATTTTAGTATGGAGTGGTTTAACGAAGTTGCATTAAAATTTTAATCATTGCATAAATTACCCAACTAGACAAAACTAATCTAAATCTCCGATCTCGAAGGGACACGCACCGTTGGGGTAGATATCAAAGTAAATATTTGTTAATTTCACAGTAGCCTGGCAGGCCAACCATGCTTTATTTCGAGCTGCCGTGAATAAAATAGGATGGGTAAATGAGATCGGCAACATCAGTAGAAGATAAACACCTTTAGAAGAAGGTAAAAATACAATTCTTCTGATTGTGTTTGTTTCTGTAATTAATGCTTTTCATTTCAATATGGAGCTACGGATGCAGCCGTTAAATTTCTGAGCCCTAAGTCTTTGCAGGTGGTTGACTATGATAAGTACTTCAATAACACAAGTCCAAATCTGGGGAGAGAAGCAAGATACTTTATAGTAATACTAGACCGGAGACTTAATTTCAATCAGCACATAGAACAAATAATCAAGAGAGCAGAACATATTAACATCATAAATAGATGCTGCGTTACCGTATGGATGAAAAACCAAAGTAGTTTTTTTGGTGAAAATCTGCCTAGGGAGGGATGGAGAAGGTCAGGTACAGGAATTTATAGTAGTGGTGGAGATATAAGTAATTCTATTCCACTAGGAGAATATACCTTTTTATTGCAGGCAGAGATTTATAAAATCTTGCATTGTGCATAAGAAATGAACATGCGCTTTTTTTTAAGTAGACCAATGTATGCACAGAGAGTCGAGCGGCAATACGGCAATTACCAGAAACTCCAAGGTAATCTCTGGGTTAGTGTGGTAATGCCAAGAGAAATGGATAGACTGGCGGGGCATAACAGGTTCACAGTGACAAGTGTGCCAGGTCATCGGCAAATATACTTTAACCAAGTTGATGAATTGGCTAGAAGGGATAACTAGAAAATATTTCGATTAAGAGCAGGCCTTGCCAAATAGCATTGTCTGCGACCGAAAAAAGCATCACATCATCAGCATCAACAAAAAAGCATCACAACTCCCACTGGGTCTAGCACGTGATAAAATGTATATTGGATGAATAATAACAGGCTTCCTTACTGGACATGCATCAGTCAAGGGACAGCTGCATACAATGAGGCTACTTCATGGAGACTTAGTGCGGCCATTTTAAATTGTAGGTCATTCCAAAGACATATAGTACCCCTCCACTAGACCTGTACAAGCAAGTTTCCATAATTTTGGAATGGATATTATGAATAAATGCAAGGTGTGCGATACAAAAGTTGACTGTATTACTTCTGGTATATAACAGACAGCTTCCAGGAAAGGAAACATAAGATGGACATAGTTTATTGGAATTCCAGAAGTGTTTCATACTTTGCATTTTCACATATTCGTAGATTTTTAATATTTGTATGCCATTTAATTAGATTATATTTCATGACTGGGACATGTGCAGAGACAAAACGATGCAAAAACAAAAAAGAAAATGTTACAATGGAAGCCCATAGGAAGGCGAAAAAAGGAAGGCCCAGAACGAGATCGTTGGATGACGTGGAAGACGACCTGAAAACAATGAACATAAGACAATGGAGAAGAAGAGCACAAGAGAGATCTGAATGGAAGGACATAGCCAGACAGGCAAAGACCCATATAGGGTTATGATGCCAAAAGAAGAAGAATAATATTGCATGAGGCAACGCTGGTACGTATGCGGTTGAGAATTTGCCACGTTCTTCAATCTGGTGCAGTCTCCAGTCCGTACGGCAATCCAGATGCAAGGAGAACAACCAAGAGTTAGATTTCAACGCTTCTCTGCTTCTCTTTATTTATGTCAACTGGTTTCTGGTGGTTCGTTTTTTAAGATGGTAGAGTGTGTGTGTTTCATCTTCTCTTTATATTGGACGACTTATAGGAGCTCTTTTGGGGATGATTCAAAATCAGTTGCCATCCAGCTGCTTTATAGTAAGGATAAGGGAGTCGATTTATATAGTTTCATTTAATGCAGTGGATACTTCTCGTACCTGTCTAGACGTACTCCCTGTACTACAAGTATATTCTTCCACAGAGAAGCATAAGGCTTAGGCTGTTCATTTTAGGAATTTTGTGTTTGCACCTCATTTACTATCTGAATTTTTGACAGGAGTTGTTTCTCGTCATAACTTTTTGTTTTGTATTTTGTCAGTGACATTTTTATTTTATATTTGGCTAATATTTGTGGTCTAGAACAACCACAAGATATTTTAGATTTGTTGGTAGTAAACTTCTAAAAAAAAAATTTTCTCAGCGGGGGTGCTTTGTTTATGTAAAGGAGAAATTGGACCAAAACGCCTTCCTTAGTTTGAAATTTTCTGGGTTATAAGCATACGTATTATATACGGAATGAAAATAACTGACCTGCGTATAATTCAAGTGTGTGAAAACATGAAATAGCCTTGTTATCGTAGTATCAGTTTACTTAACTTAAGTAAGTAATAAAATAAATTGACTGAATTTTCATTATTTTATTTCGTTTTATTTCCATTGATTTAATATGATTAATGTTCAAATCATACGAAAACCGCATATTTCTTTATTAAGAAAATTTTTCCCACTCTACATATATATATTTTCCGCCGCTCAACCACCGGGTGTTTGGTAAAGCATATTCATAAAAAATCCGGAATCCCCGAAGGCGGTATTTCCAGATGTGAGTCCGGTCATCAAATCGAGAACGCGAGCAAGGCGCAGGCAGTCGTTTTAAAAGGACCAAAACAACACAAACGTAAAATCGAGAGAGAAAAACAATGTCCTCAAAACATCCGCGAAACGTGTGAAGCATTTGCGATGGACCTTTCGGAGTCGCCTTTATATTTTAAAACACACTGGCGTGTCTACAAACTTGAATTATGGCTCGTTAAAGGCGTTTAACTATGTACAAGTACTGTAAGTCTTGGTTGCAGGTCTTGCAGTTAACTGGTATTTTTAAAACTATAAAAATCATTAAGTACATAGTATTTTTAACGTATCAATAATATTTTAGACACTTTTATATAAATATTTGGAATTATTTAAAGATGATCGTCTAATAAAAACATCTAACCAAGAAGATTGTTCATAGTCGCCCTCTACTAAACCTTTTTTAATTTTAATAAATTCGCTCAACAGTAAGTTTTTTGGATAAATTTAATATCTCTCTCTCTCTCTACATTCTCTGCTACTCTCTTACTCGAGATATGTTAGAATGAGGGCTAAGCGGGGGGAGCAGGCTGGTTAAACGCAAGATACAGACTGGATGAGGAGATATTTGTAAGACGGGGATGTGAGATAATGATATATCTCGTTTTTAGGGACATAGACCCCCAGTTCTGTGTAACAAAAATTTCTGTCATTGAAATTATTAGGAAAAGGATTTTGATAGGGTATTATGTTTGGGTGTCATTCTAGTTATTGCTTAAGAATACTTGGAATCTCAATGTATACCAACAATTGAAACCACAATTTGAAATCGTTTGGTATATGTGGTGTGATAAAGTGGAGTTCTTTGATATCGGAGGGGTGGTAACTCGTAGAGTTATTGTCGCCGATGAATGGAATACGGTTGGAATGCGGAGGAGATTTGATTTGGTGTAATATTGATGGTGATGGGGTATAAGTTGTTGGATGTTTCTTGGGTGCTATTTGTTGTGATGGTGAACATCAAAGGGGTTTGTATGGGATTTAGTAATGGGGGAGTAAATGGTTAATATTTTTGGTTTTGGGTAGGTGTATATTTTTTATGGTTTTATGGGGGGTGAGGTTTTTGTATTTTTAGGGGGTTTGGTTGTTGAGGTTAGGGGTAGGTGTGGGATTTTTAGAGTATTTATTTTGTGTTATAAGTTGTATTATGTGGGTGGGGAGTTAAAGTGTTGGTGTTGGTGGTTAGGGAGGTTTTATGAGAGAGGGTATGAGGGGGTTATGGGGGAGTTGATATAGATGTGTGGTATTATTTTGTTTATTGGGTTTTAAGGGGTTATGTGTGTGTTGGGGGGAGTATGTGTTGGATTTTGTATGGGGGGATGATGTGTGTTATTTGTTTGTTTGTGTTGTTTGTTTTTGGGGTTGTTATTTGTATGGTTGGGGGTTGTTTTTGGGGGTATTGGGGAGGTTTTTTGTGAGGGGGTATTGGGTGAGAGGGTGGTTATGGAGGGTTTTTTAGTGGAGGTGGGGGTTTATATTGTGTGGGAGGTGGTGTTGGAAGTTTGGTGGAATAGTGTATGATTGAGAAGGGAAGTTTATTTAGATAAGGGTGTTGGTGTGGGAGAATTGGTGGGAATTGTGTTTTGGGGGGAGGATGGTGATTGTTTTTATTGGGATGTTGTTTGTAGTTTTGGTTTTTTTGAGATTAATTTAAGTGGTGGGGTTGGGGTTTATTAGGTGATGTGTATGATATTATATGGTTATATAGGGTGGTTTTATAATGTTGGATAATTGTTTTTTTATATGATTGGGATAGGGATATGTTTGTAGGGTAGTTTGATGTAACATTGTGAACAGGTCCGTGACCACTAACATAATCGCAGTCAGTTATTAATTGACAGAACCAAGACAGAACCTCTTCTTAAAATATGAAAATTAATCTAATGTGCATTGCCTCTCTGAAGATTCGTGGATAGTAGTGTAATTTATAAGCATCTATGTTTCTTCGAGTAAAATTTGGTGGTTCTCGTTGTGATTGTCTGATTTTCGCAGCGATCAAGACAACAATTCCTCTTGCGTTCAGTTAAATGAAAAATGAATATTTATTGTACGTTGTGTTGTTCTAATATATACCGAATCAAAATGATAGGAAATACGGATTCCTAGAATTGAAAAGACTTTCAACCTTATACTTTTTTTTGTACCGTTTTCTTGAATATGACATCGTGCTATAAGATTTGGTCGATTCGATCTTGTAACATTTTTAATACATGGTAAAAAAACTTTTTTGTTTCCAAGAATGTCCAGGCTTTTCGTATAAACATCTAAAGCATGAAAAAACATTTTAGAAATTTAAAAGTTTACCTTGCCTGTAACACAGATCACAAAAGTGTCATCCCCATCGGATTCAACACAATGACATTTTATCGGATAGTTGTAAAACTTGTTCGAAATTTTTTATGGGAAAATTTGTAATAACCGGGCTTACCAGACATTGAATTTGGCTCATGCAACACTGTTTGTATGTTCATAATTCTGGAAATTAAGAAATCCTACTGAAAATAAAGAATGGTGTTTTCTACTCAAGAAACAATTTCAGATCACGGCTTGTAAACTCCGATTCAACGTATAATTACAAAACATCGGTCGTAAAGCCAACATTTCTTTATTATAAAGTTCTTAATTTTTAGTCTGGAAAATCTCTTCATTACCATACATTACAAATATCTAAGCGGTTGTTTTACTGGAAAACTGAAGTGATACTTTGGGAAATGAGATTCTGTGTTTACAAAGCATTTTCAAAACAAAATTACGGCAAGAAACTGGCAAAGAATTTAAGTAATAACTGTAATATTGATCGCTGACATATATTCTGTAAAAAAGAAGCCAGTGATCAACCATTCCACTATCCTTATGTTAACCGCTTAGCAAATAATGTTTTGATATAATACTCTCAGTTTTTTAAATATGTCAAGTTCTTTTGGGAAATTAAAAATTTTCTGTCCGTTTTGACGATATTGAGATATTTATTTAACATCTAATTTATAGAAACAATGTTGATAGGTCACAATGTATTGGTTAGTGATCGGTGTAGTGGTGTCTGGCTCGGGAGACTGAGACCTCGGAAGCTCATCATGGCAAAACGCGCAACTCAGTAAATACGTCTTTTTCTTCTTCAGCCTTCATTTATCCAATGTTGGACATAGGCCTCCTCCAATTGCTTCCACGCTTCCCTATCTTTTGCATTTCTCATCCACTGCTTTCCAGCTACAGCAGTTATATCGTCTATTGTAAAAAAAAATGTTTTGATATAGGTAAATACGTATTTCTGACTATTTGGTCGTCATTAGTACAGCGCAGCCAAGTTAGAAAAGGAGCACTGATTATTGCCTATCTTGAATACTGCATTACTGCCTTTAATATTCTAATACTGACCACTGCATACTCTATACTGACTTACTGCATACTATATACTGACTTACTGCATACTATATACTGTCTAATACTCACTATTGACTACTATCTACTGTCCTCTTGCCTCCAAATTACAGTATTTATATCATTTCAATGTTCCCGAATATTCTTGAAAGAAAATATACTCTTCTTCTGATTTTCAAGGACACTACAATTTTCGCGAATATTCTACTACGAAAACAGGTTAAATTCTTTATATTGACGTCTTAGTTTAAAGTTCTAAATAATTCTATCGAGAATTTTATAGAAATTTAGGCTTTTCAGATCAGAATGTAAATTGGAATGTGTTTGGTTGCCTATAAAGATGGCGCACTCAAATATATTTATATCATAATTATTACAATAACCAAATACATTGCAAAATAAAAACTTTTTAAACTTATTATTATGCTAATTTCTTAAAAATACTGTCATATAAATACTTTTTATAATATTCTCTAGTATATAACTTATACATTATTTCTTTAATATTTCTTCTTTATTTAATATTATCTCAATATATATATATATATATATATATATATATATATATATATATATATATATATCAATAATTGTCATATTGGTAAAATAAATTAATATATACCACATAACAATATACCAAAATATATAGATCGCATTATGTGAAAACACAAGTAAATAACTCCAGGCATTCGTTGTGTTCTATTCTGATTAAACTTAGGGAATGGAATTTGGAATATAGTTAATTAAATGCTCCAATTTTGTCGAAATGTTGTAAATCACCGGCACAACGGCTGCATTTGGCAATTTCGATATAACGGACACTTGATAGTGTTTACATTGACATAAAACGCTCTGTTTGGTATATATAAATTAATTATCCGAATAGCAAAATTGGTCTCTACAATGTCACTCACTATATGCTGCTCTAAATGGAACTATTGAATCGATGCTCGATCAAAACCCTAGTGTTGAAGTGTTCTCCTTCGTCATGATATTTTAAATGCGGCGCCGTTGTCTCCGGCTTGAACTTCGTTTATATAATTTAACCAACCACTTTTCTTTCTTCCCTTTGCGTATCAGCCTCCTAGTAAAATATCATACCATTATTTTCTGTCATGCTTTTTGGGCGCTCTATCGGTCTGGCTGTCCGCAATTAGTGATTCATCCAAAACTGCAAATGTTTCGGGAAAACTGATTACAGTTACGGAGGTTACGAAGGTTACAATATTAACAGTTACGGAATGAAGGGAGAAATTTATAAAATTAAATTAATTTCAATCAAAATTAAATATATGTCCGGTTTCAAAACATTAGGGAAAATGTATTCCTATATTCTAGTATATTGTGTTCTCCCTACTTAATACTTCACTACTACTAGTCTTTTTTAGCGTTTTAACCCTAGTCCCTTTTCCACTTTAGTCTAGTTTTATGTAATCTGTCTTTCTCAAGGACAATTTTTTGTTGATTTTTTGTTGGGAGATGGCTTCTTGATTACACCGACATTGAAACATCCAGTGATTAAGGTCGTCATAACTGCCATTACATTCACATATATCAGTTTCGGAATTTTTTTTTATATAGGTAAGCGTTTAATGTAGCATGTCCAAAAAGAAGTAGCATGTCCAGTATGTATTTTTGCTGCTGTTAGTAAAGCATTGCCACTCAATTTCACAACATTAAGTCTAACATGTTTCTTCCTAGCTGAAACTAAATCTAATTTGGGCAACCCGTTGTATTCTTTATCCACTAAGGTAGCGTCTTCAGCCAAATTGTCTACTTTTTCATTGCCTGGAATATTAGAGTGACCCACACAAAGTTAACAATTCTTTTTAGAGAAGTTAAGATCCTTAACTTTTCAAGCGCATCCACAATTAGTCTGTAGAGAAGTGTCCTAATGCGAGGAGGACGGTCTGTGAGTCAGATAAAATATATCGTTCGAAATATAATGTGCTATTAATTATCTAATCCAACGCCTTGACAATGGCTACCAATTCAGCTGTGAATATTGAGAAATCTGATTTTAATTTGTTCTGAAAATAGAATATTGTCTATGTAAATGCCAACACCAGCAGGCGATTTGGAGCCATCGGTATAAATTTTATAAGAATGGTTACAGTCTTTAGAATTGTCTACAGAATTGTCTTCTATTTCAATATTTTCTTTAACTTAATGCTTTTCTGATGTAAATATCGGTAAAATTCATATTAACCAAAGTACCAGAACCAATAAATTCCACAACGAAAACAAATTGCATTAGATGACATAAAGTTTTGAATTTTTCAACTGGTTTTGTATTTATTTCTGTCCTATATAATTATTTTTATAGTTGAGATAATTCAAATTAAGTAGATTAGGTTCACAATTAAATTAAAATATTTAGAGGTACCTACATAAATACCTGTCATTGCAGCAATAAGTTCCTGCACCGTTCAAGGCCAGTAAATGAACATGAAATGCAGCCATGCCCTGTAATTTTCCGTGTCACCACCGAATTTCACGAAAATTTGTATTTAGGCACCACTTACCCTCCATTTCACTTTTGGACTTGATTTGTATAAAGCGTAAATTATGAAGTGAATAAGTGTCAATTAACATTAAACAATATAATTTTATCACAGTTTAACCCCTAAATCAAACCCTCTACATTAGTTATAATTAAAACGATATATAATACCTTGTGTCCACTGATTTGCATGGAAATTTAGATTTAGGTTATACTTATCCTCCACTTTAAAATTGGACTTGAGTCGTTGGTTGCTTTTTATTTTTTTAGGGGTTTCTTTTTATTTACGACCTCTATTAGAAACAAATCATGTAATCGTAAATTCAAGCAAATTGGAAATATTTAATTGAACATTGACATTAAATTTAGATTTCTTTACTATTTAAATTTTTTACCACATAATTTTTATTCTTATAAAAACCATCAATTGCAAAAAAAATTCGAATAGTTACAGTATTTTTATTTTCATTGACACTTTAAATACAATAATTTTTTTATTTAAAATATGAAATATTTATTTTATTTCAACTTTCTTAAAAAATATTCCTTATTCGTTTGTAAGGATGGATGGAAGTATGCTTTAATAGCACATTATCTTGCAATGCTCCAGTATTCGCTCCGTGCGTGACTGACACGACACCTACCGCCTTTATCTGACAGTTTTGGACCTCCCAATTTGAGGTTAAACATATGTTAAATACATACGAAATTGACAGTCATTAATAATTAGTTTTTAAATTATACTTTTTCAGTTTATGTACAACATAAATGTAGTATTAAAAACAGGATTTCGAAAAATTCATCATAATTTATCTTTTCAAACCCAACCGGAAAAGAAAGGGAAAAATCTAGTACTGGCAAATCAAATTTTTCATGTGGAAGAACATGTTATTAAAAACAATAATTGTAAAAGTTGTGATATAAAAGCTAAAGTCATCAGACAGGCTGTAGTGAGCTTGAAGCTTTATGAAATATTGTTAAAGGTCAATTATTTAAATTTTTCCTGTTTCACTTGCACAATAATGAAATTATGTGTTATTTACTTTTTCATATTAATAGCATAATTAATAATTACCACAATTAAATACGCAACATTAAAATTTATACGTAAAAAGATAGGTCCAATTTTTTCATATTTTGCAGCTACGCACGCTGGCATCGTTTCAAGGTACCCTACCATGGTTACGCATGGAGAGAATGTGCATCCTGATATCTCCCAAATATATGTTATTGGTTTTTACTCATAACTTGGCTAGCTTTAAAAGCTACGAAGTACTTAAAAAACATGTTGAAGGTTTTTTAGGGGCAATAAGATCATTTAAATTAATTATTTTAACCCTTATTTTTAAAACGGTTTTAGTTGAAAGAGCTTGAACGAATCACTAATCAAGAACGAGAACAAAGACCAATTTTTGTCTTACAGAAAAGAACCAAATCGTATCACTATACTTTTTAAGTTATTTTGAAAAAAGCTGTTTTTCAAAATTTCAAATTTTTTTTTATATTTCCAAATTTTTTCAAAAATAAGCACTTTAAACCAGTCAAACTTACAGATTATATAAATAATACATAAATAAATAAATAGTAACGCGTTAACGATTAGTTTTATTTGGGGTTAAATGTTATGTATTACTTAAACAATTTAGCTACCTGTAACTGTAAATCTAACAGATATTTTTTTTTTATAGGTACGTAAAGGTCTTCAGTTACATAAAGTTAAAATATGGGTAAGTTAACAACACAACAATCTTAAATATGGGTATTTCTAAAACATTAATAATTTTACATATTATCAGTTCATTACCATTCAATTATCTACTTATATAATTGTATGTCATCTGGTATCTTACTTAAAACAAAACCATTGCGATGTTCCATAAATTGTGTAATACATGTTCACCACATGTTTTTGAATGCAATAATTATTTTGAAATTGTTTTCCGCATACTCAGTAGCAAATTTTAACAAAAATTACAAAGTCGACACTTTGTTACAAAATTCTTTACAAAACTATATAAAAAATATTTTAATTTTCTTTGTGTATGGTCCGGCATGATAAGTACCTTTCTGTATGTGTGGTAGGCTAAATAGTTGAATATGAATACTATTCCATTTTATGTGTACTGTGTGCTTTTGATTCTGCAAGCGCGAAAATCTATTTGTTTATGTGTAGCTTGTTAAAAGAAATGAAAAAAAAATTTCTTCCATTTTTCTTCCACAAACTTTCCTGACGCTCTTATGAATCGAATGCACAAGTTTCATTGACATCCTTCCAACTGCAAAAAAATTATATGTTTATTACTTCATTGCCTCTTCTATATTGTAACATTTTACTTTCTACAGTACGTTTGATATTTCTGAGTTGTATAATATACAATTTAATAATAAATAGACAAGCTCTTTAAAGGAGCAATCTAGTTATCACAATCACAAGCATGTAGATAAATACACATTTTGAGAAAAATTCAACTTGAAATTTCCAGTCGATCTTGGTGTCTGGCATAACATCAAATAAATCATGGTTTTACCAATACATTAATGTTTAAAAATTAATTTCTAAGGGTGGGATGTTAACACCATACATTGACCAAATTTTAGGATAAGTTTTAGATTCTGGAAGTTTTATACTCAAAGATGTATACCAAATATGCTTAAGTTTATTAACATCCCTCACACTCATTTTCCTTAATCTTTATTTGCCAATACTTCGTCACTTTGGTCGCCCTTTCATTATCTACGATTAAGTCCAGGAGAATGCATTTTTGTCTCAAGAAGATAGGTGCTAAGGGTTCAATATTTTGCCACAGTTACATCTATCCTCCTCTAAATACGCCTAATGCTTTAAATTTGGCTTTCATCATAATGTGTTGGTTCTAATTCAATTTAGGGATTTCTTGCCTAAAGTATTATTGTGTCTGCCTAATTATCCTTTTTGAAAGTAACCTGCAGCTAGTTTTTCTTTTAAATTGAGAGCATCAAAGAACAAAGTTATCTTTTAAAATTAAAAGCGGGGCTGTTCAGAAGTGGTTTTAATTCAGTCGTGGAACTCATGAAACTTTTAGATTTCATTCTTGTCGGATAACTTGTTTGGTGTGGACTCTTTTCGGTCCTTTTTCTGGTCTTTTTTTGCAATTTCAGAAACAGCGGTGCATGTGGACATAGCGGAATCAAACTGGAACTCAGTACTCCGCTGTAGAGAAACACAAAGTCAGTGATGAGGTCTTAAGCATACCTTAAGCTTTACAAATTGTTCCAGTTAACTTTCGAATTATGATATTTTTTGAGAAAATGTTTGTTTTTGTATCTTGGGAGTCACTTTTAAATGTAAGGCTGTCCGCACATGAAGCTACTAAAAAGAAACTAAACTAGTTGGTAATTAGAATTACCAACTGTTTACTTAACTGTGACTCGCACACTAGGCTAGTGAAAATTAATAGAAACGAGTCACTTCTTGCCTGTACGAGTAGCTTTGTTATAGGGTGTTTAAATTTTAACCTTTATATTATATTATTGAGTGTTATTATCGCGTTAAAAATATCTAGTGACTCAAGTGATGAAGATATTATTCTTTATTATTATAATAGAAGACGTAAAATGCAAAAAAAGGAGGTATTGGGTTCATCCCTACATTGCAAACAATATAACAAGGATGTTTTTCCACTTCTTGCACTAATTTTATATTAAACTACTGTTCTACTAATTTCGCCATTTCGCGTGTAAACTTTAAAAATATCACAACAAGAACAAACTAGAAACTAGTCTCCAAGCGACCTGCACGTCCAGTCTGCTGTCGACTGATCACTGATGCATTAGAGGAGTCTTACACCAAGATATTTTTGTTCTTTGCAGTGAACTAATAGCTCACATTCTCGTGTATGTTTAGCTTATTCTAGCATATCGGTTGTTTATGTGGTGAGCGCACACTTTTTTAAAGGGTTTGGATTTAGAAAGTTATTGTTATAATGCTCTGTTATAGCCGACATTTTCTTTTCTACTCGTTTTATTTTCCCCGTACAAACAATGTCGTATCATCAGAATAGATAAAGCATCTCATTCCAGGGTGGCTCGGCTTGTCGGTTGTATAGATGTTATATAGGAGGGGTGCCAATACTATTCCATGAGGAAGAGTTTCTTTATTCTTCCAGCGACTTTGATTGCAAGATAACGTAGAACCAAAGTTTTGAAGAATGTATTTAATAAGTACCTTAATCTGAAATCCTTTGTCATATTGTACACTTTTATCAGCAATCTTTGATGTTAAAAGCATCAGAACCAACTGTTAAGTAAATGTAAGCGACACCAGTCATTTCGTTTAGTTAAAACCATTTTTGATATGGTGTACAACATTTAATAACTAACCAGAGCATTTTCTAGCTCTATATCCAGCTTCTTCAGATATCAGTTTCTCATCAATGGCAACAGATTCGATTGAGTAGCATTCGTTAAAAGGCAGCACGGTAAAGAAACTGATCAAAATTTTTTGGCTTTGGCTGACACTTTTCCTAGCTTCAATAGTGCCATAGTTTTCAATAAAGAATTTGCCGCTATAAGCTCTTCAAAAGTAAAAATTGTTTTTTTTAATTTGTAAGTTTTTTCATAATAGTGTGTGAGCAATCTGCTAATCTTTGTTATATCCTGTTTTGAAGTTGTAGGATCATTGCTACAGTTCCATCCAAAACAGTTTCCATCTTTGGCAGCTATTCCTTACAATGTCTATATAGTTCTTCTGGCAAGATGATTCTAGCTGATATTACTGGAGCAAGAATTTCAATTCGCCATCAAGACCTACGACATATTAGTTTACTATAATTATTATTTGACAAACAACGGTACTTTGTTGAATTATAGTTGGCATTTCTCCCACTATAGGAAAAATGTGAAAATATTTTGGCGTGAATTAAATGAAAGTATTTTTGTTGTGCTCATTTCTCCAGGTTTTCTCCGTTCTAATCCGTCTTTTAATAACTTTAAGAAGTGCTGTGACAGAAGGTGGTTATCTCTCCTAACGCAAATTTGGTATTGGGTGGTTTATCTTCTTCTTTGAGTACCGTGCCCAAATTGCGCGGCCTGTAATAATTCATCTGCTGATAAACCAGTCCAGTGACGAAGGTCTCGGAGCCATGAATTTTTCTTTCTACCAATTCCTCTTTTTCCCTCCATCTTTCCGGTGAGTATTAATTGTAGTATCCAGCATCTACTCCCTCATTAGGTGCCCCAGATATTCAGGTTTTCTCTATTTTATCATCTTTGGATGGTTTATACACATTTTTATTGTATTTCCTCTCATCACAACATTTACTTTTTACTTACTTTGCGTAAGTGAAAGCAGTAGATAGGTAGTTTAAGTCTCATAACAAAACTTGCACTTCCACACTGATCATGAGGTCTTCGAAGAACACCTCTCAAATTTGTTTAGGCCTAGACTTTGTAGTACCACAGTGCGCTTCTCTTCATCAAAATACTTACAACAGCCTTGTTTTAAAAAAGAAAATAATTTTTCTAGTACAAAACATTTTTGAGTTAAAGTGTAAAGTTTAAGTGTACAATAATAGAAAATATAAACTTTTGTCCAAATTTTTTGTAGGAATGTTTCAATTAAAAAAATTACCTTTACGAGAAATCGTGCCAACAAATATATCATCTGCGAGTTGTTTGAAAATGGAAAACAGACCGTATAATTATCAATCATGAGCGTATAATTACGAAAGAAACTGGGCTTAAAAAATGTATGAAAGCTATGTACATTGCGAGTAATTGCTAGGAAATACACCGTATGTGGACGTAAATATTATGATAAATCACAAAAAGTTAATAATAATTTGAAAACATGTAGTGGTTGTAGGCGGTAGAAAGTTGTCATGAATCATTTATTTGATTCTATTCTTTTACAGTGGGTGAGAATTTCAACGTTAATAAGTGAATCTTTCATAAAAAGAGGTTGGACGTGGGGTTTAAATAATAATAAATTTAGGTGAAGAAAATTATAAATGACACCTAGACTGGTGTTTTGGCGTGAGGTATAGAATTATAGTTGTGACCTTTTTCAAAGATTATCGATTAAAAAAATTATATGTTGCACTTGTGGGAGTGCCAAATATGTCTATCCTGTCTTGTTAATGTGACGATGCCAGTTTATTTGTTTTTACTTTGATCTATTATTATTTTTGGTTTTTTTCTGTATCTTCGTTTTTATTCTTTCGACTATCTGTTTATAACATAACATTAATTCAAACGGTTAGTTTGAATTAAATCAACAGTAGCTACAACGTTATGACTAAATATAGCTTCGATGGTACTGGCATTGGAAGTATAATAATATTAAAATGAATATAGTCCGCTTTTCAACTTGAAATTCCCTAACGATAGTGTTTTTATAAGGTGTTGCTTGCTAGCTCTTTCCTTAACTCTCCTTTATTAGTACCTGAGATCGGTAGTGGGAATGTTGAGCTACAAGATCCATCCTGCAGGCACCACAAACAAAGTTACGATGTAGCAGGTAATGATAGGTAGATGGAGTAGTGATGCGGAGAGATGTAAAATTGTTGCTTCCAAATGGAAAACCCGAGTCCAGATTAGAACGGTGTGGGACATGAGATTTGAGAATGTCGAGTTCCTCTGCGTCAGCGTCGTCTTAACCAGATAATGACACTACCATGGAATAAAATATACGAACGGCAATGTCGTCGGCGAGTCCGCGTTATCCGAGCGTCAAGCGTTTCTAGCGCGACCGGTCGCGTTAGGACCCTATTATACGAACACTAATGTCGTCAAGGTTATCAGCGCCGCATCCGGTCAGCCCAACCGGACGATGGCACTTGCGTTCGTAGTTCTCTGGCACTACCATGGAGGGAGTTATATAACCGAACCGGCAATGTCATCGGCGAGTCCACATTATCTGCGTAAAGGTCGATTCAGACACATCAGTCACGTCTCGTCACAGTCCTGGCTACGAACCGAACAATCCGTCATACAAAATATTCTTTAATAGAAATATGGCGCCGGCATTCACATTCATCAGGCGACGAACGGTTACCCAGCTGTCAGATAATTAATAGTTCTGTGACCAAACAGGACCAGTTCGGCGCCGAGACTGTGACGGGACTGATGTGTCTGAATCGCTGACAACCGGACCAAATGATCTCAACGTTACATAACAGCTCTCTAGGCTGAAGCACCAAAATGATAATAAATATATCTATTCTGAGAGTTCCTGTTTTATAAATATATAGAACTATTATGTGTAATAATATTTCCAATTATTCGGTTTCAAATAAACAATTTGGTATGAATGGAATGTAGTACAGTTGTATTGTTTTAAATTAAATTACAATTTATGTTTATATCGATCATTTGAATTAAAATAATTCGCAAATCTGTGCGTTTTTATAAAATAATTAAAGCTAATTAAAGTGCAGAGGTAATTTCAAATATTAAATAAAATTATGAACTTATATATGTAAACAGAAGAAGAACGGAAGAGACTCATTAAAATCTGTAAGAGATGTAGAATTATAAATTCAAGAATATGCACGGTAAATAAGCGGTGGGTAGAAAATTTGACAATAACACGAAGGTTTATTGAAAAAACTTTTTAAATGTGGTGTTCAGGCAGTGTTTTCTGATCTTCTGTATAAATATTATTACAAATATCGAAGCCTCACAAAGAATGAAGAAAGAACGAAAAATACTAATAACAATAAAATAAGAGAAACCACCATATTTTGACCATGTCCAGGCAAAGATCTATTTCTGAATTAGGTGTGTCTTGGAGCTGTAAATTAAGTAAGAATTGCCATTCTGGTCACCTACGTCCGAAACTTACAGATACTACCAAAAAAGGAGAACTTATACAGCGATTGAAAGATAAAAGAGGGCTCTAGAATGTACTTATAGGAAAATTGAAGTAAAATATGGAAAATAAAACGACAGATAAAAAGCTTAATTAAATTAGTATTAACATAATGTTTCTTTCCAACATACTTACCATATAGCTTATTCACTGAATTGCGTGAAAAAGGGTTGCTTTAAAATATCAACAAATTTTGATCTTAAGAACTTTTTATTTATACCTTTTTAATTTTGATGATATTTTTCGGAACAACTAGAAGGAAATTCCTCCTACATTAATTATCATTGAAACTTCCAAATAAAGTCTGATTTACACACGTAGACACAAGGAAAGTTACAATTATGTTTATATTATCAAGGTTTCTTCTTCTTAGGGTACCTGTCCGTTCCCGTTGGTGATCTTTCTGGCTATAATGACTTTGTTGATTGCTATAGCAAAGAGCTGTGTTGAGGTCTTTCTATACCATGCTCTCAGGTTAGCAAGCCAGGATATTCTTCATCTTGGGGCCCTTTTTTCTTTAATTTTACCTTCCAAAATTCATTGAAGTAGCTCGTATCTGCCTTGATTTCTCATTATATGTACTACAGCTTACGGCCCTTCACGATATTCACTAAATCCGCAATTGTGTTCATCCTCCGCAGTACTTCTTCATTGGTAACTTTGTCTGTTCATGGTATCTTCAGGATCCTTCTGTATGACCATTGCTCAAAAGCATGAAGTTTTGATAGAGTTTCCGCCTTCAATGTCCACGTTTCTACCCCGTACAGAAGCACTGAGTACACATAACATTTAAGGAGCCTGATTTTTGTTTCTAGGGTGAGATCATGGCTTTTGAACACAGAGCTCATAGTCAAGAATGCACTTTTGGCCTTTCCGATGCGACATTTAATCTCTTGGGTATTGTTCCACGACTCATTGATTATAGATCCCAAGTGGTTGTATTATGACACACGTTTAATTCTCATTTGGTTCACATACAGATTTGCTCCAGTTATGTTTTCCTTACTAATGATCATTAGCTGGTTTTGCTGGTTTTTATATCCACTCCATATTTTCTATTCGTTTCCGTTATTTTGTTCATTAAGTTTTGCAGCCCTTCTATGGTATTGGAAAACACTATTGTATCACCTGCATACCGCAGGTTATTGAGCTTGACTCTATTTATTGAGATGCCTTCGTCAATATCTTTTAGAGCCTTTTCAAAAATGTGCTCCGAGTACAGATTGAATATCAGTGTTGAAATTATGCACCCCTGTCTCACTCCCCTTAAAATTTTGACCTGATCTGTATATTCTGCATCTATTCGAAGTACCGCTGATTGATTCCAATACAGGTTAGCTATTATTTTTAAGTCTTTTCCGTCAATCCCTGTCCTCTTCAGCACTTCCATCATCTGTTCATGCCTGACTCTAGCGAAAGCCTTCTTGTAGTCAATCAGGCATGCAAAAACATTACAGCCGACATCTCTACATTTCTGAAATAATACCTGCACGCCAAATTAATCGTCCCTCGTACCAACGGCGTTCACAAAGCCAAACTGACTGGGCGCAATTTGTTCCTATCTGGGTGTAAGACGGTGAAATGAAGCTTTTGCATATCACTCAATGCTATCCCTGTATGCAACTTGTGCAACGTGAAGTAGGTATATTTTTTTGTAGGCCGTCTTTCACGACTAATATCTTTATCCATAGAGTTTAAGACATTCTTAACATATTTTATAGCAGGTTAGCGGAGTGGCCGATTTAATTTCTCTATTCTCAACTGTAATTAGGTATTATGTAAACCACAATGTAGTTTCACATGGTCTTACATGAGAATAAGGTCGTTTTCTAGTCTATTGATATTCCTGTCATCTATTATTGATCCCCCTACATACTTAAAGCGGGATCTAAAAGTACATTCTATATATATTTCGCCCGTTCAACTCCACGCGCAGTTTTTACCTCCGGAAGATGCATAAAAAATGTGATTCATCCGTGATTACGTATTGCCACTAGGCATCACGTCACTCAAGATCAATCTTGCCACCTGATGCAGTGTAAGCACTTTATTCAACTAGCTGGTGTAGAAGCCTTTAACCCTGATTCGTTTAACCATCAACGTACCGTACTTATTTCTGTTGCTTGAACTTTGTGAAATTAATTTTTGATCTGAACTAATGTTAAGTATCAATGTCTTAGACAGTCAAACAAGTAAACCTCCTCAACATTCGAATCTTACATTTTCTACCTTTTAAAGCTTTTAAAGCTTTTAAAGCTTTATTCACCATAGGTTGTTTTAAATCTAATTAATAGTAACATAATTTTATATTTTTTCATATAATCAAAATTTGTTGGTAATATAAATTGGATGTTTTTATACATCTCAATATATTATTTAATAATTTTGTCATTGACCCGACGCATATTCATCATTAGAGAAACGCCATGAATACCTATTTTACTTTTTTTACCTCCATATCATTTATATACAACAATAAGTACTAGAGAGTATCAAATTTTCTAATTATAATTAACACAACGAGAAAAAGTGAATATATTTTATATGTACTTAAATCTAAGTGATTATCATTTAATGGTAGATTGTGTTGTCAATGAAAACAATAGCAAGCATCCTTCAAGTTGCCATCGGGTGAAAAGAAAAAAATGTTCAATAGAAATTCGTTTAGAGAACAATATGATTTCAAACAAAGCAACATATTATTTACTTAATTACGTAATAAAACAATATGTCATCAGTTTCAGTGAAGTATAAAAACAGTATAAAACAGTAACTTGGGTTTTTAAATAGCTTGTTTCATTGCTAATACTCTAAAATCTGAGCAGTGATGGCAACACATCGTGATAATTGCATGTGCCCAACAAGTAAAGATTCTCATTTTTTTTGGACTTCTGCAAATCTCTAAAACTTTCAATAGCACCTACAAAGGTCATCATCGTCACTGGCTCGACAACCCTTTTTGGGTCTTGGCCTGTTCCAGGATTCTTCTCCATTCTGATCTGTTTCGTTCTTTTTTCTCCAGTTTTTTATTTTTAAGGTTGTTTATTTTGTATGCTGCATTCAGCAGCGTGATTCCACGGTAGTTTCCACATTCTAATTGATTTCCTTTTTGTAATGGTACAATAATACCGCTATTCCACTCCGCTGGTAGCTGTTTATTCGACCATTGTTATCAATTCATGTATTGTTTTTTGTAGTGCGTCGCCCCCTTCCTTCAGTAACTCCGATGCTATTTGATCCGATCCCGGTGCTTTATTGTTCTTTAATTTGTCTACTGCTGCTCTAATCTCGGCTATTATTGGTGGAGTCTTTTCTCTGTTGTCTGCTTGGTCTAATGGTATGTCAGGGTTCGTCTCTCTCCGATCTCCTTCAAGTTTTTCCGTAAAATGTTGTGTCCATCTACTTAGTATCTCTTGCTGTTCTGTCAATATATTACCTTCCTTATCTCTACACATTGTTGTTCTCGGCTTGAAGTATTTTCTGCTTTTGTTCAGTTTCTGATAAAATTTTCTTGTCTCTGTTGATTTACTTAGTTCTTATAGTTCTTGAAGTTTTTTGTTCATATATTCTCTCTTTTTTATTCGGTGAGTTTTCTTTTCTTCTTTGCGTAGTTGTTTATATTCTTCCTCTGCTTGTCTTGTTCTGTGCCCCTGTTACATCAGTAAATATGCTCTGTTTTTTCTGTCTGTTATAATCTGATATTCTTCGTCAAACCAGTCAATCGTTCTTGTTCTTCTTTCTCTACCTTCTATGCCTAATACTTTTTTAGCTGCCTCTTTTATGATGCCTACAAAGGTATGAATGGATATTTTCTTATTTTTATCTTGTTCATACATAAATTTTCTTAAACTCAATAACAATTGGGAGCACTATTGTGACGGGCTGCTCCAGTGCCCCGTGTTATAATGACACTTTTCTTAATGAAGTGATAGCACTGGTCGTGTTAGTGGAATTTGCAAAATTAATTTTTTTATATAAGGTATACTCAGCAACTGCCGCACTTGAAGACATCTTTAAATCACTAAATGGGGAAACGAAGTGACTATCGATAAACGGAAAGTATTTAAACCATCTAAGATATGCAGATGACGTAGTACTAATAGCCGACAGCTGGAAAGAACTGAAGACGATGGTCGATGAGCTTCACACGGATTCCATAAAAAAAGGACTGAAAATGAATCTGAGTAAAACTAAGCTAATGTCGAATAAAGATGATCAACCGAACGAAGCAATCCGGAACAAAACAAAAATAAAGGACGTCGCGAAACAAGCAGCTAAATTAAAATGGAAATGGGCTGGACACAACGAACGTCTCGAAGATGGTAGATGGAACAAAGAAGTCGGAAACTGGCGACCGTACGATGCGAAGTGACCAAGAGGAAGACCTCAAATGCGCTGGAGCGACGATATCAAAAGAGTCGCAGGACCAATGTGGAAACGCCTATCACACAACAGGGATGAATGGCGAGAAATGGGAGAAACCTTTATTCGACAATTCGGATAGAAAAAGGGCTATAAAAAATACTTAGCAATATATTAGTTATAAACATTCTAATAATAAACGTCTTTTGGTTCGAAATATAAATTGACTGGTATGGAACAAACATGACACTCCGATAATATGCTATACACATACACTTCACATTTACAAGCAATACAAAATTAATGCATACAACCAAATATACGATCTAAAAGAACTATGGTAATTCTTCCCCACTCTCGAAGGGATTATAAATAAAATTTTAACTCCCTATGTAAAATCACACAAAACTAGATAGAGACAATAAAGTAAGTAGATGACTTTTTTATATTACCGATTTTCTTTGTGTTTTCTATATTATCTACATCATGAATTTGTTTTTGAATAAATTACTTTAATTTAATTGAATAATCAAGTATCTGAAATTTATTTTCGCTATATAAACTGCTTCTGATATGAATACACAAAAAATACCGAAACCTAATTTTCAATACGCCCGAATGGACAACCCTTTTCTGCTCTTTTGACGTAAAGTCGATTGTCGGTACCATCAGCCGTCGATGAACATTTTTCAGAAACCTCGCCGATATTTTTATAACGTCCTTAACGCCCCAAATGCCATCACATCTCCATCAGTGCAAGTGGATAACCGGCAGTTGTTTATTTTTATCCCCGGATTCCATGATGACATATTAGGATTTACGTATCACTTCGTGAACGAGGCAAATGAAATCCCTGGTGTGTGCTTATATATGGGGGTGTTAAGGTTTGGATTTCAAGGGTGACGATTTACTAACAAGAATAGTTGAACAAATTTTTAATTAATGATTGAAGATTTTAAAAAATAAAAACAATTACGAATATTTAGAAATGATAGTAAAAAGGTATTAAAAAAAATAAAGAACTAAAGGATCTTCTTCTTGTCGTGCTTTTTCTATCGAAGATAGTTCTATTATGATTTAAAAGAAGTAATGTTTATCGTGTTTCATCACATGACGGAAATATGCAGTTTTCCGTTTTTTATTTACTTCTATCATCTCACGTTCTTTGGAATATGGACAGTCCAAGGTATTCGAAACATTCTTCGATATACCCACATTTCAAATGACTCAATTGTATTCAGGCTGTTAACTTTAAACATTTACACAAACGCGTAAGATGTAAGGCATGCAGAAATAACGTTATAAAAGTCTTGATACCAATTTATACACGGAAAGTTTGACAAATTGGGCTCCTTTCGCTGTTTATTTATATATTCTCAATTGATCAAAGTCGTAGCAAAGCTCTTGCTGCAATCTGAAAATCTTTTACACATTTCGTACAACTCAAAAAGATAGAAAACGACCATAGTTGTCGTTTAAAGCTACCAAAATAGGTGGCGCTTTTTGCAGCTACCACTGGAGAAGTGGAAATAGCAGGACACATTCGCTGGTTTTCCGTGAGCTATGCGAGCTTTCTATGGGTTTTCGACGTTTTGGCAAGGTCACACTTGCCGTTCAAGTCAGGTAGTAACGCAGGTGCTGGTGCTTGAAGTAAACTGAGTCTCCTGGTCGATGCGTTTATTTAATATAGCCTATTGATTGTCTATTTCGATTTTCTTTTAATTTTAATGTTAGCTATCAACGAAGTTTGGTTCAGGTTTATTATGTGTTGTGTGTGAGACATGTTATGCAAGGGACGACGTTTTCTCTCTCTCTCTCTCTCTCTCTCTCTCTCTCTCTCTCTCTCTCTTCAATGGCATTTTGATCTCGTCCAACATTGATTCTTCGGTTGGTCTGTCCGATGTTCGACTTGTTACAGTTCCCACATGGACTCGTATACTCCTTGATTTTCTATGAATATGATGATGTGATGTTTGAATAAAACTCAAATGATTAAATAAAAAAGAAACTTCGTTATAAACTCGTGGAGTAATAAGTAAACACCTAGAGAAAATATAGTTTGATAGTTCTGTAGGTCATAACAGGATTATGTACTAAAAGCAAAAAAAGTTAAAAAAAATCTAAAAATGTTCAGCAGCGCCTTCATTATCTCTCTTATTACGTTATAACAAAAATGTAGCTCCGAGGAAGCTGGTTGACTTGAAAACCGAATTCCTAGAAGCTTTAAAACTAAAAATTGTACTTGGATCGAGGTTCCGAAAGTCATAATAGGTCTAAGATACAGTATACTATGTAACATTAAGTCGATGTAAGATTAGACAAAAATCTCACAAAAGAATAATAATTTGAAATGGTCGTCTTCCTGGACTCGTTTTCACTTAATTCCTTTTAATTATGCAGCATGGTATTTTTGTATTTCTCTACTGATCAATTAGTTCATGAATAATATATTTTCTTATTTTCATAATGCTAAGAAGTTCTCTTTTTTCATAATTTTTAACACTCATTGTCATTCATTTTGCATTGTTAACAAGATTTTAGCATTCTTTCACATTTCTAAGGCTTTCAGTAGTCTCGTACTATTTATATTTATACTGAGACTCATGTATCATTTAATGTTTAGTAGCTTTTTCATTTGCTGAAAGGCTGTTCTGGATTTTATATAAGCTGTCGCAATTCAATATGATCAAGATCGGTTGGTATTGTAACAGTAGACAAGTTATTGAAACTTGGGTAAGAAATCTATTTACTTATTGTACAAAAAGATTCTTAGAATTATCCCTTCGCTCTAAATCTTTGATTTACCATCTTCTTTATATTGTGTATGTGATTGATTTTGTAAATTGCTTATTTTCTTTTTTGTTCTTTTCAGTAATTATACATATTTGTTTTTTATCAAGAAAAAAATACGTCAACTTCTACCAATACATTTAGGAAACGTAGTACCAGAAATTCTTTGTCACGAGTATAAATTACTAGACACTTTTTTATGTGTAAACTGTGTTTGTAGTGATACAAAACTTCAACCCATGAATCTACCGGTGCGTGATAAAATAAATGTCGTTTTTGGTACTTAACCCAACACCTGCTCACACATCCGCTACAAAAGCCACCCCCTTGTTACTCTTTTAAATGGAATTCACGAGACAACAATAACCGTTTCCTGTGACCTAAAAATATCCAATTTTTGTGACAGCCAGTACCACTTGAAGAATGGTAAATCTACTAATTTTCACATGCAACAGGTAATAATCTAGTGCAAATATAGGTGTATTTTTTTTGAAATTTCAACGTTTAAGAAAAGTTTATTTTTTGTTATGCTAAATGGTATATGCGAGGAAACGAGTAGGTGCATGGTCTTTGCACTGCGTGGGAAACGAGAAGGGTGGTTGTTTACAACTGTATATCAGTTTTGTCTATCTCAATCCTGAAACCCTATACTGTGAATTATCTTTTGTTACTCTTTGTTTTTAAAAATTTGTATATTTCGTACACGAAAAAAACTTGTGCCCCTACAACACATTGCATCATATAACCAACGTTTCTGTTGATTCTAACTAACTCAGAGGTTCTTTGAGGTAATTTTGACCTTCACCAACAATTTAAACAAATCTACAAAAAATTCTTAACCACTTCGAGGTCGAGCATACTCAACTAGCCACAACTAATAACAATAATTTTAATTAACAATAAAATTACAAAAAAATAAAAATCTTATGTATGCTGTCGAGAATTTTGTGGAAGTGTTTGGTAATCTGAAGATGCATACCTCTGTTATTTTTTCGGCAGATCTATAGAGATTTAAGCTAGGTAGTTGTATGTCCGCTGACCAGAATACATGTTAGATGATCTTGTAATTAGACTTAGGTGCTCCAGTATTATCCAGCGATAATACAAATGCTTTATGCTCTCCTGGAAGGCCTGAACAGATAAAAAAGGTATGAAAAACAGATACGTACTCACAATTTAATCTCAACGATAGCTTAGAAAATCCGTTATTATATTAAAACAATATATACATTATCTACAAGTGAACACGAGAGTAACTAAAAAAAAGCATTTATAACGCAATTGCGAAAGCGTGGTACCTATAAAAAATATTAAAAGCGATATAATAACAAATAACGACAGAAAGAATGCAACTTAAAATCATGAGAGAAGATATATCTTTATCTTTATGTGAAAGTGACCTTTTGAGAGATTAAATATTGTTGATGATTGTGATATGTAAAGCAAGGGGCATCATAATCAGTCCCGATGTTCTGATCACTATACACGAAGATCTACGAAAGTACACACTGTCTACAGCCAAACAGACGGTGCATCTACCTATAGCCTTAGCGCTATCTCTGTACAAACCTCTACATGTAATATTTTGAAGACGAAACTCTTAATCTCTCAACCAGAATAGATATGGATGCGCTAGATGAACCACATCTAGTCACATGGAAAATCCTCACTCCTCAATATTCAAGAGCACCTAAATTCCATCTAAAATAGAATTAATTTATATTGGAACTGAAGTCGAACAATCAATTCATTTAATTCAAAATAACATTTACGTAAAACTAAACCAACCCAGACAGATTATAAACGTCATCTATAAAGGTCATATTTATTCAACGCAAATACAAGGAGTTGCTAAGACCCTCATCACAAGATGCTTAACGACTAAATGATGACTCTAACAAACAACAAAAATAGTCAAATATAAAGTACACTTTTAATTGACTACAATCAAAACACAGAAATATGTGAAAAGCTTTCATCTCTCATACATTGGATTGGTTTTACGTATATACAACACAGCAACTTTATACATACTCCTCAAAAGAGAATCAACGCTAAGCAATCCAAAGGACATCTTTTCGTTAGAAAATCTAGCAGCTTACAGCATATTTTACGGAAATTATGACCAAAAATACATAGGACAAGTCCACCGATGAATATCTGCCCGACTCAATGAACATAAGCTTGTAAGAATTAAGAAACACAACCTTACACACATGAACATACCACCAATACAAAATAGACCCTCTTTTTCATGTCTCTAGACAGTCTCTGGGTCATTTAAAAAGTCTAGAGATAGTTTGTACAATTGGTAATTCAGTTTTAACCTCATATAAACTAGCCTATTATTAGCATTTCAAAAAAACTATATATTAATATTATCTAATGTTTGCAGATATATACATAATAAATAATGAATGGTACATTAATTTTGAATTCAGTTATTTAAATTCACAAGTAATCTGTATTCTGGTTTGGAAAAAAGAATGATCTTAACACGATATATTGAATACGTGACTGCTCAAAAACACAGTTCTTTTAAAATTGACGCAAAGCGCTAGCTTTTAAAGAATTTACAAGAAGCAGTTTCGCATTTTTCCTCTTTTACTTCTTACATCAAACTTTAGTTACTTTGAAATCCGGCGTGACATTCGATTTCCCTCTTGCCGTGGTATCAAAATAGGATTAATTTTATGGTCATTATTTTTCCTTTGAAGTAATTTGTGTACCGAGGATTTTTTCCTTTGCTACATTTATTAATTCCTTTAATATTATAATCCTATAAAGTATGAAGCTGTAATTTGTAAAAGCACGGAATTCTTTTGTAGACAAATTAAGAATTACGTCATTAATTAAAATAGTGAATAATATAATTTTGGTTGTGAAACGTAAAGAAGTAAGAAGAGTATCATATTTTGATTTCAAAGCGTCTTTTGGCATATCGCAATCATAAATTTATATTATTTGTAAAGCCAAAGTAAATACGTCTCAAAGTACCATAAAGTTAGTTTGAATTATAAGGTTTGTGTAGAACTGCTTACTACTAGCTGTTGTGTTCAACTCGGTTCTATCAACTACCTCAATTCACTCGTGAAACAGACATACAAACATACAAATCTTAGTAAGCCCAGAATAAAAAAGCTCACCACCGCACCAAAGGACAAGTTTCGTGATCTCCAGTGATACCAGATAGAAAGACTTTTCCCTTTTAGCGTAGTGCAATACATCCGAAAAACCTGTAAACTAAAGCTGCAAGACTTTGGTTATGAATCAACGTATATGTGTCTAAATTTCGTAGTAAAACCTAAATTATACTGTACATACATTTAAATTTTTTATAAATATATTCTAAAATAGCTTACGACACATTCAATTCAACATATGCAACATCATCATCATCATCATCATTTGGTTCTACAACTCTGTGTGAGTCTTGGCCGCGTTTAATATTTCCCTCCATTGTTGTCAGTCCTGAGCAGCTATTTCCCATTGCTGTATTCCCATTTTGCGTAGATTACTAGCTACTGCGTCCTTCCATCTCTTTGAGGATCTCCTTGTCTAAGCCCGGTGTAAATGAGGAATTCCTCCGACGTTCTTCTGCTAATTCTGATACCTGCGAAAGCGTTCTCTGTGCTCACCTGTGCTAATCGTACCAGCTTTAAGGTACTCCCATTTCTACCATGGTCTCTGGTACACTGGCGTAGGACGAATATCTGATCTATGGTCGACCTTCCCCGTCTGAATCCGCTTTGGTAGTCGCTTATTATTTCCTCTGCAACTTATGCTCCGCCGATAATAAAAGCATATCGCTTACCGAGATAATATCTTTTTATAATTCTTTAGAAGTTCTACCGAAGATGTATTTAAAATAATATATGTGTAATGATCATTTTGTAAATTCGCCGGATGTAGCCGGCTATAAAATATCCTAATATTTCCATCGAAAACAGACCACACGAAAAAAATTAATTTTACCCCTCTTTAAATATTTCTTTTTATAAAAAGGAATATTTCTTGATTTAAATTCATTTTCCAATGAACAGTACGATGTAGTCGATGGTGTTACGTTTCCAGACCCCTGACAAAGGATACATCTAGAATTTCTTTGTTTTTAATTTTGCTTTCTCTTCGCCTATTTTCGTTCCATGCTGAGCATGGAGCCATCCGTGTCTCCAGGAATTGGCTATACAGGAAGCCAACGTCCTGTTAAGGTGATTTCCAGATGTTATTTGATTCTTCTGCAATATGTGTTTTATTAATATTTTTGAATACATTTTGGTTTAGTGAATCTTACTTACCATTTTTTTTTTATTCAAACATTGTGGCGGCTTTTTTCTTTTGAAGAGCTGTTCGCTTCCATTTTTCATTTTTGTTGTTATATATTTATTCTTTCTTGTGTTACATTTCTGAGAGATTTTGTCAGGAAAACTGACGTTACAATCATAAATAGACCAAAATGTGATACATAAAAAACAATCTCCCAATATATTTGTTCCCCAAAAAATATATCTTGTGAATTTTCTTATTAAATCGATATCACCTAGATCCTCTAGAACTGTTGAAGTGTTCAGAATTGATGTGTAAACCAATACATAAAGTGAATAATATGTATTTATGGGGTTGTGTTTTTCATTCACGTTAAATATTTAAGAGAATTAGTTGTTATTCGAACCAATTTAATTTCTCACCAATTTAAATTTAATTTAAATTCCATTTAATTTCTTACCGATTTAAAAGGTTCCATTCAAATCGAATTGATTCATGTTAAGTTCGTTTTTACGCTTCATATATGCTGATGAACGAAACTAACACTCCAACAAAAACCGTATGCATTTACCCTCTATGATCTATTCTTTCATTCCGAATGGCGTTCGCGCCATATTAATAGGTCTCTGGCTTTTAAACTGCAAAGGCTGAAAATCGAAAGAAAAACATAGTTTTTTCGGTCTATTTGTTTCATCCAACGGTTGCTTCCCACACGGACTTTCGTTTCGACCATTAACAGATACGTTTCGTAATTTACTTTTAAAATCCAACAAATGACTGAGTAGGTTTGGGGATGTCGGAAAAAAGAAGAAAATAACTTTAAATATTAAAGTAATACTATATATAAAAAGGGACAATATGACTTTGCCGGTAAACTGAACAAGTATAAATAATTAATACAATAATATATTAATATTTAAATGATAACAACTAAAAAATACACAAAAACTAACAAACTCAAGCAAGAACGTTATATTTGGCCAGTGTTCTTACATGGCACCCAGACGTAGACTCTGAAAGCTGATCAGATCAATCGCCTAGAGGCGTTGGAGATATGGTTGCATAGAGGAATGCACCGAATACTTTAGACAGCGATGCAGACCAACATAGCTGGTTAGCTGGGAAAACTATTAAAATAAGACAAATTTTACACCTAGGACATGTTCTTAGAAAAGTGCGGTATATGACTAGAAAGAGGAATTGGAAGAAAGCAAATGTCATGCAAGAACGATAAAAACGAGACAAATTATATAAAACAGACAAAGTGTATAGACAAATTGCATTATGTTAGACTTATCCTTGACTCATTGGGTTGCTTACTTACCTTATTATTATTTTGTTTTTGAACAACTTATTTATAAGCGATTTGGATAATTTAAATGTAATCATATATTTAATATAACTGTTACTTATCACTATTTGCATTGTACAAGCCTTCTGTCAATTTTGGTATTATTTCTTATGTTTCCAACTTGAAATGTGCCCGTTCTATGACCTCTGTGTCGTCATAATCTTCAATGCCTTTAATACTGTATGGTGCTTTTCCTCTGTTCGCTTGTCTGTCTGAGCTGTCTTTTTGCTTGGTTAAGATCTCAGTACGTTCAATTTAGGCGCTGTTGGATTGTAGATCCGATCAAATGATCTAGCTTATTTATTTCCCAGTTTTATCATCATCATCAACCTGTATGCGTCTACTGCTCGAGATAGGTCTACCTCAACTCTTTCCATCTGTTCCTGTCTTGTGCGGCTTGCATCCAGTTACTGCTAACACGCTTCAGGTCGTCAGTCCTTGTCTTGGTCTTTACTCGACAATACGTTTTGTTCATCGGTTGTCTGATAATCTGGCCACGTGTCCTACTAATTCCATATTAGCGACGCGTTTTTTTCGATGACGTGTGTTGTTTTTGTTCTACGATGTACTTCTTCGTTTAGGATTCGGTCTCTCAAAGAGACACCCAACATCTGGTGCTCCGTGGCCGTAGCCCCCTGAGTCACGCGAATTTTATTCACTATTTTTTTGTGAGCAATAATGTTTCCCCTTTATAACTGAGCATAGGTAATACACATTGGTCAAAGATTTTTTGAGGCATATGGGTAAGTCCGATTTAAATACATAGTTTAATTTACCAAACGCTGCCCAAACTAATCCTATGCGAAGTGGGAGCTCATATATCTGGTTATCTCTGCCTAACTGAGAGCAAACTGTTAGGACGATAGTTTTGTAGACCTGTTGCCTCCTCGCTTGTGTAATAAAGCAATGAGTGCATTGTTCCATTGTGAAGGAGTTTTTCCTTGTTAGATGCATTCGGTGAAAAGCTTGGCCAAACCCCTTGGATAATTTTTGTTCCATCTAGTTTGATCGCCTAGATCACTACTCCTTCATTGGCAGGGTATTTGTTATTTTTGATTTCCTAAAGTGCCGTTTTGATTTCGTATGGAGTTATTTCTGGTATTCATTCTGATTCCTGGTTTGTAATTTTGGGCAGGAGCTGATCTTGCTTTTCCTCGGTACTCTAATACATTTCGCGATAAAAGGATTCGACAGCCTCAAGGGCTTATTAAATACTAAATTAAAAGATCTTCGATTTTGTGTTTCTTCTTTATGTGGCGTCTTCTACCGAAGGTTGGCGACCATCATACGATAGGTTTCTCTGTTTTGTGCCGCATGAATTATGTTCACAGCTTCTGGTATTTGAAACTATTCTCTCAAGTTTCTCAGCCAGGATTTCTTCTTTCTGCCCAAACCTCTTCTACCTTCAATCTTGCCTTCCACGATAAGCTGTAGCAGACTGTGCTGATTTTGTGTTTGGACATTGCTAAATATATGTTACACAAATGTTCATACCACCGCAAACACTACTTAAAATTTTCTATCTGACCTCTGTCAATAAACTGTGATTAAAGTATATTACAGTGTTGCTTATTTGCTGCGTTGCAATGTTCAGTTTAGAGCAGCAAGTTCTAAAATAAAAATAGCCATTATGATTGCCAACCTCCGTAGGGAGACGGCACTCTAAGAAGAATGTTCAGTTCTTGGACTTACCGTGTATAAACTTATGACAGGTACAATAGGATTTAGTACTGCAAAGATTAGATATATCTGTAATGGTTTTTTCTTCTTTAAATATTGCTTGAATTATATACATTTTTTATGTGGTTTTCAGTACTATCTTATATTGCTGCCAATATTTTTTTGCTTGTGCATACCTTCTATTTATAATATACTTGCAACATTTAATAGACCAAATGTTAATAATGAAAATATAGATGTATGTATCGTGCTCTTTTTGTATCCAGATTATTGTCTACAAATTGCGTATATGAAGTTGACATTTGGATTACTTGATTTTATGTTAAGTCCAATTTCTTCTAGCAAAAAGTTTTGGGACTATTTTATAACCAATAAATTACGTAGATTAGAATGCACAAGGATCACATACATAGCTATAGTATTCTCCCTACCCATTTGAGTTAGAAAGAACACATGCAAATTTTTTTAGATTGTTAAATAAATTAGGGGGAAGACGAATCCAAGAGACTATTAAGAATGAGGTCTAATAAATTAATTTGTGTATGTAATTTTTATTAATTTTTTAATTCAATTAGTGTTTCAATTTTAAATACAACGATCTCCATTAATAACGTAATAAAAAAAAACTAATATAACACGTAATAATTTAAGTAAATTTATTTATTACTGTTAATAATACATATATAAGACATTGATTATTTTTCCTTTTATAGCAAATACGGTAATGGCAAGTTGTTACACAATCTAACAGATTATACAAGGACATGAGAGTAACTTGTATCTAACAGGATTAAGAATAGTTTTTTTTAGATTGTATTATATCAGCGAATAACCAGCTATTGTATAATCGAGTAAAACATTGATTTATTTATGAAATAAATTTTCATTTGATCGGGCCCGTTCAGATGGAGCGGTTGCTACCACTTCTAAAATCGAGGTTTTAAAGACAATTTTTTGGAATTTTTGTATAGATTGGCCTTAAACTTTCTGCCTCTTCCGATCCTTAATTTTACCCCTCTCTCTTCGTAATCTCAACATCATGGGTTCTCTGATCTAAGAAGTTGAAAAGTTCCCTACTCTCGTCCACATGGCTGCTGGACTATTTGACATAATCACAACATTTTTCATGTGCAGTTACTGCCAATTTATCAAATTCCCTACTGAAATATATTTGGCACATTCCTTATAGTGGACTTTTCTCTTTCAATTTCTTCCCCTTCGGTTTTTTATTATTATGAGTTCGCTGTTTTCGTCCTCCACAGCACTGTATTCTCCTAGCCATCTTCTCTGAGGTCTCTATCATAAAATTGCCTATGTACCTTTTCCATCTCATAACAGGTCTTCCCCTCCGTCTTCTTTTCGGTGTATCCAAGGCCAATATTCTTCTCGGCCACATATGCCCTTGTGTTCTTTGTATATGCCCATACCACTACAGCGCTCTGTTTTCCAAACTTTTTTGTAATTCAACATTGTACTTCCATTCTTTTCCATATTTCCTTGTTATTATTCTATCCTCTCTGGTGATTTGTAGACATATTCTCATAAATTTCAATTCAACTATTATTTTATTTCGTATTGTTATTGTTATTGGAATGCTTTTGCTCCATACAGAGTAATATTCATCATTACGCTGAAAGAGTAATGAAAGAAGAAAGAGGCTCTGAAAGATTTTTTTTTGTTTTCTTTGGTTAGAATTGTTCCATATCACTTCATGAAATGCTTTCGTGATTTGTTTTACCCGAGCTATTTTCGTTTCTCTATCTTTCATACCAGTATAATACCATCTCGGTTTATTATTGACCCTAAATAAAAGTCTTACAACTCTTAATAGTCCCTTTTTCTAAACTTAGTTTAAATCTGCAACTTCGGATCCAATATATTCGGTAAGTATTCGGTCTTACACATAGTTAGCTTGAGTCCCCATAGCTCATAATCTTTCTTTAATTTCCTTATCCCCTTGTCCTCCTTGTCTTGTGCAAAGGTGATTTGGTCATCTGCGAAAAAGTGAATGTAATATTTTCTCTTGTACTGGTTGTTGCAGTTTCGCAACTGTATCTGAACAGTTGGTAAAATATTATTATTAATTTGTAGCCCTTTATATTTCGCTATATTTGAATTTGTGTATATTTATGTCTTTTGCTTTTATTTGTTTCTAAATAGAGTTATATAGTCTTTTTTTTGAACCTATTCTCTATCTTTCCGATGGCATTGTTCCATCGTCCGTCTTGGAGACGTTCATTGTGTCCAGCCCATTTCCATTTCAGTTTTGCTGCTTGTTCTATCGCGTCTACTGTCTTTGTTCTGGTTCTGATCCACTGGTTACGTTTTCTATCTCTAAGTGATACACCCAACATTTGTCTCTCCATCGCTCTTTGTGCCTTCCTTATCCTATCTAAATTGGCCTGTGTAAATGTCCATGTCTGTGCTCCGTAGGTGAGCACCGGTATGATACAGGAGTTATATACCTTGCTTCGTAAGTATAGAGGGATTGTTTGATTTTTTAGAACATAAGAAAGTTTGCCGAACGCTGCCCATCCCATTCTTACTCGTCTCGATATTTCGGCTGTTTGATTTTCTCTATTAGCTCTGATTGCTTGTCCTAGATAGATATACTCATTTACCTGTTCTATTTTTTCTGTTTTTATTTTTATTGCTTATATAGTCTACTTGCTAGTTATTTTTTATGGTAACAATACATACCCCATGCGAAAGGGAGAAAGCAGCGAGTTCGAAATTGAGCATAATATATATTCTCTTCCCTTTCTGATGGCTTTATATGTAATATAAAAGCCATCGTGTGTGCAGGAAGCAACATTGTTATGTCCATTGTTCCGCACCATCTTTCAATTTCTTTTCCATAAAACTTTTGATGGACATTTCATTTGAGTCCAATATTACCTATTTTAATATTGTAATTATACATTATTTTCCTTATTTATCCAGCATACATTATCGAGGGCGATGTGGTAACAGTTGGGGTTGTATGTTGTCAACCTACAGACTACGGTGATACACAAGAGCTATAAATCGAGGAGGAAAGCAAGCCATTGACCGTTGCTAGAAATATTTTCTTGTCTTACCATTCTCCTAACTTCGTTATATCGCGATTTTAACAAATATTGAATAAAAACAATAGTCATACATTCTGGTAGAAGATAATAGCAGATACTATGGTTTAAATGGTTCCTCATCCACTCGCAGACGACCAACAAAAATGAAACCAATTAGGAAGTAGATCTTCTTACCATTTAGAGCATCTTAAATCGTAATGATTTCCAACGTTGAAGGACCACCCACTTTACATGGGAAATAAAACCACAAGCGTTAACAATACTTAATTTAATGATTGCTTTTTTACTACCCTAAGTTGATATCTAGCCAAGGGTTTGTCACGTAAAGTTCCTTTATGTAAACCGCCCGTCACTGTTCAAGCCACACAAGTCCGATAAACACTACACGAACACTGATACAATTTAAATTATACTAATACTACTTATTCTTTTGAACCAAGGATATTTCTGCGGTGCTAACCAAGTAATATGTTATAATTATTACTAAGCGGAGTTATATAGAACTCAAACTAACAAAGAATCGACCCATTGGGTCTTATACTAAATTTGTAAGTAAAGCGTCCAGCTTGGCTGGTATACAACGTGACACTTTGAATATTACAACGATACTGATCGATTGCCATGCCTAACTACCACTGAGGGGTTTGAGGGGAACCGGTTCTCGCTTTCTAACAGGGAATAAGTCGGTAGGTAGATTTTAAGAATTATTAGCTATTTAATGCCAGTGGCGTAGCAACGCTTGGATACATTTCTTACTGAAATTTATCCACATTCAACAAATAAAAAAAATCATTGATTTTTTTCATTAGATATTCAAAAAAAAATCATATCACATCCTGAATTTTTTCATTAGATATTCCATAAATATGCAGCAAAAGGAAAACTTTTAACATGAACTAAACACTGTCGGTTTTCCTGTTTCGCGGGTGAATACGAAGCAGTAATAAAAAAAAGCCGTTAAAGTTTAGTGCTCCTTACTGCGGACATCTAACATATTTTCGTCTAAATTACTACTTTATGGCTTATATAGAATAAAGTTTCTACTTCCTATCAGCGAATTAATATCACGGAAGCCATAAAACACCAATCGGCATTATATTGCCCCTTAATAAAATACAACTTGGATGTTAAGTGATAGGATTAATAAATAATAAGGACGGCGGCGCAAGTAAACGAGTAATAAATATGAAGTCGATTTAAAACAAACTTTTCAAATAAAAAGTTGACTGCTATTTAGATAAATAGTCGGATTAAATAATGATTAGGGATGTGTTTAATTCGTCGTTAAGCTCGTTGAGGTTAAAACAGTAACAGTAAGATTTAGTTTAGATAACTAAACTGATATCTGATCCTACTGTTTTTTTTTAGTTTAAATTTTCTGATTTCTTTCACATAGTGAACAAATTTTATCTAAAGCCAACAACTCCTAGACATTTTAATTCTTCTTCTTCTTCTTCAGCCTAAGTAATCCAACTTTGGACATAGGCCTACCCCAAATCAACCCAGTTGCGCAAGTTCTATTTTGCGCCACTTGCTTCCAGTTGTGTGCTGCGATCTTCTTAATGTCATCAGCCCATCTCATTTGTGCTCTTCCTCTGCTTCTCTTTCCTAACCATGGCCTCCACTGTTGTATTTCGTAAAATGACTCAGTTTTCTTCCATTAAAATTTACTCACTTATCTGCCCAGTTAATGTCTTTGAACACGTCTTCAAGTCCAAGCGTGAATAGCTTTGGTGAGATTACATCTCCCTGGCGAATTCCTCTGTTGATTGGTATAGCTTTGGTTTTCGCATCAATTTGTATTTCCATTGTAGCTTTCTTGTAAATATTGTGTATGAGCATTCTGGATCGTGAGTCTATCCTGCAGTTGTTCATAGCTCTCTCTATTGCCCAAAGTTCTATGGAGTCGAATACCTTTCGACTATTAAAATGTCGAATTACATTTTAATATTTTGCACAAAAAAAAATACGTTTTGACTTGCCTTTTCGAGAGTGTACAAACTATAAATATGGGCACTTTTTGTCTTTTACAATTAATAACTGTGTAGTGTTTCACAATTTTATGATTGAATTGGAAATTCAATGGGGAGTGTATTAGAAGTTATTTGAATAACTTTATTCTCAAAGGTAGTCACTGTTTCACCACCCACAACAAAAAAATTGATTTTAAAGTAAGTAATTTGTTATACGAGTTTATTTTTGAAAGTTTCCTGATGCTTAAGAACTTTTGAAAACACTTAAATAAACCAAAAAATTGACAAAAGGGTTTTGAATGACCTTTTTTTTAGAATGACTCTCCTGTATATTTTACAAAAGTTATCTAGAGGGTTTGTACATTTTTAGTTTTCCTTTTAAAATTTAAACGTGTGTTTTAAAGAATCAGAAAATTATAATTAAGTTAGTACTCCAATCATCAGAGGCAAAAAAGCGAACCTCTAAAAATCGTACGAACAGGCTGGATTTTGCCGAGAATATTAATTTGGGGACCCCGAAAAAGATGCAAAAAAGTTTACCACTTTTACCCCCGGACTTCCGTCTAAAACCCCCCTCGCAGTAGCTAGCTCAGATAATTTTAAACAAAAAAACGCTTTTTGTGTGGGATGGACCGTTCTCTTAGAAACAACGCTCGAGGCATGTCAGTTTCACGACGAATCGTGCACGCATGTCGTGCACGAAATCAATGTCCAATAAAATTTGTATCAGCTCGACGGTTAAAATTTTATATCTTTTGATTTAAATGACCTATCGACAAAAATTAAGATGTGTTTAAAGGTAAATAGTTAAAAAAAAAAGAGGTTAATCTTCGTAAATGGGTATATTTATTTAAAAACCCTTAAAAGGGCTACATCAAAAAAAACAATCGTTTTCGGACTAAACAGTCCATCATTAGGTTTAAACTTGCTAGGTTAAAATGCCTGAGCCACCAAAATTTAAGCCACAGGCATTTTTACCTAGCAATTTTAAACCTTATGATGGACTTAATATTGTTCTGAAGCTATTTTCTTGTGGCATTGTAAATTAATTACTATAACTGGGAATAAGCCACAATTAAAGATAAAAAATACGTTTATTGACGTTTCAATTTCCAATTCGGAAATCGTTCTCAAAATACAAACAGTAAATTGTTTAACAATTTACTGTTTGTATTTTGAGAACGATTTCCGAATTGGAAATTGAAACGTCAATAAACGTATTTTTTATCTTTAATTGTGGCTTATTCCCAGTTATAAATAGTAATTAACTTATGATGGACTGTTTAGTCCGAAAACGTTTGTTTTTTTGATGTAGCCCTTTTAAGGGTTTTTAAATAAATATACCCATTTACGCAGATTAACCTCTTTTTTTATGGTACATGGTATACAGCCAGCTACAGGAATTGTTTTCCTTGTGGATTTTGTAAATAGTTCAGCTTTCGTATGCAGCTTTTGTGTTTTGTCGCAAATAAACTCAGATTTTATACGGTGTTAAACAAATAAACGTGGCGCGATTTTTGTTATTTTTTATGATTCTTACATCAACAGAATCTATCCTTTTTATTGACTGGCATCTATGAAGTTTCGATTAATAGAGCCTAACGTTCAAAACCGATAGCATGAAATTTTAGTTTTCGAGTTTTTGCAACCAATATGAGGCATTTGAAATATGCTTAGAAAACGCTTGATTTAAACTTTCGCACAACAAACGATCTAAAACATTTAAAACTTTTTTCAATTACACTAGTACGTTTTTCAAAGGAAAAAAAAACTTGTGCAATAAACTACACCCAAAAAAGTCTTCTTAAATGCATTTCCCGTGACGTGTGATCATTTGTAAGGTAAAACATTATATTATTCTGCGTTTTTTTATTATTATTTCAAATGCCTCATTTGTTACCACAACTCACAATTAAAACTTGACCTCTAAATTGACCTCTAAACATGGAAATTTTACTAGAACTGGTTAATGAAAGTGATCAATTTTATTGATCTCACGAGAATCATAAAAAATGGCAAAAATCACGCCACATTAATTTATTAAACACCTTTATAAAAACTGAGTTTATTCTCAGCAAAATACAAAAACTTCATACGAAAACTACATTCTTTACCTTTAAAACGCATCTTGATTTTTGTAGATAGGACATTTGGATCAAAAGATATCAAATTTTTACCGTCGAGTTGATACAAATTTTAGAGTCCCAAAATTATTCTTCTCTGCAAAATTCAGCTTATTCATATTATTTTTAGGAGTCAACTCTCTGACGACTTGACTAGGTTGTTGTTTGTTTTGAATTGTTTTGTGGAAGTCACTAAACTACCAACCGATAATCCAATGCTTCAAAATAAAAAAAAAAACAATTTTGAAAAACTATTATTTTATCGGTAATGCGTTTTACTCTACAATTTATATAAAAGATTACAATAAAATATACAATTATATAAAATATTCAGATTATTTGTACCTGCATAGCGTTGATATTTTTTGATCTAACTGTGCTACACAGCGTTTCAAAACTTTTCTATTCCGTTCCTTTTAGAAAGTAATTCCACGTTTGCTCACAAAAGGTACAAAAGTTTTAAACCATCCAATAATAATTTGTCCAGCCCCGACTGAAAGTTTGCTACAATGAAGAAACTATTTCCGTCGCATATATTAAATGTCGAGACCAGTAACATCAATTTTCTGATGTCGGAATATTCTTTAGACATGTTTTGGCCTGTCGGATAAACTTTGAAGTCGGTGTTTGTGTACAACAAAGTAAAGTACATGCAAACGTGCACTCTCCTTTAGTTACACTACAAATACATTTTAAATATATTCAACGACTTTATCAAAGGTCTTTTGAACATTCAATTTGATTTTCATACGTACAAGTGGTTCAGAGGATGCTTTGTAGTGGCGAGTAAATAATATTCGTGTTAAGTCAGGACTATAAAAATATTTTGCGTTTGCACAATATCACATCTAATATTCTATTAAAAATAAATATAAAATGCCTGATTTGTTATGTATATAATAAATCGAGCTCTTAAAAGATTCGTCTCTCGCAGTTTTAGAATACTGTTTTTGAAATAAAACAATATAGTAAAATACATAAATACAAGAATGCGATCAAAAACGATTGTTGAAAGTACCGAAACCGAAACCAAAACCGGTTTAGATGCTCCACGAAATCTTGAACGTGATGAAAAAAGACAGCATTGGTGAACTAATAAAAAAATAAAAAAAAAACAATAAATCTGGTCATAGACAAGGCAAAAACCTCGGGTTAGTTGGAAAAAAAGTAGCCTGTTCATGTAAGGCTCGAAGAACCAAAGTGGATGATGAAGAGTCTTCAATCCAAACGTAAGAATATTCACGAGTTGGATGGAAAAAAAAATGAGATCAAAACAATCGATTCGTGTTAGAAAGACCTCAGTGTCAATTTTAAAAGTTAAAATGGGCTATATCTCACGAACATAAGATGATATCAAAAAATGATTGATCGCCATCTAACTTTGAAAAAACATATCTTTAACAAACGAAAACAGCTTGAACTTAAATTGAGAAATATGTTTTGGGTCATTGGACGCAATTTGAAACTATCTTCGGATAACAAAATTTTACTCTACAAGTCCGTCGTCAAGTCCATTATGGACTTATGGGATTCAGTGATGGGGCTCTGGGATTCAGAGATACCAAAACAAGGTGCTGCGTGCCATAGTCAATGCGCCATACTATGTATCCAACGAGGTGATTCAACACGACATCCCCCTAGAATCCGTGAAAGAAGTCATACAACGTTTTAGTGCTAAATACTGTGAACGAGTGCTAGTGCATCCTAATGCATTTGCTCGATAACTAAATGTGCGGAACGTCTTTGAAGTGCGTAAACTAAAACGGCAATTGCCGTCCGACTTGTCCAACTGAACATAATTGTGTATTAAAACTAATAAAATTTTAATTTTTAGAATTGTAAAGAGGTTACTCACTGAAGTAACTCTCTACATGTCTGCATTTTTTACCATACCAGATGCTTAATGCCCAATGGGCAGATTATTGTACTCAATGGAGTTAATAAAAAAAAAATAGTTTAGGCGTGACAAAAGAAAACCAGACGACTTTTATCTATTTTTTTATAATTTTATAAAGGTCCAACTAAATATAATTTTAATCTCCGTTTTAATGAAGAATATCTAGCATATTTAGAGAGGAGCGTGGAACAAGATTATTCCCCAGCTTTGATAATTAGATAAGTTCTTAAATCTTGCTCTAACAAAGTTTCGGAACGCTCGTTTTAATTAGTTACAAAACTATGGCCGAATAACTTCAATTACATATGCACCGCAAGTAATGAGAATTTGTTAGCTTTATCAGATTTCAAATTTATCCTCGTAGACCAGTGAATGAATATAATAAATTGTTAAAATAAGCGTAAAATAACTCTCAAAGAGCCAATAAGTTTTTTAATTACTACGATTACTAATTAAATGTGCTCCTTTAGGTCAATATCCATATATTATACAGTACACAAACATATAATATTATACATGTCATTGTAGCAAATTCGCAGCATTGCCGATATAAGAAAAAGAATTAGAATTGTTAAATTAAATATGAGTTAAAAATGACAAAGATGACCTAGAATTTATAGCTTAAAGGTTATTTAAATAATATAAAGAATGTAGTCTATACGCGAATCGGCCAAACACAATACCTGTGTATTGGGTGCCCAACAGTAAATCTGATCGTATTAGACCATCCTTAATTAGCTACAGGAAAAATTACCTTTGGAACCAAACATAGGAAATACAATTAGTGATATCAAAACCAGTGTAGATATAAAATATGGTACGATTTTATTGAGACCTATAAACTCTGGCGTACCTCAAGGTAGTGTGCTTGGTCCACTCTTATATCTATTATACACGGCCGACCTAGCCACTTCTGATCAGTGTTCCTTGGCAACACTTGCTGATGACACCGTCATCCTCTCATCGCACACAAATTCGATCGAACCATCTGGAAGGTTAAGGTCTAGAATCAAGGTTAATGAAAGTAAATTAAACCATATAACTTTTACAACTAAACGTCTGACATGTCCACATGTACAACTAAACAATCAAGATATACCGCACTCCGATAGTGCAGAATACCTTATTATTCATCTTGACAGACGACTTACTTGGAAAAACCTCATCTTCAATAAACGAAAACAACTCTGACTAAAATTAAGACAACTTTACTGGCCACTTGGAGGAAGATCTGAACTATCAATAGAAAATAAATTATTAGTGTATAAAGTAATACTACAACCCATCTGGACTTATGGCATTCAACTGTGGGAGTGTGCAAGCGAATCTTTTTTGAAATTCTGCAGAGGTTCTAATCGAAGGTTTTTAGGTAGATTGTTAATGCACCATACTACGTCCCTAATAAAGTCATACATCGTGATCTCTCAGTAAGTGTCGTGCGCGAAAAAATAAAAAAGTGTAGTGATAGGTATTTAAAGCAGTTAGAAATTCACCCAAATTCTAGTGCGTTAAACCTACCGGACAACAGCAGGGAAGTGAGAAGGCTTAAGAGATATAAACCCTTGGACTTACCAACTAAATTTTTATAAAGTAAATTCATAAAGCAATTCTTATATCTTGCTAAATCCGAAAACTGGAAAAAGTACAAAAAAAGTAAGGAGGCTATCGAATAAAGCAAAATAATCGGAGAAGTGGGATGATACAGAAAAATTCATTACTGAATATAATAAAGAGATAAGCAGAGCAAAAAGTGAGTATTTCATGAGGTTTTGCCAGAATATTTCTAGTGGTAGCACTAGAATCCACAAGATTCTTTCCAATGATTCGGCGCAGGGAAAAGGTTTACTTAAAAGAACTGATGAACCTTTGTCGAATCTAAAAAGGAAACGCTAGAGCTTTTATTGCAAAACCACTTCTCAGGTTCAACAATTATTAATGAGCAGACTCAGGCTGAAAACCTAGAACGACCTAAACGTCCTAGAAATGAAGACTGAAAATTCTCTGCAATAAACGTCAAACCGGAGAATGTGAAGTGGGCCATAAACCGCCTTGCTTTATCCAAATCTCCAGGGAAGGATGGAATATTTCCTGTCCTACTACAAAAAGGATTGGTCTTATTGCCCATCCTAACAACTATCTTTAGGGCTAGCGTAGCATTTGAGTATATACCAAAGACTTGAACAACTGTAAGAGTGGTGTACATACACAAAATAATACGACAAGACAACATCCTACATAAATCCTTTTGGGAATAATAGGGACTATTGATGGATCATCCTCTCATCAAGGGTTGTCATTGATGAATTTCTCAGTGGCAACCAGCATACATATCAAAAAAAAATCAATAGAAATAACACTGAACGAAGTAGTTCATAAAATTATTCACTCCATTATTAATGGAGAGATTGCATTACCGTCTTTCTAGCTATAGAAGGCGCATTTAATAATGCAAATTCTCTTTATGATGCAGCAGCATCAAAAGGAATACCTGCTACCTTATGCAACTGGATCGAAGCAATGCTGAAAGAAAATTTAATTCCAACGTACCTGCAAGGAGAGGACATTTTGGCCAAAACATCTAACGGATGCCCACAGGAAGGAGTGTCAACTCTCCTGGTAAATCAATACAGGAATTTTTTATTATAAATTTGGAATATCAGAACATAATAACAGAAATAAAAAGTCCGATTAACATTAGTTAACCAGATATTTGATAAATGTCTTGTTTATTTCTTCTCCGAATTTGTCAGTTTCAAACGTTTCAGACAGTTTTTCATGCAATTTAGATCTTATTTTTAAAACTGAGAACTGTAGGTAACTTTCATCTATCACATCATTCAAACTGACTGAACTAACATTTTTTTTAAATACAATTAGATTGTTTATATTATTATATATATTATATTTAAGTAAGCTTAATTGTAAGTTACAAAAGCATTTCTCAGTACTCTTATGAATGAAATATCTCAAAGAACGCAATGATTTGTTTGTACAAAGAGTGTTAAAATGCAAATTTTGTTTGTTCCAGTTCCTACACTATTCATAAATTTCCATTTGGGTTATCAAACAGGAAGATAAATATTTATGTTTCTTCATTTCAAATAAACTCACAAAGCAAAAAATTAGGTTGTCTCTATTTTTAATTTAATTGGAACTGTAAATTTTCTAACAGTGAATTTTAATTAGTATCAGTTCTAGAGTATTTGCTTATTTATTCGTGTAAGGGTATTAGACGAAACAACAGTAATTATTTTAAACTTTATTTTACAATTACTTATCTTATTATTTTCTTTTGTAAACAGTAAAATAATTACATGCAGTTGCTTTTAGTGCAGTTGAGTCAACAAATAGAGGAAGTTCGAATGTATTTATGACTTTAGATTGTAAGGTTTAGAAAAATGCCATCTGTGGGACCTCCTCTATAAGCATTGCATTTTTAAAACTAAACTCTTTCAGCAAAATTATGCAAAAATACTAGATATTTATCTAAAATATTATTGCCCTGTAATATATTATCCTGTACTGGCATTTGTTCTGTCTGTTGCTTTCTGCACATATGGTAACCCTTATATAACATATAAAGCCATCAGAAAAGAAGAGATTATATATGTTCAATCTTGAACTCGCTGGTTTCTCCCTTTCGCATTGGGTATGTCTATTACCAATAGAAAAATAATAAGCCAGTAAACTTTATAAAACTCTATTGAGAGACAAGTAAAATCAGAAGACAAATATACATAAATATTCATACATTCAAATATAAAAGAGTTTCAAATTTCAATATTATTTGATACGAAATCGAAACGACAACCAATATTGAATGAGTTTACAAAAGGTAAACGAATTTTCGTAAAAATCTCAGCTGTTTTAAAAACTTAACATTACGAGACGAGTTGTGGATATATAATATATCACACAACCCAAACAGCCCATCTACAAAGGAAATTTGATTATTCTAAATATGATACAAGAAACAATAATGACTTTAACAGTTGTTTTCTACTTAAATATAATACAACGAAATATAATGATTTTAAACAAAATGCAATGGAAAAGGAAATAATTGTATTATATGCAATTTAAATGTAATAGTTATACATATGTTAATACATGTGTATAACATACACATCTTAGCACATGCTAATAACAATTAGCAACAAGTAAAATGTAAAAAGTATAAAATGTATAAAAGCAAGAAAGCAAAATAAAATTCAATTAAAAGCTTCAAAATCGCTACACAAAATGAAATAATTTAGCACCAAGTAAAAGTACTTGATCTATGCAGCAACAAGATGGTGTATTGTACTTTACCCCAATAAAATGATAGCCTCAACCGCTATCGAAAAAGACGTCTTCAACGACATACAGGAACCTCAAAAAGTATTGATGATGGAGCAGTCTCCACCCCTATTGGATGGAACGATTGATGACTAAATAATTGACGATAACTGACTGCCACGGCCCACGGTCGTTGGGCCCAGAGTTGTTTTGTACAAGCAAACGCTAGATGTGGGCGATAAATACCCAGCGATCTGCAACACTGTGAAATCTAATGGTTCAATCAATTGTTGTTGTTGTGTAATAAGAACTCCAGTTTTTGGTAAACACCCAAATAAGATGCACTTTGTTGATACTCTAGATTCTAGAAGGATTGAGTCGCTTTTTGTATGCAAAAACTCTAGCTCCGTGCAGGGTTTCTCTAAACTCCCGACATTCACATAGGGTATCTGACTCAGTAATTTATTTATGTTGCGATTTATTATTTGGGATAATTGGGCCTGAAAGTTGTTCCCTGATTTTAGTCGTCGTACTTTTGGCTGGTGTTTGTGAAGTGAATGTCAAGGTTCTTCAATTTATTTCTTTCGTTCGATATCTTTAGTAACTTCCCTTCTGATATGAGACGAACTAACGATATTGTGGATCTTATTGCGAAAGTTAAATATCTGCTAATAATTAATACTCGTTAGTAACTACATTCACGTGTCTCGTGTCTATTGTTGTTTCACATACTAGTTCCAACATATTCTGCAGTCAAAACGTAGGATAGAAGCGCCAAGTATTCTAAGTTTGGAAGAATGCGCCACACCACACTTTTGGTTAAAAAGTTCGTTAAGAATATTGTTTCCAGTTGTAAGATTATTTTCAGTTTCAAACGATGCTCTTTAAATAATAACGTACGATTCAAGATAACTACGAGGTATTTTAGAGGAGTTCAGTGTTTTGGTCAGAGCATTGAATGTTCCGTTTTGTGGATGCTTCTATATTAAGAGGGTGGAGGAGCTTACCTGCGTTTTTTCAGGATTGTCCGAAACTGCAAAGGGAATGATCAAACATATTGTGTGAAATTGCAGATTAATTGTTTGTCAACGAGAAGTACCTGATCAGATAACAAATATCTTTCTTTCCTAAACGGATAAAAGGGTTTCTTATGAGGCTCTGTTGGACTAAAAATAGATGTAAAAATTGTGATCTACCAGGTCGCAATTTAGAAAGGTCAACCTGGCCAATCGATCTCTTTGAAACTTAGAATCTTCAATGCCAGAAAAGGCAAAATCATAAATATTTGAAAAATATAAAGAGAAAGAGAATTGAAGTGATAAAAAAACGACTAAATTGGGTGTAAGAAATGAAAGATGTATGTATAGATTGTCAATAAATGAAAAATTAAATGTTATTGTAGAAGGTTAATAAAGAAAAAGAAGGATAAAGAGGTAAAGTGAGCATGGTAATAAGGTAAAATATAAAATAAAACATAAAGAATGTACCAAAATGTATACAAGATTTTACCTAAATAGACAATACTCTGTTTTTTCTTTAGATTATCATTTTTTTCTTGGATCATGAAGTTTATACAATAAGGTTATATATGGAATAGCACATCCGGCAAACGGCACCCACAACTTTGCTGGCACATACACACTCTTTTGTCGAAATGTTTTATGCAATAATTAAATTGTTCCACAGGCTGCATGGCACGTAGTAACGTCTTATTGAAACCACATGTCGTCTATATCCAATCAATATCCAATTTAGATAAGAAGGACTCTGTTGTAATATCGAGCACCAGTAGGAATAACTTGACCAGCCTCATTTTCAAAAAAGTATAATCCAATGATCCCTTAAGTTCAAAATCCGAACTAAACAGTGATACCTTGTGGATACATATTTTTTTGACTATTAACAAATTTGAAGATTAACAAAGCCATCAAGGTAAAAATGTGCTTCAGCGCTTACGATAATTTTGCTCAAAAAAAAAAAAAAAAGTATAAAAAAAAGTATATATATATCCGGTTTTTTAGGCGCAAGCCCTTATCTCTTGCCGTACTGCTCCACCATAGGCCGATCAGATCCCAGCATATTCTAGTCTAAGCCGCAGATTCATCTAGAATTTTAAACTGCTGCGTTAGCCTTTTTTATTTTTCTGTACACCGAGCTGGGGCTCGATCCCACATCCACTGAACCATTCGACAGTGAAGCAAATGAGAAGCAGCCGCACAGCCCGCTGAGCTATCTGACCGACTATGCCTATGCTCGAAAAATCAGCATCCAATTCTTAACGTTCAATAATCCATTCAACGAATTCTCTTCGATGTGTATGGTCATTAATCTGCAGTTCTTGTATCGCTTTGAACTTCGTAAGCATGGATGTGCAGATCTTTAGTGAGTATACGGTCTTAGAGAGCATCTTGAAATTTGCAATGCTTGACCACGACGCCGAATTGATGTTCCTGGATTTTCACCAACACTTTCACGCACTGCTTCCATATTGACATTTGAGCGGTTTGTTTTTGGAAGACCAGTGTGTTTATCGTCACCAACTATTCTATTCTCGCTAAATTTTTCAATTAATCTCTTCACAGTTAAAAAAGTTGAATCAGTATCCCGACCATATTTTGTACGAAATTTTCGCACTGCAGCCGTCAAAATTTCATTATTTTTAAAATATTGTTCAACAATGAAAACGCGTTGTTCTCTCGTGTAACGCTCCATTTTTACTAACCCTAAGCTGTCAGCTGTCAAACTATTTTTATTTTTTTGTTGCGTGTTTCAAATCATGCGTGAATTATGGGACACCCTGTATATATATAACGGGTGTAAAATAAAATACAAATTCCGATAATATGAATATTTCGTTATTATTACTCAACGCCATTGTTCTAAAAGTACACAGAAAGTTATGTTTTGTGTACCTATGTGATTTTTGCTCGGCTACTGCTGACTGGAGCCTTTTGTACTTCGTTAATGAAAAGCTCGAGTAATCCATTAGAAGTTCGTTTAGGAAGTAAACTTTTGTATAATTATTACAAAACCTCCAAGATAAAAAGAATTATTCTAAATGAGTTAGCGTAGCAGACTTTCAATTGTCACGTTCTTCGCATTTTGTCAATAACAGGTGAGTCACTCTATTCAACAGGTAACAAGTAAAATGAAATACTTTTTAGTTCCCGCCCTACCTCCCTTCGAACAAACAATTGACTGTGCCTTAACAACGAAGCATTGTTTGTATTCGTTTTGAAGCGTTCACCTGAAGGTGTTTCTGTGGCAAAAAAGAGTGCGCGAATGATTATGGAAATGAGGCCACAAGATATACAACAAGAGGCTAGGTCTGTGTTTGGAATTTATTGTACGGTAATCCTTTCATCGAATTTAAAGTATTATATACATTGAAACACGGGTTCTTTAGTATTGTTTTTTTAATACATAATATTTTAATTGCTGATATTGAAACGGTACATTCCAAATAATTTAATTAAATCTGCATTATTATCATTCTTGTTATCTGTATCGTTAACGCTACCATTTTTTTCATATCAATATTAATTCATTACTCATCCATATTTTGACCTCCAGTCGCCTCGTGCAGATTAAATACCCCTGCGGACTTTTTCTTTGATACTCTAGATATTGGAATCTCAAATCATTTGTCATATCTCAACACCAATTGTAAGAGAAGACATTTCACCAGTAAATTTGAGGAAATATAAGACTTCTCAGTGGATGTTGATAGGCAACAAACAAAAACAAAAATCATGAATGTGTTGCTTGTGTGAGTCCATTTCAAATAGGTAAAGAAATAATAAATAAGACTTACTCACAATCAATTTAATTTAACTATCAGACGACCGGTTTCGCTTTCTACAATATGCAAAGCATCTTCAGGTCTCGATACAAAGTTAAATAAATGATGCCGGTACTCTATTAATTGATGGATGGCAGAACATGGTTGAAACTACTATGTATTGTTGAATGGAGAACTCAATTATTCTGCTATTGTTGTTTGTAGTAGTAGTAGTTGTTTGACAGTAAACGGAAAGTTCTTGAGGAGATAGATTTGATCCAATGAAGCAGAGATATGTGTGTGGTTGTTTGTTAAATGAAAGTGATGTAATATACCATTGTATTATTAAAAGTTATTTATACTCATTCGAGAGATACATTTATGAAATGTGTGTTATTTATTGAGTAATTGTTTTATGAAGGTGACAGTTTTATGACAATGAATAAGTTTAGATGTACAAATTGTGTGGGTGTGCAATTATTTTTCAACTTGTAGTTATCAAATTTCTTTGATAAAGTTCTATTGGTAAAATAGTAGATTATTGCAAAGTCAAGTAAATAAAATATTAGAATTAAAACAATTAAGGACAATTTAAAACACACTAAAACAGAAAACACTTAGAAGGGACGAAACAAAAATTAAATTTAAAAGGGGGAAGGACTTTTATGCACTACATCTCAGTCTGTTATGTAACATAAAAAACTCATTGTGCCCAAGACTGAGATGTAGTGCATAAAAGTCCTTCCCCCTTTTAAATTTAATGTTTGTTTCGTCCCTTCTAAGTGTTTTCTGTTTTAGTGTGTTTTAAATTGTCATGCAAAATAGTGGGGACTAAATAAAATACACAAATTGTTGTAATGTCTGTATTGGACAGCGGAATGATGTTCTAACTCAGTTCATTTACAATATGTGGAACAAGTCATGCGTATAGAAACAATTCTGAACAATTCAATATATCTAAATAATCATTATTTACAAAGAGTCTACTATAAGCAATTGCCGGAGAAGGGGGTTCAGGTCGAAATTGACTTGTACCTTGAAATCTGGACCGATATTTCGAAAATTCTCGAAATGAAACATCCTGACTTTGAAATCTTTGAAACCGGTACCGTAAAAAAAACATCAACTGATTTATTTCCAACCCCCCAAATAAAGTGTTATAGCCATTTACCAACGTACGATAATTGGGCTCGGTACTAGATGACAAAATTGTTTAACTTTCATTACAGAATGAAGGTTCATCCATACAATCTACCATAAAACAGGTCCGATATACTTTTGTTTAAGCATTCGATGAAAGTGCCATATAAGATTTCTTCCAATTAATGCTAAGCTCGCACTAGGTCGGGACGGTACAGTACGGAGGCTATGTACGCTCCGCACATTTTTAGGTGGATGCGTCCAGAGATTCGGTCAGTATAGGGCGGAAGGACGGTAGCATTAGGAAAGTATTCCGGATGAAGCAAATTGTGCAGTTCAGGGTAGCTTTACACCAACAGACATTCACCATTATCAATCACTTAAGCAATTCAACTGAAACGGCGGAAAATCCATACTGATTAGTGCGCTCTCTTTCAGAACAGCTGATAAGTCATTGCTACGACGACGTGTCGGGACGTCCTAAAAATCCTTCTTTCTGACTGTTTGAGGACCTCGGAGAGTGCGGATGGATCATCCTGTTCCGACCGTGACGTTTAAGTGCGCGTATCACAAGAGAAATCAACGCTAACGTTTTTTGAAAAATTCCGTGCGTACCGTACGATCGTGCCGTCCTGACCCAGTCCGTGCTAACTTTTAAAGTGGTTCATCAACTGTTCTGCATAAGCACGCAGTAATCGGTACGGATTTTTTGCCGTTTTAGTTGAATTGTTTAAGTGATTGACAATAGTAGGTGTCTGCAAACTAATTATGTTGGGGCAAAACTACCCGTTGCTACCCAATTTGCTCCATCCGGAATACTTTCCTTATACGAGATTGGTTCCTATCGATCGTCTGCCCAGTACTACTACTGACCAAATGAATGCGTGCAGCACCAACAAAGTGTGCGGAGCATATGTACCGTTTGTACTGTACCGTCCCGACCCAGTAAGCGCTTCTCTTGGAAAATAAACACCTGGTGGTAGAAAGAATATAGAACAAACAGCAACTCTAACGTTGCAGCTGCAATATAAGTATCTGATATTTCGTGCCATGGAAGAATGCTTACAGAATGTTACAGTAATAACATTATTGAATTTATTAAAAACAAAAATAACTAAAGTTAGTGTAAATTTATATATCTGTTATAAAAATAAACAAAAATTGACTATCTAGAATATAACTATCTACAATAGAAAAAGAAACGGATGAAAATATCCAAAGATAATTTCACATATATTTTTATAAAATGGAGAGTCAAAGTAAGGGAAAAGGGGATTATAAAATTTTCGTTTTTGTTTTTGTAAACAAATGATATGAAGTAATCTTCACATACATGTTAAAATGTAGTCGACGAAAATACTCCAATATTTCTTAAATAAATCACTAAGCTTGAAGGATTTCTGCCATCAACATTGTAGTCTAAAATGTCTACTCTGTATGTAATGAAAACCATTTTTATTTTACTAACATGCCATAAAATTGTATACCTTTAAATTTTTCATGTATTCAGGAGTTATGATAAATCGATTGAAATATATTAACTCCCAACTTTTATTAATACTCTTACTTTATGTACGAGGGCTATTCTAAAAGTGTTAAGTGATAAAACTTATCACTTTATGAAAATACGTGTTATAAAAACGTTATATTGGAAATATAAAATGATTATGATAATAGCTCTTCTGATAGTTTGTTATAATTATAATGAAATTACCACTTTCGCCTGAAAACATATGAGCTTGATTTTGTAGTAAATTATGTAATGTCATAATTTATATTAACACAGGCAAACCACAAAACAAACGCACAATGTCCCAAATCACTCCATCAGCTACGCCATCTACAGAGGAACCTATTTTCATAAAATCCACAATGAAAATGAAATACCTGTAGTTGCCTGTATACCATCAATCACAAAAGTTTATTTAAAATTCTTTATAAAAGGTATATTATTCTAAAATTACACTTTCGGGTTACATAACAGAACGTTTCCGGATTAATAAATCCATCATCAGTGTAGTTACCTAACACAAGTAACACCTAACCTAACTTTAATAAAAGCAAACATAAATATGAAATTTTAACCAAGGTTAAAGATCACGTATATACCAGGTATAGATGAGGGAAGCTACTAAAGTAAAAACCCTTTAAATGATGTTAACTTTTAAATAACCAAATATATATCTAAAAATTTAATTAAAAATCCTTTGTAATAGGTATATTTTAGGCCCAAACGGGCTAAGTTAAAAAGACAAAACGTTTTCGGAAACCATGTTCCATCATCAGTGTCTAGGAGTACATGAATGTAGCCACCAAGATTAAATATGTGGGTAAAAACCCGATTACATATGTTTAATTACATTTAGTTTTAAAATAATGTTGTAATGATTTAGGATTATAGAGTTACCGATGGATTAGGTAACATGGCGACATATGACTCCACGTTGAAGTTGCAGTCATACAGTCCTCGAAGACATACCTTCTCAGGACTAGCAACTTCAACGTGGAGTCATATGTCGCCATGTTACCTAATCCATCGGTAACTCTATAATCCTAAATCATTACAACATTATTTTAAAACTAAATGTAATTAAACATATGTAATCGGGTTTTTACCCACATATTTAATCTTGGTGGCTACATTCATGTACTCCTAGACACTGATGATGGAACATGGTTTCCGAAAACGTTTTGTCTTTTTAACTTAGCCCGTTTGGGCCTAAAATATACCTATTACAAAGGATTTTTAATTAAATTTTTAATACATGGTATACAGCCAACTACAGGAACGTAGATTCCTTGTGGACAAATATATATCCTTATCATGAGATTATCATTAGACAACACCCTAATATGAGTTTTTATCATTTCAGCATTTATTTAACTTTGTATCGAGACCTGAAGATGTTTTGCATATTGTAGAAAGCGAAACCGGTCGTCTGATAGTTAAATTAAATTGATTGTAAGTAAGTCTTATTTATTATTTCTTTACCTACATATCCTTATGACTGAAAAATTTAAGGAAAATGCATTCGGATAAGAAATAAAATATTAAAGTAAATCAACCCAGACCTTCAGACAGATCAGTCCATTAACATCGGCCTTCAAAATTAGATGCAAGATCTGGATTATTTTTATTGCCCAAGATAAAAAAATTTTACAATGCAAAAGATTTTCTGTCATTAAGAAATCATTTAATATTAATTATAAAAAACCTTCTTTTCGGTGTTTTTACCAATTGAATCGAAAGAATAAACAATTGGAGTTAATGGTGACATTTCGAAATCAAATTATTTATAGAATACTCCTCGTATATGCATATTACAGAGCAACTGCTCGATATTGATGTTTTTGTAATCGGCTACGAAGGGTGCTCTACATGAAGTGTAGTTGAATTATTTATTAATGTGCACGTCCAATGCCGTAACAGGTAGTTAAACTGCGATTTCTAAAGTTGTATTATACTAGGATAGGTCTGATTAAATATTCGGAATAAGGATGAATACGTTCCTCAAACTTTACAGTCACCAATGAAAAACAAAAGTACAACAGAGACATAGAGGTTGTACAAATTTACCTGTTTTAAATTCACCTTTATAAAAGGTGTATATTATATATTCTACAGATGCCGTTTCGGGTTACATCACATAACGTTTTTGGACTAATAAGTTCAAATCAGTGCAGTTACCAGATATACATAAGTAAAGCCACTAAATATGTGGGCAGAAACCCTTTAAATGTTGTTAATATTGTAAATTAATACATATCTGTTGATACATTTAATGTTGTTTTAGTTATAAACAGATTTACATCATGGCAACGCAATACTCCCAGGGGCTGCCAACCCAGGAAAAGCTGCCTCCATGGCTGTTGTATAGCAACTCAGTTGCTCAGTTTTTGATCTTAGGATAAGGGCTATGTCGACTGCAAAGGCTATAACTTATTGCTGTAGAGTATATTGCTTCTTCTACTTGTAACATAAAGTTAAACAAAGTCGTAAATGAAGGATTCTGTTGTTTCAATTCTCTACTTACATTGATTGTTATTGAGATTTCTCCCTCTACTCAGACTTTATTTTGTGTTTTATATAATATTAGTTTTAGTGAAGTGTAGAGTCGATCTATAGTTCTGGCATAAACTCTTATAATTCCTTTAGTGGAACCCGAGTTTTTCCTTTCGTCAGCTTTTCCTGGTTACATAGTTTCATTATTAAGTTATTGAGAGGTCATGTAGCGGCTGTCCTCCTACTTTTAATTTTTCTGCTGGGATACCATTGTCTCCAAACGATTTGTTATTCCTGCTTGGCTGCAACCTGCACATTATTAAGTTTTTATTTGTTGCTGACTTGTGGACTTCAGTTCAAGTTCATCAAAGTGTTATACCTATCTAGTGCCTATCCTAATTAGTGCTCCTTTCTTACTTCCGAAAATGAGTATGCTTCTCGATTCCTGTGTTTTATTCCTATTAACTTCGTAGTAAATTCTGATATTGTTCGTAGCCATACGATTTTCCATCACCTATACTTTGTTTCTCCACTTTTTTACACCCCTTTGGCTTTTTCTCTGCATATTTGTTTAGCTCGTCTTTTCATCTCTATTTTGATTTGCCTCTATTTTGTAGTTCATGTCTACAATCTTCATAAAAATATCTTTGTTTTTACTCTTTTTTCTTCCCCACCAACATCTCTACCACCACCGTTATTGCCGTTTGTGTTGTCTCAACTCCTGGAGTGGATCGTATTTTTCTATTGCGTTGAGTAATATTTATTTTATAGCATATTAAAAAAATAACTCCAGTTTATTGCAACAGCTTTATTAGGTATTTTTCAACCGTATTTCCTTATTTACTGTATTGCTTTGAAATTTCTTTATCAGTATGAAATGGTCTGAATTACTATCGTTCCCTCTATAGTACATATTGTTGTGAGTGACATACGCCTGATTATAGCCCTGTGCGTTAGTTCAATCAAGAAATCTTCACCGCCAAAATTTTCTATGATCTGATTATATCGATGCAGAGATGACCTTCGAGAATTTACGGAGTTCTTGTCGCGCAGTAAGCTGTTTTCCAGACAGTTCGTTCTCATTATATAAGCCAGCAGAGGCGGCTTGTGAGTATTAGTATTGGTGATTCTACTTATTAGTGCGAATTGTTCTAAGCGATAATTATTTATGTAATTATTAATTGTGATATTTGTATTTAATTAAGTTTTTAAGTTAAATAAAGTTGGTTAAACCACGTTGTGCTTCACTTAATCTCTGAACCCACAGAACAACGTAACGATATACATAGTAATGCATTACGTATACATAGCAGTACATTACATCTACATAACAGAATTCTTAGTTGAGAATAAATACTTGAGGTTTTTTCCTCATTGGCTTACGGGCATATCGTACTATTTAGTATATATTAGTGGTATTTAGTGTTTATTTTTACTCAGGAGTCTTTTTGATTCTATACACCTAAATTTTTTAGTTTGTTAGATATTTCGATAAAGGATTAAGATTAAAAATATTATTCTTGTAGTGAAATTATCAATCAAGAGATTTTATCTTTGTAAAATATTAAATAGAGATTAATAGAAATTATCGAGTATTCTCATTATACTTCATTATTTACGTTGATTGTAGATAATCAACTATTTTATTTCCTTTAAAAAGATATCTTTTATATTTATATTATACTTTTTATTTTCAGGTATGTTCTTGGATATTTAATATCACGCATTACGTAAGTAACTATTCATTTTCATAATAAACTAAACAGAGTGTGTCGTCGGATAAAATTTCATCTCTGAAAAGAATATTAAATATCGTTTTACATGTATTATCTAAATACCCACATATTTCTTCGTACACCTGCTCACAGCCGCAGCCTGAAAAGCGTGTGGTTTTTGACGGCAGTTGCAACACCACATTTTTGTAAAAAGGAAATATTGTTGCAAGACTTTTTTGACTAAAACCTGTTTATGTTATGGGTCATCTAAATTTAAGATAGTTTAATCTAATGAATATAATAGTATACTAGTGTAGTAAGTTTTAGGAACGAAAGGTTAGTTTATATTTTGAATATTATATTTTTATCTCATCTTAGGAAGAAATCAAAGGTTTTTTTGCAAAGGTTTGCAAAAAAGCAAAGGTTTTTTGTAATCATTTTACCGCTTCCAGGTAAAATAAGTAAAATTATATTTTAGAAATTGAAAAAAAAAATTACACATTTTTATTTTATAAGCGGCTTCCATATAAAATCTTATCCTATCACATTTTGTGTAAACTAATTTTAGAAATTTAAGGTGTACCAAATAAACAGAAAATTTTAAAAAGAATACAAAGAGTCGGCAATGTCTGTGTATAATCTGAGTTGGAGACAATAACAGAGAGTGGGAGTAGGATTGGTCATGCGACTGGCGACTAATAGGTGTAGCCTCCGGTTTTCCCAAAACGCAATCGATTCCCCTGTCATACAGTTCGGCTGTATAATCGTAGTCGGATCGCAAGGCTGTATGGCAGGTGTGTCCAAGCCTTAAGTCTACAAATAATACTGTTATTAGAATTAACACTGACTGAACGGCATTGAAACGATATACGTTTTAGAAATATAGGTTTTGAATAAGACGACGAATAATGCCTTAGGATATCTTCGACGTCTGGGTTGGAAATAATCGCTGATCTTCGAAGTCGGTGCAATCGTTTTTATTCGACGTAAGGACGACTTTGGTTATTTGGATTAATAATGAAACAACAGTTTTATTAGGAAGCACCAGTAACCAACAAGGTCTACTAGGGCTCGACTAAAGTCCCGATAGGAAGGAGCGCTGCTCTTTTATACGTTTAGTAATTAAGAACTCGTAGCGCTCTTCGGCCGAGAGGCCAATGACAGCAAAGTTAATAACGAGCGCTGTGATTGGCCGGCCAAAGTAACAATCTTTTGTCGAGATTGTGTATTTTGGCGACAGGCGATCCAAATGGCAATTGTAGTTTTAGAAACTGCTGCGCGAAAGATTTCTGCGGATGAGCGGTCGAACCATCTACTCAGATCTTTCAGCCACGAGTTCTGGCGTCTTCCTACTGATCTTTTGCCCTGTACTTTTCCGTCCAGTATAACTTTAAATAATTGATATCTTTCGCCTCTCAGTACATGACCTAAGTATTGCATTTTCCTGTCTTTGATATTCTTAGTAATTCTTTTTGTTTACACATGCAACGAAGTACCTTAACATTAGTAACTCTTTGTATGGAATTCTCAACATTCGTCTGTATATATACATCTTAAAGACATCTATTCTTTTTTCTATTTCAGAGTCCATTGTCCAAATTTCACAGCCATACAGTAAGACAGAAAAAAAGTATCATCTGATCAATCGAATTCTAAGCTGCAGACTAAGGTCTGATCTTGCAAAAAAATGTTTTCATGTTCATGAATGTTTTCCTTGTTTGTTCGATTCTTGACAGGATTTTTTTTTATTACACTGACTATTGATATTTACTCAAAATTTTTTTTATGGAATTTACCTGTTCTATTATTTGACCCTTGGCAACACATGTACGTTTATTGGTGTCTTTGAAAATACTAAAGTTTTAGTTTTGAAAACGTTTAGATGTAAACCGAACATTTCTCTGTGGTGAACTACCGCATTTATTATATTTTGTAGTTCTTGTGCATTGCTTGCTATTAAGACGGTATTATCAGCATATCTGATATTGTCTGATATTGTCTATGCAACAAAATAGTAGCGGTGATAAGACGCAAATTTGTCTTACTCCTCGTCGGATTTGTATATCTTCAGATGTTGTGTGCTCTATTTCAATTGTTGCCGTTGGGTGTCAGTATAGTTCTGAGATAATTCGCAAGTCTTGTTCGTCAACTCTAGTTATTCCTAAACTAAATTTTTTTATCGTTCCTAAAACTTACTACACTAGTATACTATTTTAATCATTAGATTAAACTAACTTAAAAGATGACCCATAACATAAACAGGTTTTAGTCAAAAAAGTCTTGCTTAACTCCCTTTTGAGTAAATACAATTTTAATATTTTCCATTTCTGTTCTAATAATAACGTTTTTGTTTTTGAGCAAATATATAAGTAATAAGCTGTTTCCCAGTATTACAGAATAAAGTAGATAAACAACCATGCAGACTTACATATAGTAAGTAACGATTTCATCTGAAAAGTTACGTAAAGATAAATCATTAAATAATTTTTCCTTTGTTTTCGTTATGTGGTAATTTTCCATATCTTCATAAAAAAGTTTTTTTATTCAGTTTTTCCAGAAAAATTTAAGACAGTTAAATGTTAATTTATTACTTACTACTTTTACCGGAAAATGAGACGTTTTATAGTCAAATTTAAATAGTTATACAGTTTTAAGACCGAAATTACTTAGTTCTGAAAAGTTTTACGCTTGCGAACATTTTTATGAAAATCTCTTGTTTGCAAAGTTTTCAGGTATTGAGGATGCTAGTACGCCGTTGTGTTATTTGTTCAGGCTAGCGAAAGAGGTTTACGATTGGAAAACAACAATGGTAATAAAGAAAAAACTTTTTGACCTAATCATAAACGTAAAAGTTGTTTGAAGCAGGCTATTTTTCTTGATATTAAAAGAATAATTATAAAGCTCGAAAATTAAAATGCGTGTATTTACAATAGAAAAATGCAAAATACAGCAACCTAGGTAAACTGAAGTTGCATGGGCATGAAAACTAATTTTCCCTCATAGACAGGATCCCGCTATATTTAGATTAGATTCTTTATATTGTAGCATGTGCAGGTACTTAATCACCAAAATATTCGTCATATACAGAATTCCGTGTTAAACATGTTCCGGTTCCTTCAAATTTCAGCGTCTTCTTCTTCTTCTTCAGCCTGTGTTCGTCCACTGCTGGACATAGGCCTCTTCCATTTGCTTCCATCGATTTCTACTTATAGTCTAATTTCAGCGTATTTTATTGTAATGTATGTTCCATAATTTCAACAGTTTTTACCTCATTTTATCCGGTTATAAGTATATGTCAATATATTTTATTGACCTTCTTAAGGATGTCCATCTCAATCTCCTAATTCATTCTGGGGATAAATAAGAATTATATGATATGATTCACCTTAAAAAGATGGCGATCAATACATATTTTACCTTTAAAGCTGTTCTTTTCGCAAACAGACAAACATTTCTTTTATATATTTCATACCTACAATATTCTAATGCCATGGTCTCATTCGTCGCTAATCTTCTTTCAAGTGTCTTCTTCTTTAAGTGCCGTCTCCCAATTGAATATCATCATCACTATATTTACTTTATCTACTGCTGCTCTAAAGAGTTCTGTAGAACTGCATTTAAACCAGTCCCTTAAATTCTTCAACCATGACACTCTCCTTCTTCCTATACTTCTTTCTGCTCTTATCTTTCCCTGTATTATCAGCCTTAGCAGTTCATATCGCTGTCCCCTCATTACGCGTCCCAGATATTGTAACTTTCTTATTTTTATTGTGTTTATTATTTTGCATTCTTTGCCCATTTCTTGCAATACTTCCGTGTTAGTTTTTTTCTGTGTCACTGTACATTTCAAAGGACTGTAACTTTTTAATACTTTTAAATACTTTTACAAACGCATTTCTTGCTATTTCTATCCTAGCTCTTATTTCGGTTGTTTGATCATTATTGTCTGAAATCAAGGTTCCTATGTATTTGTATTTATCAACCCTTTCTATCGGTACATTTCCCAAATATATATTTGTTGGTATATTTGTTTTCTTTGTTATTATCATGTATTTGGTCTTTTTTATATTCATTTTTAGTCGATATTTTTCACAGAAACTGTTTGTTTTGTTTAGCAGTAATTGGAGTTGTTCAGCAGAACTTGCCGTAATCACTGTGTCATCTGCATATCTTATGTTGTTAATAGATCTTCCGGTAATTATTATTCCTACACTTTGAGATAGTAATGCTTCTTCAAAAATGGCTTCACTATATACATTAAATAGTAATGGGGACATAATACATCACTGCCTAACTCCTCTCCTCATTTCAATTTCTGAACTGGGTTCGTTATTTATTACGATTTGTGCTCTTTGATTCCAGTGGAGGTTTGTTATTATTCGTAAGTCCCTGTGGTCTATGTTTTTTGTCTTTAGAATTTGGACTAATTTTACATGCCTTACTTTGTCAAATGCTTTTTCAAAATCAACGTAACAAACATGCACAACAACATTCATATCCATGCAACTTTGAGCTAACACATTAAAAGCAAATTACGCTTCTCTGGTTCCTAGTCCGTTTCTGAACCCAAACTAGCTATCATCTATTCCTTCTTTAAGTTTTTTTTTATGCGACCATGTATTATTTTCAGGAATAATTTGAGAATGTGGCTTATTAGTGATATTGTTCTGTATTCACTGCCATATTTAGCGTTTGTATTTTTAGGGATAGCACAATAGGTGGAGAGTAACCATTGTTTCGGTATGTGTCCTGTTTTGTATTCTGAGTTAAATAAGTCTACTATAATGTCTAAGGTTTCATCATTCATGCATTTTAAGATTTCTATACAGATTTCATCTGGACCTAATGCTTTACCATTTTTGCTGTTTTTTAATGCCATTTTAAGTTCCTCTTTTAATATCTGTAAAACCATATCCTGTTTTACTTCTATCTCCATCTGTTCTGTTCTATTGTCTTTGAATAGTTCATTGATGTATTCTGTCCATAATTTGTTGTTAGTATTCAACACAAGTTTCCCATTTGCATCTTTCAGTATTCCCGGTTTTCTTGTTCTATTGTTGTGAGTTAATTTTTTGATGTGTATTAAAACTATCATGTCTTTTCTGGTATTCTTCTATTTCTGCGCATTTTTCGTTTAGCCATTGTTCTTTCGCTTTCTTATTGTTTATCCACTTTTTTGTACGTCTGATTATCTTTGTTCTTATATTGACGTCTTTCTTCCATTAAATTTAAAAATTTTTCCGGCATCCATTACTTCTTTTTATATCTGGTTTGTATTTTATTGTACACTTTCAAGTGTACCTACATTTAAATGTTAATTGCATTATATTTAAATGTGAATAACAATAATTAATAGATAATTTGTGTTGTAATTGTAGCTTTTATTAATAGCTAACAATATTTTTATGAACTTTCCTATTTAGACAACATTAATCAATAAGCAATTTTAGTAGGAAATTATTTTTAAGAAACTTTTAAGTACAAATTCTCTTTTTCGTATCTCTTAGGTTATAGCAATTAATTTTACAAATATTAATATGTATCGTCATTGCATTGTGCTCTGGTTTTCACTTGTAAGTAACTTAACTAAAAGGCTTTCTTTCCCTTGAGTCGCTTAACCAAATTCTCCTTGTCCAGAACTGGATATCAAATGTTTCAGTAGTTCTCTATACAGTATCCATTTTCAAACTCGATTGAAAATTTTTTATATCCTTCATGAAAGATAACTCACAATTTTTATGTGTATGATATATAAGTATTATTTTTACTAATTTTCACTAACAAGTGGGTAATAACTCTTCTTTTCTGGCTTGTAAAAATAATATGTACTGATTTCGTTTTGTTTAAAATAATTCTTCAGAAGTTAGTCCACTTAATTTTGTTAACAGAAACCTGCAGTTTTCTTGTTGCTTCTTTATAATCACCAGTTTACAGCCAGCATGGCCATATCATAAACAAATGTGGCTATTGTGTTATCTATTGATTTTGAGATATCTCTAGGGTATAATTTATACAGGTTGGTCCTAAAACACTACATTGCGTTACTCCTGCATTAATTTATTTTTTTCCTAGTAAGCTCTTTATTACTTGACCCTAAAAACTCTATTCAAAATAGAATATTTCAATTTTTCTAAGTGAAGACATTAGAAGAAGATGTAACGTACAGTGTATAAATGAATGGACACAGAATAGAAAAAAAGAATGGAATAACCACATAAGCAGAATGGAGGAGACCCATGTTATCGAAATAGCAAGAGATAAGTCATCAATCGACAGAAGAAGTATCGGACGACCGCGCAAAAGATAGAGTGACAACCTTCCATAGAGGTATTAATCCGCCAATGAACAAGCAGAATTGCTTATAAAGAGGAAGAAGAGAATAAGATCTTATTTACTATATTAGAATCGTATTAAGTGCTTCATGCCACACTTTAACAATAGCTCTTCTTCTTCTTCCTTCTAGTATGTAGGCTTTAAAGCCTGTTTCTTCTTCAATATTAGCGTCCTAAATTTTCGCACCATCTTTTTCTTGGTCTGCCAATACTTCTTCGTTCATTTGGTGACTTATCTCGTATAATTAATACCATTTTATTCTCTGCCATTCTACTGATATGTTCGTTCCACTCCTGTTTTTGTTTTGTCACCCATCCATTTATGTCTTCTGTATTTCATGCTCTTCTTATGTTTTCTGAGTATTTTTATCTCTGTTGTTTCTAGCAGTCGTCTCGTTTTATATATGTCAGGTCTTGTCTCAACAATAGCTCGTACCATTTGTGACAACCGCGTGTTGTAAAACACGCGGCTATCTAGTGATTTGCCTATTGAACATGATGTTTATGAGTGTATATTATTTTTAAACAAAAAATTTACAGTTAATGATAATTAGTGCTTCTATGTTTTCAGTTGATATGTGGATATTTATTTGGTTATCCACACGCCGAAGATCACGAGGAAGATCCCCAACAAGATGGATCGATCAAATTACATGAATATGCAAAAGACCTATGCATGAATTAAAATAAATGACCAGAGACAAAGATCTTTGAAGAGAAAGATTTGGATAGAACTTACGTCCTTACTTCTTCTTCTTCCTCAAATCTTCCCTTTTCAGAGGTCGCTGTTTCTTACTCTTCTACGCCACTCATGTCTCTCCATCGTGTCTTCTTCATTTAAACCTTTCTCTTTGAAGTCCTGTGCCACACAATCCTAGACTCTGCTCCTCTGTTTTCCTCTATCTCTCTTTTTTTCAACTTCTAGCAGATCTCTTCTTCTTAAACGTAGTTCTCGTCTCTATGTTTTACGTGCCCTAATCATTGCACCTTAATACCTTGGTTATGGTTATGATTATGGTTATGAGATCGGAGCAGGGCCCTTTGTGAGCCCTTCAGACACTTAGACCTTATAAGGGGGGTTCAGCCTCTATATATAGAACTATATGGATCTTGTCTTCAACGTTTCTGAACTCTTCCGAACGGCTAATGCTTTAGTAACCTTGTGGCCTCACAGAGCTCTTTAGGGGTATCTCCTTTATTTGGCTCAGCTGCATAAAAGCCGAATCCAGGATCAGATAGACCAGTGCCGGGCACTTCAAGAGGACATGTGAGGAGGTTTCACCTTAATACAATACGGACGTTCGCTAAGCCATGGGGGCGCGCCTTGTCGGAGATGATAATTATCGTTTCTAGTCTGTTTTTATTGGGAGCTCTACTCAGTACAGAGCTCCCCTTACATTCTCAGACCTAGACGGAGCCTATACAGCTAATATAGTGAATATCTCAAATGATAAAGTAAAAAAAAAATTTAACTGAAGAATTAAAAATAAAAAAATGCTCGGAGCACTGGTACGCTTGCTCACTCCATAATAAAAAGGAATCTAGGCGCCAATATTAAATTTGTTGCAAAAACTAAAAATACTGGAAACAATGAGATCACAAAAGGATTTTATAGTCGACTGCTTATAAAATGTATAGAAAGCTGCACTTAATTACAAATCTGGCCAAAGTTGAGGAAATTTATGAATATATTCTGTTATTGAAATAAAATAAATTCAATTTTATTTAAAATGAAAAAATTAATCAGCCGTCAACTTATAATTCAAATATGGTTTCATTTTTTTTATCGTCTAAGAGAAATTAAAAATATTTTTATAAAATTATTGACATAAATCTCTAAAGTTATTTCCAATGTTTTTAATGAAATTTTTTTGTTGGTTTACTTTAACAAAACGCTGCGGATACAAAATATCGGCGGATATAATGGAATGTTGTAAATTTTAATCTAACCGCATTTTTGTACAAAGCTGTGTTTAAGAGGAACAATCACGACACAGTTTCAATAAAGCAGAATTTATAACTAACGACAAGTTATTTACGAAATCGTGTTGTATTTATTGATAATTAAAATTGTGGAAAAAGCTCTGCTTAAGTATATACAATATTTTTTTTACCTATATTTAATACAAGAGCTGAAAACACAATATTAAGTTTTCTATTTATTTCAGGATTACAGGAGAAATATTTTGATTTCTAATTTGGTTGGGGTTTGAAAACGATATAACGAGTTCAATGAAACAATAAAAACAAAAAATGATTTGTTGTTTTGTATAAAATAGTTAAATAATAAAAGAAACACCAACGAAATCAACAAATAAGTACTGCCTAAAACAGCAAAAGGAGAATAAAATGCCACTACCACACAAAGGCATTGCAATAAGGAGAATTGCAACTAATAATTCAACAACACAAAGACTTGAAAACTCTTAGATAAAAGCTAAAAACAAATTTAAAGAAACAAATTATATAATAATTCTATTAATATCCGAAGAGACAAAAAAGAGACGAGAAATTGTTAATTAGTTCAAAAATGAAAAAAATTAGTAGAGTGTGTAGAGTAGAAAATTCGTTTCGAAAAAATGCAAAACTTATTTAACTTATGTCTTTAAGACAACATAATCCGAAGTGAAATAACGTTTTGGATGATATTAATCTATAAAATAGAGTCTGTTATACTATAATCGTTATTTTAACTTGTTTTTTGTTTTCTAAATCACTAAAACAAAAGCAATTTAGAATGTTGACTTATTTAACGGTACAAATATATTTATTAGACTAAACTCCTAAAATATAATTGACCTTATAATATTATGTAGTTCACCTCATTCTTCTAAATGTTTCTAGAATTCAGTTAGAATTTTGTGGAATTTTCGTTTTCTCTCAAAATAATCGCTTACAGACAAGAGAACAAATTCAACATATACTAACCACTCTCAAAGAGATCTTAAGTAACTATTTAGATTACATTGCATCTATACAGATGTGTCAAACTTAATAACATAACATATACAACCAGTGATTACTTTGTACCAAAAATGAAGATTAAAAAGACATTTACTCTGAAAATAATCAATCCAGCATCTTTTTCGTGGCATTTGCTATATATATATATATATATATATATATATATATATATATATATATATATATATATATATATATATATATAGCCCTTAAATGGTCTTCTGAAAACCAGTGGAACAAAATTGTCGTGTGCATTGATCCATTATTATTTTGCATTACAAAACTTTAAAGTCACAATTAGCAGCAATATATTCATATTAAAAAATTTTCAACAATGACTAAAATTATCAACTTAACATCATATGATGTTAAATTCATATGGTTTTAAGGTACATTCCAATATATTGGATAATAGTATTGCGGATTAAATAGCTAAAAATCCACTAAAGCACCCACATATATTGATTGAAGAATTTAACACATGTGATCTCATTTTAGATGTGAAACAGCATATTAAATTTAAATGGGATAGACGTTGGATTCAGTTTGGTGAAACTACTTTGGCACTAATTTGTTTAATTACAACCAACAGTAGCTGCGAACCAATTTTACAAAGTTGTTGGACTAAGTAGAAATACAGTGTCGACTATTCTAAGTATAAAAGTAGATCATGGATGTTTTTCGAAGCATCAACATAAAATCGGAGTTCTGCCAAAAGACAAATAAGTGTGGATTCTAAATTACATATTTTTTAACTGTCCCTTGCATCTCAATCCAGGTACGTGGCTGTTTCAAGAATTATTGAAAGCAGGTTTAAGTGCAGATAATACAAAAAATTTTAAACTGATTATGGTATTTCTGAAAAAATTAAATTAAAGGCATGAATGAAAAATTGATCGTTTGAATGGATATTCTCTTTGTATTGTTAACTATTTGTTGCCCACCTATCTAACCGTGGTTTATCTCTTGTGTGTTATAATGAAATCGCTTTGATGAACTCCTAAGCATTAAAAGTCTCCTCCCTGTACAATCCTGAATGAATGAATACTAATATTTGTATGTAATTACGTGGCGAAAGGTTCAGTACAAAAAAATTCCCGTTGACGATTGTAGTGGAAATCAAAATATAATGACGATAATTCCAACTATATAAAGCTACAATAGATTCTTCATGACTATTAGAGCATATTCAATAGCTAAAAGTAAAAAACACTAGGGACCGGTTCCACACTATCGTTGGGGAACAACTTTGAACCATGAAGCTAAAGGAAATGTAGATGGAGGCTGGACAAAACTTAAGAACATACTACATGCTGCTGCGGAAAAAACATTTATAAAAGAAAGAAAATATTAAAGGAATGACTAATAGGACAAAGTGTACAGATAAGTAACAAAGAAAAATTATTATCAAGCGCACTAGGAAAACGATCGACTAAAATATCGGGTCAATTGAAAAATATGCACAAATGAAAAAAGAAAATTAAAGGGAAATATACCATTATAACTACAAAAATTAGCAGGAGATCAATATATGGCCTATCTGAAATGAAAAAAAAGGATAACCGAATGTTAGTATGCTTTAAATATTGCGTACGAAACTGGATGGAATAAATGATGGTGACTGGAGAAAGTTCAAAATGAAACAAAAATTTCAGGCTTCTAAGCTATGGTTATACAGAAGGATCTTGAAGATACTATGGACAGACAGTCACCAATGAAGAAGTACTACGGAGGATGAATACAACCGCGGATTTGATCAACATCGTAAAAGACCGTAAGCTGCAGTACTTGAGACATATAATGAGAAATCAAGTTGTACAGTGACAGTATGACTATTCGTTTCCCCTTTATGTGGTGCTATATAGTCCAAAAAATAGCAATCCTGAAAATAAAAGCAACTTTTGACAGCAAGCTAAAGAAACGTTCCAGATAAATGGATCATTTTACAGCCATTATTATACAACTAACTGTTAAATTAAACTAATTAACCGCTTAGAAACTGTATTAGTCTAAGAATAAGTTCATACTGGAGACCATCGCATCGTATCCTCGTCTAGAGCATAGCACTGACAGTGAACGCTCGATTTACCTATCGATCGATAATAGGTACGATCCTATGGTCCGAGCGAGGGCCGGCGCCTTGTTGTGAGCGCCCACTAATAATACCTAAATATACTAATTATAATGAATAAATCAAAAATGTTTTACACTTCGCAAAAGAAAAGAATAACTAATTTCCGTGAGGCTAATAATACGCAATGATGGAAACAGTATGCAGGACTGAGTACTCACAGGACTTGTTTTAGTGAAATGCACCTCTAGATTTTAGCACCGTATACACATAACTCTCTAACTTAGTGTATCTGTTAGTTAATAATTTAAATCCGCTTAGTCTAAAATAACTGTTAACTCTTACCCTCCATTATTACCCTATCTGTTTTGGAAAAAATATGACAGTTCCCATTCATCACCAAAACCTTATTAAAAGTATGATGTACAAAGTTAATTACTTGTATTACTAGTATTACTATTATTTATCTCCTATTTCCAATTTGAGATCATTCGTAACAAAAGTTTCATATTCGTCATTGTAAAGGGAATCTCCGTCGTTCTAGTTGTTTTATGCAATCCCTCGGGCTGCGACTGGCGTATGTGGACGTCTTGAATTTAATAAAAATTCTATCAAAGTCCTCATATAAGATTGTTTACGCAGACAATGGCAATAATAAAGAATTCAATTTCGAGGACATATTTCCAAGGAAACGGTATTGCTATTAAATGTGTAAAAACGATCATTTTAGAACTTTGGCATTCAATAGGTTCCATTTAATAAGTTTTTTAGGTGAAGCAAGTTTTCAAATATGTGCAGCGGAACATTTTTGAATGTTTTTAAATAAATAAGTTTTAAATTAATATAATCAGGATATCTTTATGTATGTAACCTTCACGAACGATTATATTCTCTACATCTTACATTATAATAATTTGTATTGTAATTAAACATATCTTGTTCGATTTCTTGTTATTATGAAATTATATTTTAATCAAAAATATAAAACGCTTTAAGTAGTCAACAAGGAACACGTGTGTATATGTATGTGTGTTTGTGTGTGTATGGCAGCTTAATACCCAATTAACAATTTTTTATGTTCTTTCATCTTTACTTCATTATATAGAGGATCTCTAGGCGGAAACAAAACAACGTAATGAGGAATTGCGTCAAAATTTGTTTTTAATTCCGCCATTCTCCCCTGCAAGGATAAGAATCACCACAAAATTTTTAAATGGCACTGAAGGTCGAAGAAAATGTTGTTTTAAAGCGCTTGCAATTCTCTTTACAATAGTCCTTGGACTTTAAAATTTCGTTGAGATATATATTTTAAAATTTAAGTTGCTTATCTGAAGCATAAATCTTAGAGGATACAAGGTATACCACACTATACATCTTGACAATGCATCAAAACGAGGTAGCACAGTGATAAATAAAACATTAAACATTATATGGAGCTAAAATAATCCACTCAAACTCAAAATTAATTCCGAAATTAATATAAGCTCATTCTATAGCCCCCTTAATTATTCCATTAAAAAATAACAGTTTGTAGAATATATGGAAAGTTTGGAGAAAATATATATCATTCAAGGTGACTCTAATGCAAGGAACGTCTAATGGAGATCAAGATTGACAACATCTAGAGGAAAAGAGTTACTGGTGGACATAAAAGAACAGAATTGTGAAGCAATAATACGTATTGTTGTAGCATGATTTTTTTCCTATAAATATCAAATATATAAAATTTGCCGATATCCTTCTCGATCTTGCGCGGCATGTAATAATTCGTCTTCTGATAAGCCAGTCCATTGACGAAGGTTTCGGAGCCATGAGTATTTCTTCCTACCAATTCCTCTTTTTCCGTCAATCTTTCCGTTGAGTATCAACTCCATTATCCTGTATCTGCTTCCTCTCATTATATGCCCCAGATATTCGAGTTTTCTCTTTTTTTCATCTTTATTAAGTCACCTTCACCTTGACCTACTCTGTTTAAGACTTCTCTGTTTGAAATGTGTTGAACCCATGATATTCTACCGCATCATCTGGAAACCAATATTAACGGTGTACTTGTCGGATTCGAGCTCGCCTTAATTGCGTTATAATTTAAATAAGTTTCCACAAAAATTTGAAGACCCAGCTCTTTAAAGTCCAATTTCGAATCCAAGGCATCGCAGAAGATGGACCCGATTGGCTGATAGTAAAAGCTAGTACGAGTTTGACGGGGTGTGTGGCGGTCTAGGAGAAGAGAAGAATTTAGAGTCTGAACGGAGAAACATCATTTTCAGAGAGTTTTGAAAACCGGCATTTTTCAGAGAGTTTTGGTGAGAAAACGGTGATTTAGCTCAAAATGTCATGTGACAATCTTTGTATTATGAGTTAATCACCGTTTTGTTGTGAACCTGTGCCAGGGAATTTAAAAACAGCGTTCTGAGGGCTAAGTAAGCCGACATCGTTTTAAGTGAAAAACAAGCAAACACGTTTTAAAGAATAACATATTACTATAATCCAGGATAATCCACGACCTTGCTCTCCAAGCAAAACACGAGTAGCCATTCGCAAACGTTTCAATTTATTTGCTTACCCTATCTACAAGCCCAATGATTGTCCAGTCCCCTCTTTTAGCCCCCAATAAGCAAAACATTAATTGTTACACTGTAGTAATCCAGTACTAAAAAATAAACTAACAGAATGAGAAAGTTTTAGATCAATCTCTGAAGATAGAATTAAGTTAGCAGTACTATTAAAAAACTGCCGTAATTAGATGAGAAATGAGAGTTGTTTGTTCAATATTACAAAAATCAGCATGGAAAAGCACTCCCACTCGAAGATTAAAAGTAGGACAACGAAGCAGAGCTCTCCAAAATAAATCAAATGATAGCAGCATTGAATACTCTCTATGGAAAGCAACAAAAGGCTAACCCATTCTCCACCCATTAAGCTGGAAGTCGGTAGCTAAGCTAGAAGCAATGAGCAAAGCGGGATTTGTCACATATTTAGAAAAAGCTGTTTGTGGAACTCCTGCTAAAAAGAATGAAACCAATAATAGAAGAAAAAAAAAGTGATTCCGAACCACCAATTTGGCTTGAGATATAATTGATCAAATACACAGAATTACCAATATAATTGAACAATCATTAGAAGAAAAAAGTTTGTTCTATAATCTTTTTAGACGTAGGTAAGACTTTCGACAAAGTATGGCATAAAGGTTTAATATACAAACTCAAAACTTTTATGTCTAAAGAAGACGTGTACACAGATCTAAAAGAAATCAAAGCAGGAGTCCCTCAAGGTAGTGTATTCTCGTAGCGTAGTTCCGCTCCTCTATTCACAGGTATTCACCAACAACGGCTCTATAGTTATGTTAACATCGAGGCCATCCAGCTCCTTGATAATACTCAAACGAAGACTCAAAAGAGTATAGTTGTATGTTCTACCAGTATCCGCTTTACACCAATGTTATGCCATTCGAGCCACGTGACCTGTCTAGTTCCATTTCAGTGTTGCTATTCCCTCTATGGCATCAGCTACTCCTTGTTTTCGTCGTAGCTCACAGTTTGGAATCTTGCCTAGTAGAGAAAAGCCCAACCTAGCACGCTTTATCGCCCTTTGAGCCACACTAATCTTTTGCACAGTTTTCCGTATCATGATCAACGTTTCTGCTACTTAAGTCAACCCCGGCAATAAACATTGATTACAAGTTTTTCTTTTCAGACATATTGGGAAGTCGGACGATTTGAAAACATGGTTCAACATTCTGAAGGCTGCCCAAGTCAGTTTTATACGACGTAGAAGCTCAACGGTTTTTTTCAAATTTTTTCATAACGAATACCTAAGTATTTATAGGCTATTAACTGGTCTAGGGATCTAATTCCTACGAACATGCTTTCACCGACTACAAGATTTGTCATAATGAGTTTTAGACACGTTGATTTTCAATCCCTCTTCTAACGAGGAAAATTTATAATAAATATGATTTCAAACTAATTCAGTATTATGTAATAGTTTTAATAATTTTTGAGTAATTCAACTCAAAAAGTTTGATACAAAAGTTGCTACAGTCTTTATAAACAAGAACTAAGTAACTTCATTCTTGTAGCAACTGTATAAAAAGGTATGAAAAATGAAAAAAAAATCATATATCATTTCACAAACTCACCAGAAAAGTCTAAATGTATTTTTATTCCCGTGATCTTAAAATTGAAATACAGTTTGATCGTATGAAAGGAAAAAGTCAATTTATCACGACTTGCGGCAATGAGAAATAAAAACATCGCATAGAGCAAACGGTGAGAGATCGACAAGAACTAAATTGGTTTTAAAGATGTTTCAAGGCTTTTTTATTGAGTCTACGAATACCGTATTTTTATTTCACATCAGTTTCTACTGCACTCGAAAATATTACAGGAAGAGCAATTACGTAAATACGAAGGGGGGAAAATTGCATGAAGGTTTAAAATGTGTATAAAGATCCTTTGATAGCGTAGCGATGAGAAAATCCGTATAATACAGTAAATCAGAACAAAAATACCACAACCATAGTTGTTCACCATGTTTAAGTTTTACCAGTGCCACTCCATCCTTGTCAGGGGCTTTAATATTTTTGTTTTCCTTTTGAGACCTCTTTATTTCTTATTTATTCATTTCAGCTTGGACTTCAAGTTTAGATTTTTCCTTTTCCTTTGAAGTTGTTTTTGTTTTTCTTATTTTTGTTTTATATATCTCGCAGTATTAAGCTTGAATTGTTTGTATTATTATGACTTTAATACCTCTTGGGTTTTTCAAATTTCTTTCTTTGTTTTTTGGGAGCCATATTAACACTTTCGCTGCGCCTGACTCCGATCGGAGTCAACGTGCTAGGTGCGCATGACTCCGATGGGGGACAGTAACCCGTTGATTTTTAAGACGGTATATTTTACTTTACGACGCCGACCTTAGTTAATATTTGTCAGAGTGTGAGTGGGGACTCAAAAATTGGGGGGGGGGAAGTGTCAAAAAGTGGGGAAGTGTCAAAAATTTTTACCAATTCTTTGTTGTGGTAGTTTCGTGATTGAAAATGGCGAAAAGTATACCGGGTCGTTCAAAGTGTGAAAAACAAGAAATATTCTTGCCTCCAGAAATAGTATTTCAAAAGTTTCTATGGTTAAGAAGGGACAAACAAAGAGAAAGGGTTGCAAAATACGCTTAGAAAACAAAATTAGAAAGCAGACAACATATCACTACAAAAAATATCCTAATCAACTCGGACTTTGTGTTGAATGCTTTGAAATTGCTCATACGTGAGTCAAAATCAAATCAATATGTCAATCATTCTGTATTTTATAGAATAAATAAACCTATTTTTCTAGAAAAACGTTCTAATTTGCCTTGTACCGATCGGAGCCAGTCAGCTTTATTCTAAAAATTCTTAGCCAGGTGCGCATGACTCCCATCGGAATCAAAAACTCAAATCACATTTTATAAATAAACTTTATTTAATTAATTTAATAATATATATTATATATTCTAATATCAATTACAATGATATTTTGGAAAAAATGATTGCCGTTCCTGGGTAACACCTCTCGAAAAAAGTCAGCAGCGAATGTGTTAAGTTAGGTGTACTCAACTTTCCTTTTTCTTCTTTATCAAATTGTTTCGCCATATTCGTTATTTCTTAGTAGCTCAAAAAGTTTTTTAAGTGTACAGTAGCAGTATGTCTAAATCTATGAAAATTATGGGGGCAAATAGATTTTTGGATTTTTATTTTTCTATTAGCTGTCGTAGTGCAATAATTATGTTACGATTTTTAACACATTAGCATTGTATCTCTCTATATTACTTTCTTCTTTATATCACTCGAGCGTGCAACCTCCCAAGGTAGCTGCTTATACTCGTTTATTCGTGGTTTGTCATTCGATGTTTGTTTTGTTCATTTTTTGATAAGTTATAATAAAGTTTGGTATTAAAGTTATTTCTTTGTTCATTACGCTAAATTGCGGTCTAGCTTTAAGAAATAGTATTGTTCGTTATTGATTATATTGCTTTCTATATCGGTCATTTTATCGGTTTCTAAAATGCATTGGAATCGATATTTTAAATATAGTTAGCAAATTGTAAAGGTTATTAGTCTCGTTATGTTAGTATATATCCTCTTTTATTTTGTTTTATAATTAATAAAGTTTCCACGTCGAGCCACAAAACGCTTCCTTATTAAAATGTTAATTAATTATGCTTATGAACAGTAAATAACCTGTAATATAAACAAATTCTAAGTACCAGTACTGGAGTTGATAAATATGGCTTTATTTATTACCGGAGTGAATAATACGTTCAACGGAATTAAGTGTTTAGATAATAATTCCGTCACAATTTATATAATTTATAAGGTATAAAGTATTTGCTTTGCATTCAAATGTTTCCTGGGCATATTATACAGCCTTCAGTGTTGTTTGACTCATATGACAACCGGTGAAGTACGAATTTTGAACTTCTTTATATGTGATTGAATTTATAGATGAAATCTATAGGATTCTCAAATTTGTTGTACTGAAATAGATAAGGTACAGGGGGACGTTAGAAGTCAGGGTAATACCGTGGTCTATTACGTAAAGGATTGTAATTGAGTTTGAGACACGATATTTTACTGCCAAAGGTTGAATAATATATACTCGCATCTAGTTTTCTTATTCTTTTTATCTATTTACGTCATCGCACGTTAATTTATAAGTATAGCCAGGTCCAACTAGACCAGGGAACTAACGAGTTTCCCATGACACTCTTTGATACAGGTATCTAACAACTGCTTTTGATAAATTCAGTGATAATAATATGTAATAAACAAAATATGCAGAAGATTAAATGCCATTTTTTGCTTATAAACAATGTAAGAAAAAGTTGTATAAAGCTGTACAAAATTTAGTAGTACAAAGTTACAAGAAGCTTAAGACAAAGAGAGAAAGTAAAATCTAAACTACGGGTACCATTTTCCACTATCAACAGCAATGTATATGTTTGCAGATGACGTAGTCCTCTTAAAAAGAACAAAAAAAGAACTTGAACACATGTTTAAGAACTTTGAAGATGAAGCAAGAAAATTTGGGTAATATATAAATGAAGCGAAAACAAATTATATGGAAATACGTGGTGGGTTAACAGAACACAATAAATTCGTCACACTTAAAACGAGAGGAAAAAATTAGAAAATTGAAAATATCAGCCAGTTCTAGTATTTGGGTCTAACAACGAATAAAGGGGAATAAGAAAAAGAAAGAGAAAAGAGATATTAACAGAAAGTAAAGCAATGGGCTCATTAAACAATATTCTAAAAGGAAAAAATGTATGTAGGGCAGTAAAAATTCGAATATATGAAACAGTCATTCGGCCAAAGGCAAAGTATGCCTGTGAGACCTGGACTATGAATAAGAAAGATAAAATGAAAATCGAGATCTGGAAAATGAAGGTCTTGCGGAAGATTTTTGGTGGTATTAGGATGGCGGAGGGAAACTGGCGAAGAAGAACAAATAAAGAGGTATAGAAAACCCCTAATTGTACAAACAGTCGAAGCAAACAGCGTCAAGAGAGTCATATTTCTCGAATGCCAAAGAAACGAGGTGTAAAAAAGGTTTGGGGGAGGCGTGATAAAATGAAGAGAGAAAGACCACGGAACTTAGAAGCAGTTTACGGTAATTTAAATGGTATAGGAGTGTAGAATTAGAAAGAGAGAGAGAGAGAGAGAGAGAGAGAGAGAGAGAGAGAGCAAACGACGAAAGCCAAGGGCCTTCATGGACTATAGCGCTGTAAAAACCGGTAAATAATATGAAAAAATGGCACAATTTTACTGAAAAAGTGTAGAAAATCCTTTAAAATGAGGGTTTGTAAAGTTATTTTTGGTAACTTATTTTTTAATTATGGCAAATATAGCTTCAAAATTCCATTTTTTGAAAATTATTAATAGATTTTCTAAAAATGCACAAAAAACAGTTATTGCAAAATTGAAATTGTTAATCTCAAAAAGCATCTACAACGTTATTATGCTTAAGCTATTGGGTCTAAATGAATACTGAAAGCACCAGATTAAAGAAAAAGGCTTACCCTCTCAAATTATATTATATGATGGTTAAAAATGTTATTATATTAAATATTTTAAAATAGGTTGGCAAAAGTACTGTGATTTTAAGTTTATAAACAATTAAAATAACATAGACGCTATAACATGTAGAACGTTAATTTTTTTTATTCGCCATGTTGGCATTTTTACACGAATTCAAAATAAAACATAATGTCCTACGAACCTTAAAACCCGAGTTAGCCTTTTTTTTTAAATTCACCGGGGCTTTTTTTATAAACAAAGAGAAATGATTCCTTTAAACGTGAGCGGTTCATGATGCGCCAAATCATTAGTAGAATAGGTTATGAAATAATAAGCAACTTAAATATTTATGTATTATAGTTATAAATACTTATCACTTATTTTGAAAAAAAAAGCACACAGCAGTGTGCTGTGTACATTATACAACGATCCTTTTATTTTCCCCTGGTATACTCAAGGTTGTTTTATTAAGTCGGCATTGTCAAACATCAGAGTCGGCATCAGAATCTGCTATATTGTTGTATATAAACTTATATCAACTGTAAGTTCAGCAGAAGCTGCTGAAGGTTCAGCTGTAGAACCCTGACCATGCATCATTAATTAAGACCTATCTTGGGCCGTGTTAGTTCGCAACCTGTGTTCGCCCTGTGCTCGTTCCCACTACATATTTATTTATAGATTCAGAAAAGTCACTTATTTCTGAGTCATCTTCTGGGCCATGTCTTTTTTGCCTCGTCTCCATTACGAGTTGAACGAAATACCCCCTTCACGATACTGCGCCCGTACCTTGCCAAGTCTATAATCATCCAAAGTTTGCCAGCTCTCTGACTAGTTAAGTTATGAGTTATGACAGTTAAGTAAATTCCTTAATGATATCAGCTAATTTTTCCTACAAAAGCTATCGCATATTTCATTCTTTCTGTATATAACTTTCATCGTAGCCGATAAATTTGTACGATTGACGTTATTTTATCACACGATTAAACTTTGATTTCGTTTAATTCAGATTAATCGTCTAATGACAGATTGCGAGGCCATCTATCTTTTCCAAAAATAACTAATAAATACATCAACTACGAAACAGATAAACAAGAAAAGACGGATAGATAGTCGCGTATAGTTGGAACTTAAATAGAAGCTTGTTGAAAAACTAGCCATAAATTTTGTATTTGGATGTATCGAAGGCTATTAAAAGTTATGTTACGACGAGTTGGATAAACAATGGGAAATACTGGAGGAAATTTGACGAATAAATATTAATGCTCTAGTAAAATATTTAGATTTATAATCTTGTTTGCTGTTGACTTTTGAGTATACATTTTCAAACAAAAATTTCAACAAAACAGTTTTCGAAAGTAAAATGAAGTATTTGTGAAATATTGTGTTGTTTTATCAAGTTTTTCTTTGTGTTATTACTTATAGGTAATAAAAACCAGAGCATAGGTAAACTGAAATGTTTTGAAGTAGTTTAAATGAACTTCTTTGTAAATTATACATAAGTAACTTTTTCGATTGAATATCTAGACCTACCCCAACAAAAAAAGTCGGCATGACTTTAATGTGGACTAAAGTTTAAGTTAACATTAAAATTGAGGGACTTTAGAATATAAATAACACTAACTGGGAAGGTTTGCTCACGCGACATAGTACAAAAACACAAACCACTTGCGTGAATAAAAGTAATTATTTCGAAATTCCAAATTTACTTCATCTAAGAGGTTTCCATTTCCCGAGAATTATTACTTTTTCCTTGTATTTTTGTAGAGTTTGTTTCAAAACTTACTATGTACCGGAATTATCGTGAGAAAAGTTTGACAGTAATTGGTTAACTTTATACATTTCGAAGATTTATAATAACTTTAAAGCAAAGTTACAAAACGATATACTTGGGTAATGTGTATTTGATGTCTTATTTAAAGATGCAGGTTTTTTTGTTTTCTGTCTTTATTTATTGTTCTAACTTTTTTCTATTTTAATTAAAAAAGTCATATATTTCTTAATTGAAAAATAAAATAATGCCTTTCCTGATTATATATGCTATTTTACTTCGAGTCTTACTTTTTTATATTCGTTTTGGAATCCTATTGACCGCGCCATAGTTTGTATATAACTTTAAAGTTAAATGAGCAAGAGAAAATATAATGGGGTACTAAAAATATTCTTTTTTGGCAAGTAATATGTTGTAGAAGTAAACCTGAGAGTTTAATTTAAGCGTTAAAAATTTGATAACAAAATAATTTGCTTGAAAACTCTTGTAACATAGTTTCCCATATTCCCATTTCTTTATATATCATCATCATCAGTAGCTCGACAACCCTTTCTGGGTCCTGACTTGTTCTAGGATTTTCCGCCATTCTGTTCTGTTCCTTGCTGTCTTTTTCCAGTTGTTAATCTTAAGTGTTTTCAGATCTTGTTCTACTTGTTCCATGTAGCTAAGTTTGGGTTTTCACTTTGACTTTCTCCCTACTGGTGTTTGCCTCATTATATGTTTTGGTGTTTCAGTCTCCAATATCCGTTCAATATGGCACATCCAGCGCAGACGTCCGATCTTTATGGATGTTATGACCTCGGGTTCATTGTATGCTGTGTATAGTTCAAAGTTATATCTTCTGCGACATGTATCATTTTCCTTCACCCCCTTATTTATGTGTCAGAATTTTTTGTTCTAACGTACCTAATAAGTTCTCATCAGTTGTACACAAACTATAGGTATACTACACTAACAGTATGCCTGATTTTATTTGGAAACATGATTATTTCTCTTATTTGACATGTCACAGAGATTTAATGCATATCACAGAACTCGACTCAGAGTGGGGCAATCATTGAGCTGCCCTATACCACAATTAGAATATCCTATAAGGATCATTAAGGGGGACGCCGGAATAAATGGAACCATCACTAGTAATGTAATATATGCATATGATACTGTGATATTAGTTGAATCGAAAGAACTAGATGGGCTTGGAAATCAATTCTTCAAAACAAATACTATGATATTTAATAAAACTGCTCAGAAGCAAACTAAAACCAACGAAAATGTAGCCACCATCATCTTTGAGAATGTATTAGAGGTGAATTGAAGTAGCAGGATGCGTAAAATGCTCCTAAACCAAATATTAATCAGATTAGGTGCCCATGCGAACCATGGAAGCCGAATCAAGATGACATGTGCATGTACTGACACATGTGAATAAGCTAGACCAACGTACTAACGAATAGGTAATAAATTCCATAAAGACAGTCCCGGACCTAGTGCAACTATTAAATAAATAAAAAAAATCATGATTGTGCACGTAATGTGCCATAAGAACAAACAACTTAACTCAACAAGCCCAAGAGAGAAACAATTTTGTCAGCTTTGTCGCCAAGTCCAGTCGTGGAAGGAGGAGGAGAATATAGTATATATATAAAGATAAAAGAGAATATAAAGGATATAAAAGATTATATAATAATATAATCGAAAAAAAAACTATAAAGAACGGAAAAAATCTTATCGATGTTTTTCTATATTTGGTCTCATTCTGAAGCTCATGATGTCGTAGTGCAGAACATTTCCTATGGTTGCTTAATAATAACGGATTCTGTTTTCTGTCTGGATTTTTTTTATGTGACTATCTTCTTCATAATAAGTATGTATTGTAAGCTGTTCTTGCTATTTTTGAATATCAAGTCTGAACCAGAGACCCTGTTGCCCTTTTTTACTTTTTTTATTGCTCTGTGCTTGTTCTCTGGATAGTAGTATTCGTTGCATGCATATAACGTGAACCATCTTCATAGATCTTTGCGTGTTCCCTTAAATAATTAACTCACTAAATCAAAATACACTGAATACCGTCCTGAGTTGTTGTACCTTTGTCTTTCCGTTGATTTTTGATATTAAGCTATAACCTCTAGGAACTTTATGTACCAACTCTGTTATACTGTTATTTAAGCTGTAATCTAAAAAAAGTCCTTGCTTAAGCTTTGCAGATCTTATCCTTGCAATCCTTGCTTTAAGATTACTAATCTTAAACTTCTTAATATCACCATGTACGATATCGTGAGATTAACTAGGGTAAAATACAGATGTGGGTTACGTCAGCCAATAGAATTCTCATTATAATTTGAAATGTGTGTAATAATGTATATAAGTATCTCATTATAGTTTTACATTCGGTTGTAGAATTACAGTACTGCAACAATTAATGTTTTATATGGTGTAGTTATCAGACTACGTGCTGGAAATAATCGTTACGTTTACTAAACACATTTTTGTTTCCGCCGCAAAAAGACAGGCACTGAAATTTATATGAAATAGTATTCTGAGGATTTTGAAAAGCATTCCAAATATAATTAATAAGCCCAGGCCAGGAGCATGCCAAGAATTAAAACACTCAAAAAATGTATCTTTAATTAATTTGTGTATATGTATCCATTATATTTATGACTACAACGTTTTATATATCGCAATTCCCTATCGCCATTCTTTAATATCATTCCAAGTATATTGTATGCTAGTATCAGGCTCCTGTCTCTTATTTCGTCGTCGATTCTACATATCCAGCTTTTTTTTGAGTTGTCCTCGTCTTATACTTCCACCTGGTTTCCACTCAATAACTTGGTGTGGTATACTTTTATTTTCCATTATTTCTACATAACTGAACCATAGAAGTTGTTTGTAGATTATATCACCTTTTTTTGCATGCTTTATAATATCTCTTATTCTGATATTCGTACTTTTTCCATTCTTGGCTTTCCTGCTGCTCTTCTTTAATGGTCCATTTCAGCAGCTTCTAAGATTTCCTTTGTTCAGTCTTTTAATGCTTATTAAAACATTTCTGGTGTTTTATTATTGCGTCGGGGTTCCCAATATACATGTACTTATAGTTTATTTTTATGAACGAGAGAGTAATTAGCATAATTTTAACTGGTATCTCCGACCACTCCATGGGCGTGCTCAAGATTAATTGAAAAATTACTTTGAATAATTGTAAAAAATAAATGAATTATTTCAGTGTTATAAAGTGTTATGTGTATGTAAACAAAAGTGACCTCTTTTATCACACACTATATTAGAACTGACTGGCCTACATTAAAAAGGGTTTTAAAAAATTCACATTTTTTTTAATTTTTAAAAATTACAAAAGAGAAAAAGAGTTTTTAAAACCGTCTAAGGATTGTAAATAGATTAATAAAAATATTAATATAAAACTTACAGCTACTTGTTACAAATCCAAATCAGATTCAGAAGATGAACTTTCAGAACCAAGATTTATAATAACTGGCTCGATCATTTTATCAGTAATATTGTCCAGCTTCCACTTTTTTCCTTTTCTTTAATAGTGTGATTTACTGCCTTTTCCCAGTTTTCAGGTTTTACATTATTTACGGCCTCCAAAAACAACTGTTTAACATCATGAATTTTAAAAGTGGTATTTTTTCTTGAAACTTCACTCTTTATCTGTGCCCATACCAGTTCAATCGGGTTTAATTCACAATGATATGGTGGGGATCTAAGTACTGTCATTCCACGATTTTTGGAAATTTCATCAATTTCGTATTTTTTAAATTTTTCTTTATGAAGGGCACACAACGAATAAAGTGCCTTTCTTATAGATCCGGGATGGTACGTAATATTTTTTGAACTCAGCCAATTCTGCAAGTCTTTTTTTAACCACTTGGTTGTGGGCAGTCCTTCTATAAGTCTGGAGTGATAAATTGCATTATCCATTACTATTACACAGTTCTCAGGAAGAAGATCTATCATTTGTTCGAACCATGTTCCTGAAAGACATCAGCGTTCATGTCTTCATGGTAGTCACCGGTACGAGTTGATTCAAAAGTTAATAAACCACCTTCAACAAAACCGTCTGAACTGCCAATGTGTACTATTATCAGCCTGCGTCCCTTTCCTGATGGTGAGTTTAAACCAGTAGATAAGTTATTTACAAAAGCGTGCCTTTGACTTGTAACAGTTTCATCCTGCCAAAATTTATTTGGTGTATGACCCTCGTTGATCCATGTTTCATCAAGATAAAATATTTTTCTTTTTTGGTTTCTCATTTCCTTTATGGTTCTTAGAAAATGTCTTCTCCATATGACAATATCGCTTCTTTCTAATAAAATAGACTTTCTGGGATTCTTTTTCCAGCGGAAGCCTATTTCTTTTAAAAGTTTCCATAACGTACTTCGACTCATTTCTGGGTAATCCTTATCATCTCGAACTGAGACAAGAACTTTATCCAATGTTGGAAATTCTTGTCTAAAGAAGAATTCATGCACTTTCCGTCGAAGTCCTTCTTTAAAATGATATTCTATTTGAAATTTTGGTTTCCCTGGAGCATTACGTGGCATTTGAAAACTACCACATTTCTCTTCTTTAATAACTCTGTAAATCGTAGATTTCCCAACACCAAGTGTACTGCTAACTAACTCAACGGTCTCATCAACACTTTCACATAAACGTTTGTCTGTAAATGATTTAAAACAATTAAATATTAATGTTTTTTTATTAACTGTTAAAGGACCAATTTTTCGGCGTTTACACGGCACTTCCAAATTTTCCATAACACTAGTATACACAATAAACTGCACCTTGCAACTGAATTAAAGAATTAAATTTTTGATTGTTGAAACTCTTACTTCGTGGAATGCACTCATTTCAGATAAAATAAAACGTTTTATTTTATCTAAAGAATTAAACTTTATTTTGCAAATAGGTAGGTACTTTTTAAACTTTTATTGGTTATATATAACCAATAAAATAAACATCTTACATTTCTTGCAAATTCATTAGTACCTGTTAACCTCCATCACTCCGACACTGGCAACCTTATTTAGAGATTAGTAACCCTCACAACTATTGTATTCTATTCTGCTCCAACCTTTATACCTGGTGGTCATACTCAATTTAAAATTGTTTTCCTATATACTTCTGTAAACTTGTTGACAAATATCTGTTTTTCATTGAGTCACCCGTATCAACAGTTTAGGGATTTGCATACATAATTTATTGTTTTATTACTCTCTCATACATAAAAATACACTATAGTTTTTTCAAATTTATCTCTAATCCATATCAATATTACCTCTACTAGCCCTTAATGGTTCAATAAATTGTCTTGCTATATATTACAAATATTGCTTGTCTTGCGAAGACTTGATTGTCTTCTGTCAAAGCTGAATTTCTAATATTTTCATTGTGTTAAAATAGAATCCTTTCCCATTTTTTTGTCCATTAATTAATTGTTTAAGTTCTTTAGTGAGCGTAACGACATTACTGATAAATTCTTGATTTATCTTAATTTTTGAGTCATCGTTTATCGTTTTAACAGTTTTTATTAACTGACTGTTAATATAAGTTGTTTCTAGCGCTTTCCACAGCTTTAAATTTTTTTATAGGTACCTCGATACTCCATACCTCGATAGGTATCACATTTATTTATACATCTTTTCTTAACTATAGTAGTAAGTACAGTTTATTTTAACGCTTGAAGAACTTATTGTTTGTTTATACAGGTTTGGCATAGTTTTTTCAATTGGGCGAATACTTTGTTACTTCAGATTTTTATTAAATCTCCCCATATGACTTCACGACCAGATGATTTGTATTTTCAGGAAATTGCAAAAAATTTTGAAAAAACTATATAACAAATATGTTTTTTTCAAGATGTAGAACAAGGCGAATATGCAGAATCAGAATAAAATATAAATTTAAAACATTGAAAAATCCTGTATATTCCGTATACTCCAATTACTAATTGAACTTGTATGTATCTTCACAACTGATAACTATTTGATTACGAGATTAGATCATTAAACTGTGTTGGTTTGTTGTTTTCTTTGGTGCCAGTTTAATTGTTTTTGAACCAGTAAAACAAACCGTTAAATACGTTAATTAAGTAAATATTTAAATACAACTAACTTTAATTGAATGCATCAAAGATTGCATCATTAATGAGTTCTGATTAAAGGGATCAAATGGCGCTAAAAATATACTTATATTGTGTGAGGACGTCTTTCCAATTTTCGCAATACATTGTTGTTTAAGCATAGTCAAAAGTTAGGGCAATTTGTCAAAATAAACAATTTAACTTTTGTTTCGTCATACACAGATCCCGATTCAGCCTCTTCTAAGAGAACGCTTTTTAAGCTCGTTCGACAATTCTGTTTGTTGACGTACACATTTATTCAAAAATGAGCCGCATCGATGAAGATGATTTTTCGATAAGAATTAGGGTCAGTTTCCAATTGTTCCAGAGTCCACTTCCAGCAAACACATAGCACTGTCTGTGGTCATTTACCTTCAGCTCATGGTCGAGTTTTGTACTGGTGCAGGTCCACGTTACAAAATTTGTCAAGTTGTGCTCTGTGAAATACAAAGTTCTTGTAAGTGACGTGAAATCGAAGGTCTCGGATTCGTCTGAACACTCTCACGGACAGTGCCAATGTTTCAGTGGACCTTGTCAACATACAGATCGGCCTACGGGTGTTTGTTGATTGTTTACTAAACTAGTGAACTCATTTTTATTCACCAACCTGCGAATAGTTCTCTCGATAGGGCAATTATGGCAACCATAAAATGGACAAAGCCCTCCTAATGTTGTAGGAAGAGAAAAACCCTTTTGGTGCAACACTTTTACCATTTGCAGGTGTTGTGCGCTGTATACATCCATGGTGACTTGACAAAACAGATTAAATAAGCGACAGCCAATTTTACAGATGTAGCTTCAACACTGTAGTCGCTACCAAATGTCAAAACTTCAAAAATTCTCATTGAAAGACCTTATAGAACACAATTCCTAAGATCCCACTCAGATATATAATATACATTATTATTTATACTCCATTATTATATAAATCTTCCGTTTCCCCTGAAATATTTAACGGATAAAATATTAAAATTATACATTAATATTATAGTGGAAGCTACACGCTTTGGAAAAAGCGTTCGAAATATCCTTCTCTTAATAACCGCCATCAAATATTACGCAATACTAATCCGAATGGCTCGGAAAGGAAGGAAACGATTTAAAATTTTAAACCTCTAACAAATGATCACCTTACGGTGCCGTTTTTATATAAAAATCCGAAACTGTTTACTTTGAATTATGCAAAATGGGGCGGAAGTGAAGTAATAATACATTTAATTTTGTAATTTGCATATCTCTGATAAACTTTCTAAGTTAATAATAATTATTATCGTCGAAGTTCAATAATCGCAGTTAAATACCAACGGATTTTAAAACATTACATAAGATATTCGCAAGTTTTAGGCCAGTTTCTGTAATATACTTATTTTATTAAGTGTTACAGTGAGCTTAAAAAAAAACTTGCTAAAATCGTGAAACTTTTGACCTCTCCCATAATAATATATTAAAACATTCAACCTTTCTATTCAATTTAAAATGATTGCTTTATTGTATCATTCGTTGACTCCTGATCTTTGAGTTGTTTGTGTTGTATAATTTCCTGAATTTAGGAAAAATACGTAATGCATTTTATACTCATTTAGCTTCTTTAATTTGATCTGTATCTTTATGTAATTAAATATCGTTTTAAAAATTTGGCTGTTATTTTTATTTTTGTCATATTTTTGAGTTAGACTTATTTGATCTTGTAGATCTTTCCACACTGCAACCAGAATAATATTTTAGTAATAAAAGATCCTGTGCATCTATGTTTTAGTCTAAAAAATCTAGGCTACTAAGAAAGCGTATGGTTTTTCGTAGAACTGCCTTTATTTGATTTCTTCTCTTCGGTTGGTGTTTTTTCTTTGGCATTTGCGGAAGTTGGAGCTGCGGATGAAGATGACGCAGTTGTAGGTGCTAGAAACCTTACGTGTGATAATTGTTTTACTAGCTTTGAGCTTATTACAAAACTTCGTCGTGATCACAAACTGTCATACGTCGTTACAGTGAGAAAAAAACAAAAGACAATTACCGTTGAAGATAATAAAGGTTAATAAAAACCAAACATCGCCCTTTTTATTCAAGTATGTTTAAATTCCAAAAAAATACTACAATAGTACGTAGTAAAAAAATACTATGTACTCAAGAAGGGAAAAAATGTCATGCTGGCCTCAAATTTGCACAAAAATGATCAGAAAGATGAATTAACAGATGATCAACAGAAGCCAGAGATTATAACGTTTTATAACTCAACTAAAGGTGGGGTCGACACCGTTGACGAACTTTGTGCCACGTATAATATAGCTCGAAATACCCGGAGATGGCCAATGGGGATTTTTTATTCACTTATGAATGTGGCTGGAATAAACTCCCAAATTTTATATCTGGCCAATAATCAAAATGATAATTTGATTGGCATCCTCGCTTTGGCGTCTTTAATGTGGCTTCTTTAGCCTTAATCACTTTCTTTACAACTTTTTCGTTTTCGGTGGTAGCAGAACGTTTGCCAGCGGCAGCAGTTTTTTTCGGTGTGGTTATTCCTCCAACTTTCTTTGTTCGCTTGAAATAGACTTTGCAGATCAAGAAGGTGATAATAAGGACTAGGCTTTGCAAATCAAGTAGATCACGATGAAGTAGATTGTAACTTTAAAGATCCTGGCGCTCCTTTTCCTTTTGTTTTCATTACCGATTACCTAGTAGCAATTACAGCTTTTAAATATGTTTTGATGAATGGTGCAACTTTTTCCTCATCTACTTTGTTGCCCAAAATTTATATGTTCATTGTGACTACAATCAAAGCTTACTGCTTTCTATCTCTGATTTTGTGTACTAAGTACATGTACTAACATGACCAGATCGTCTGTATAGTCCACAACATGCAGTCTTTGAATACAGATTTCAACCCATGCATAGTAAAATGTGTAACATTTAATGTATTTATTTTCCAATCCCTCTTCATTCGCTTATCTTTTAGAGAGTGTACAAGCTACATATTTATACAGTAAATTAGTTTTTTTAGTGTCTTTAAATTGTCTTCTTAATTTAATCGTATAAATTTATTTTTCGTATTTTTTCGTCATCATTACTCTTTTTGAAACACGTGTTCTGGATATTAATTCTAAAATAGACTGGTATAACTCATAACATATAGCTTCCGTAATTTGAAATAAATAATTTTAGTAAAGGTTGAAGAGACAACGTTTACTGGATATTAATTACTATTCAAGCCACATTTTTACTATTAAGCTTCCTCTAACGCTGGCCTAATGTTAATGAGAATTAACATCATAGGTGAAAGGCAGATTTGTAGTTGTACTTAGAGTTAATCGTTTGTTAGATAGAAAGCAACAAATATGATTGATCAACAACAAAGATTTCAATATAAGGTTATGGGAAATGGAATAAAAAACGCCATATGTTACATATTACGCGGTGCATCATCTGCTGTTGGGAAATAATAGAATTAGGGCCGCTTCCGGCACGATTAAGTCAAAAAAGTTAATTGTGTGAATTGTTTGTTTTTCTGACATTTTTTTTATTGTTTTAATGAAGTATCTTGTTACGTTGTTAGTTACACATCATGGTTATATATTGATTCAATTATAATATTTACAGTTAGCGTAAACGGTGTATATGAGATACTTAAAGTTCAATAAACGAGACGACGAAGTTCAATCAAAGAAACGAGAGAGACATTACATAATTTCATATTAAAGTGATATATAAAGGTATATCGTCGTCATTATTACGGTGCAATTAAGTTATTGTAATTTGACTCTCTATAATTTTTATATTTCCAAAATCGAAAAAATGGTTACTTTCAAAAGAATTTTTGGGTAGGTGTAGTGTTTTGTTTATTCTTTTGTATGGTAGTTTTGTGTGCAATAATTCGTCTATCTAAATGCTGCCGCTTCTGTCCAATATATGTTGCATTACAATCCTTACAAGTTTATAAACTACATCTAATTGACTATTTCTTATTTTTAGGAATTTTTAGGAATATATGTCCAACATTTATGGTATCTAGATAGCATATTTTTAACTATTATGGTAATTATATATAGGTAGTTCTTTTGTGTATTGGTGGTACTATTGTTGTTGTTTCTTAAGATAATGATATATTGATATTGTTATTGATGTTTTAAAATTGTTGGTAAATTTTTATTGACAAAGCTTCTTTTTTAATAAGAACAATTTAAAATTCTTATACATAGAACTTTATAACTTATATTTAACTTTTTTCGTTTTGAATCGTAATTTTCAAATCGACCGTGTTAATAGAATCACTCTGTCATTTCCGAACATCTCTCATTCTCATCAATAGGACATACCCATCCGTCAATAGTCATCATAATGACGGCTGGCAAATTATCATTCACTCAACAATCACCGTTGATGAATTCTCACGGCAATTTCCCTCCTATCACGATTTTCTTCAATTAACCATTCAGATTCAATCAATTAAGACTGATTCAGTGGATTCTACAACCCTTCGCTTTCGGTCTCGGCCCCGTTTAGTCCAGCTGCTTTTTAAACAAAAACCATTCAATTCAGCATTCACACGAATGCAATCGTCAATGAAATCGGGTTAATATACCAGTTCGGATGTAAATCGGCGTTTTTAAATCAAATTATGTCTTAACATTACGCTTTTAGATATTACGACTACGGCAAGAAACTTTTTTTCTGCTAATATTATCGTACTAGATTAAAGATAAAACTATGTAGAGATAGAAATATAAACTCGTCTTAATTTTATTAAAACCTTTTGAAATTACAAACACTTGGTTTTCGCTAGCAACGAGAAAATTATATAAACAAGGACGTCCTAAAAAGACGAATTTTGAAAATGTCGTTCGAAGTAAGATACAATATATTATATTTATAAATAGGAGATTTACTATAGCTGTATCTTACTATCAGTGTAACGTAAGCAAACTATTAAGTACACAAAGAATCTAGGAGCTCAGAATAACAAATAAAAAACAAACGAGAAATTAAATAAGAAAACGAGCTCAGACAAACAAATACAATGAAAAATTTAAAACAAAGCTAACCTTTATAATTTTGTAACAAACAAAAAGTTAGTAAAAGATTCTACGGTAAAAAGTTACGTCATCCTAGAAAAGAAATAAACAGTGTGTTTAAGGTATTAAATTACAAATGAGAAGTGCTTACACGAAACTAAAATTATACTTTATCTCAAATTTCGAAATTCGTTCACATAAAAAATGTATGTGTATATTATGTAGAATGTAGATGTTTATTGTAATTAAAAGATCAATAATAACTCACTTCACTGTTATTTACTTCATAGATATTCTTCACTGTTCAATAAAAAAAAATTAAAATGGGTACAACCTGAATTATCCAAATGCTTGTGTGGCTTGTAGAAAGGATATAATTTTTACCAACTAGGTATTCAGGCTGAGATTTCAGGACGTTAAATCTATCGGTAGCAGAAACATAATATTCATATGTAGGATTGGGCGGCTAGATAAACGGGATATTCGTAGAATTGTTGGTTTTAGAACACATACCGTAAATCCATAGCTATTTAGATAAGCTAAGGGTCTTATTTGAAAATAGTAAAGAGAAAAGGAATTTTTCGGCTTACGTCGTCAAGAGACCACTTAATCACAATTTTGTTCTGACCGTTGGACAAAGATAGAAAGGTTTATGAATGGCGAAGAGTTTACGAACGCTCCAATTTTGAGGCGGCCCAGGTCGGAATCAGTAGGACTACCGTTTGATTCTTGGGGTAATCCTATATGAATCAGCACTCGGCAGATAGATGGCATTGCAACAATAATTTGAATATTTAGTAGGAATTATAATAATAAATTTTTTGAAATGGTAACATAAAGAGCTGATTCAGTGATGAGTAGGAGCATACGTTGTAGATTTCAGGTTATTAGTAGAGCTTGGTGAATAGAATCAATAATTATTTTGGTTGAATTAAGACTTTTCGAGCACAGCAATTTGTTGACAACAAAGGTTCAGTCCAGCTCCATTTCTTCATTCGAGTGCTCTCGTTTTGTGTTAACGTACTCTCATTTGTAACAACATTTGATATGACTTCGAAATCTATGAATTTTGAGTTTTTACACTTTAACCCTTAAAATCTCCAGATTTCCAGTCAGGTCACTGTTTTAAATGCTGAACCTGTGTTATCTCCTTATTACCTCATAACGCTGCAAGGATACAAATAAACTCATGACCCCCTTTATCTTGCACACCTATCATCCAGTTCTATTTAGACCAGCGCTTCTCTTATCTTCCCTGGGTCTCCCTTTCATTCATTGCCATCCCATGGCCAATAAATCACTTTGGTTGTTGAATTGATCGATGATATATGGATTTTACTGAATTGATCGAGAGCAGTGAATCGATGTGAAGAACCGCTATTTTATGACGCTACCCGTGACGATGCCATCTTGTGGCACTATTTTAGTGACGACGCCATCTTGTGGCGCTAGCTCCATGACGCTCGCCTCAGCATTTTACTATAGGAAAGAAAGTAATACAACGCTATTATAAAAGCTTCGCTTCAAAAACACTGTTGTATTTTATGTGGCATGACACATCCTTAAAATGAATTGGTATCAAGTAACCGTCAATGCATAAGCATTCACTCTTATTTGAAGAATATCTACAGTTGTTTATATTTTTTTACATTTGATCTTCAGTTTTTCAATTTAAATAAATAAATAAAATATCTTATTGAAGATCCAAATCTTACAAATTAGATGTTATAAATGTAGTAAGTGACCGGTGTAGAGATTAAGCCACCTGATTACTACCCCCGTTGATATGTTTGCCTGTTGCTCTCGAAATACGATAGAGACTTTCGAAATGAACGATTGAAAACAAGAGCAAAAGGCGTAAAATAAATAACGGCGTCGCCCTATATTCCCTCGATTTTCTCTCAATTACAAGTTTATGGCGTTTGTTTTAAGGGATAAAGTAAAAGAATAGATCCCGTTTCGAACTCTCTTTACTTAGTCTGCGATTGTAGTCAGTTTAAATTTAATTAAAGAGTTTAATTAAAAAAATCTTTAATCTTGCTTGAAAATAATACGGTTCAATTTACATTTACGGAAATCAAATATCGAAAAGTAAACTAATTTTTAGTAATATAAACACTAAAATAACTAAAATAACACTGGAATAAAAAACGTAAATTTCTTATTCCAACACTATTCCAAATCGCAATACATTTCTGTTAGAGTGCTCTCCTGCTAAAATAATCTCTTTGGCTTCTTTCTGTAGTTACAAGTTCTTAAAAGTGATTTCTGTAGTTTTACATGAGACTTTTTCGTATATTCATTAATTATGCACTTTGCTTACTTATAACCAATATTCTGCCAGTACGTATCTTTCGGAACTCTTAAAATATTTTTACTGATCATTGTAGTTTTGTTTATTTGTAATTTGCCGTCCATCAATCCGTCCGTCCGTCCGTCTGTCCGTCCGTTCATCCGTTCGTCCATCCGTCCGTCGTTTCGTTCACCCTTTTCTCCGTCCTTTTATCCCTCCGTTCATTCTAAGAGTACGCAGATATAATTGACTTTTCTAAGTCCATAGTTCCAATAAGTCCACAAATAGGTCTCAATGACCCCAAATACGTTCCTACACTATACTTTAGTAGATTAAGACATATTTGGTAGAACTTACTGTTAACTTACTGTTAATAACCTTGATACAATAGTTTTGAGCGTAGGCAGTAGTGAGCAGGTCTAAATAAAAGAGTTATCGGGTGTTTGTGTAGACTTACTATTTAGGTATAGCAGATTGCGGTAGAACAGATTTAGATCAGACGGCTCCCAGAGAAGAAAAATACGCTACCGTCACCTGCATATGAAAGGCAACGTTTTAAAATATACAGAATAGAACTTACCAAGCGAATGTATCAGCACTTTTCATTATAAAGCTACCTAATGCATCATTCATTTTGAGAACGCCATGCTCGTATATGACACTCTATATTACAACAACCCGCACTGTTCGTAATTTCGTACATATTCTTTTGAATTTGTTATTTCAGCTGCCAACGTTTTGTGTTTATTTTAAGAAGTGCAAACTTTTGTTAAAAAAACCTTAAAGTAGCTTTAGAATTTTCTGTATATAATTAACAACTAACTTAATTGGCGAGTGCATGCATTTTCTACAATGTAAAACTTGAGGAGAATTTTAAATTCCCTTTTTCTCGTTCTAACCTTCTAATTAACGAAGTAATATCAAAAGATGTATTTTAATCCATGTTGCAAACTATAACAGGCTTTAGAAACGAGTGGGACTTAAAAGTTTTTAATTACCAGGAACTCTCTTTTTTCATCTAATCACCTAAAATAATTACGTAAATTTTTCAACCGTGTCTACTCGTAAAAATTCCTTCACTTAAATACACTTTAAAAGGCCATATATAGAAACATTTTATACCTAACATGAAAATATTTTTATCTGTGTCTTTTTTGTTTTAAATGATCATAAAATTAACCAGTACAAATATTTTTATTACTTCTCAAACATTTTGCATGTATTCAACTAATATCTTCTAATATCGCTCTCATTTTTTAATTTTTTTCCCTTTCCATCTTAAACCTGTTTTTTCTGACCTCGATTTTCTTAGCTTGTTTACTTCTTGCTTTCCCTGCTACTTTATTTACGCGTTTTCTGCCTATTTATCTGTGATTCTCTAAATCTCGCTCTTAGTCTCTGTTAGTTAATACTCTTTAGATCACGGAGCCTACAAAGGCAAATCCTTATGAAAAAAATCATTAGTAGCATTGACAGAACGTTTGTGTCTAGTACCAGCAGAGCTTAAAGAATCTATCACACATGTTGGCTGTAGATAACATAAGTAAGGCGACTAAATCATTATGCGGTAAATGCAAAATGAAATAAGGAACAACCATACGGTAGATCGTGTACAGATGTAGTATTCGTCATAAAGCCAGTTACTGAGATATCATTACAGTATAGTAGACCGTCAATATCTCTGATCTATTTGAAGTAAACATTCGACAGAGTAAGAATCAAAAATATAAAGTCATCGTTTGTATAATAAATAAGTTCCTTGGATATCATAAAACTATTGAAAACGTATAAGAAAACAACAAGATTGTAGTCGGAATTGATGCACCACTCACGGAAGCTATAAAACTAGGTTTGGTGAGTTGTTACAATGAAATAAGAGAGGCAGACTCATTAATTTTAATCGTATCACTTAATTTAAAGTCATTAAAAGCGTCGACAAAATAAGAGAATAAAGAATGAATAATAAAAGTCAAAATACTCTATGACGCAAACAACGCAATATTGATAGCTCCAGATACAGACAGTCTTCAAAGACTAGGCCACAGATTTAAGTTAAGATGCAATAGAATGGAGAGAAAACTAAAACAATAGTTATCAGTAAAGAATTAACCACACGAAAATTAGAAATTTATGGCATCAGCATAGGGCAACTAATGGAAATCAAATACCTTGGGATTACACTGTACCCGACTCGACCAAAATACAAATAACTAGAAGAGGGAAGAACTAAAAGAAATATGCTGAGGAACCTAAAGACTATATTGGAAGAAATTGTACAGGATGTAGATAAGCTAATTCTAAAAGGAGAAAAAATATATTATACATTATATCTATCTATCTAATTAGCCTTCTTCGGTCCATCTTTGGACATAGGCCTCCCCAATCCTGTTCCATTCTCTGTCTGTCGCTACAGTCATCCATCTAGAGCCCACGTGCTTCTTGATATCATCTGCCCATCTCATTTGGGACCTTCCTCTGCTTCGTTTATATTCCCACAGTCTCACAACTTATAAGAATTTTGTTCCATCGGTTTTCTTTTTGTCTTATATTGTGTCCGGCAAATCTCCATTTCAATTTTGCAACTTCTTGTCTAACATTCCTCACTTTTGTTTTCTCTCTTATCCACTCGTTTCTCTTCTTATTCATTAGTCTTATGTGCAACATTTGTCTTTCCATTGCTCTTTGGTATTTTATGATTTTGTCCATGTTTGCTTTTGTAGATGTCCACGTTTGGGAACCATAAGTAAGAACAGGGAGTACGCATTGATTATATACTTTGGTCTTAAGATGCTGTGGATATCTTTTGTTTTTAAGAATGCAGCTTAGTTTGCCAAATGCCGCCCATGCCAGTCTAACTCGTCTCTTGATCTCTGCTGTTTGGTTCTCTTTGTTAAGTTTTATAGTTTGACCAAGATATATATATATATATAATCCTTAAATTGTTCTATTTCATCTTGTCCGATTCTCATTGTGATGTCTTCATCTGTATTTGTTATAGTTTTGGTCTTGCTGTAATTCATATTAAGGCCTTAATATGAATATACATTATATATTATACTTATATTCACATAAGTATGGAGAATGAAGGACAATTATAAAAATAGAGTAACAGTTTTCCTTATAGATATCAATCCGCCAATGAACGAGTAGATATTATATATAGAGATGAAAAAGACGAAAAAATGCTTAGTCACATAATGCGATTTTTGGGGCAAGTATTGAGCCCAAAGGAGGAGTGCGACTAGGTTGCGTCTTATAACCACTATTATTTAATCTGTATTCGGAACCTATTTTCAGTAAAGCATTAGACGAGGTTCAAGGTGGAATGAACATTAACTGTACCAGCATAGACAATATCAGGTACGCTGATGATACCGTCCTAATAGCAAGCACCACACAATAACTAAAAAGTATAATAAATGCGGTAGTTGGATATAGCCAAATGTTTGGTTTACATTTAAATGTTTCCAAAACTAAAATTCTAGTATTTTTAATGATAGCAACAAACGTATATTTGTATACCAAAGTACATATATAATAGAACAGGTAACTTTCATAAAATATTTGGGGGCAAATATCAACAGCCAGTTGATTTTGGAAGAAGTGGCTAAGCTATAAGAGACCCATTTTTTATTAAAACTCATATAAATTTTGTCACACTATCTATGTATTTCTGCATTCATTTTTACAATATTCTTTTACTACCTGCGCGTTTAGTATCTTCTCTGTATTTATTCTAGATCAGTACAATCACATAAATAAAAATTTCTATTTCATTTTGTTCTTATGAACGAATAACTACGTGAAACCATTGTCGTTGTTTCAAACCTCTCTGGGTACTGGATAATTTTTCTTTAAATAAAAAAAAATCTAAACAAATTCTTATGTCCGCGTGAACAATACTCGTGCGACAGCCACAGTAGTTTATATATGAACGTCTTGTTAAATCAATAAAGCTGACTGAACACAGTAATAATGCATATATATATTCAACATATGTACACTATACAAAACACGAAAGTGTTACACAAAAGATCTCTATAGATATACTACTTGTAGTATCCTACTTAGATAAAAAAAGTTCAAATTATGTATATTATATTAGATTGTAGATTATCATGTAAAACAAAACGTTGAAGGCCTAGAAAAAGATAAAGAAAAAATGATAAATGATGACTTCACAGGAGACGTGTAAGAGATCCACCAAACAACGCACCAGCCTAATTTTTTTTCATTCTCTTTAGTTGCGTATACCTATTACATCATAATAAAACCATTTTGAAAACATCTAACAAAAATTTTTTCCAGTACATTAAAGCTTAAACGAACCTTGAGATATTTAAATTTTCACTTTCTACTTTAGCAGTAAGAGTTCATGATCATGGCTGTTTTTGTAATGGTAGAGAAATTGCGCGGACTTCCTTTATTTAATACGGAAAGTAAATAATAAAATGCACCGATTTGTCGTTACCAGTAAAAGTTTATAAAAAAAATTCACGTAAAGGTACGTTGTAATGATCATTCCAGCTGTACTTTCACAAGACAGCATGTAAAAAATTATCGCATAGTTTGTTGAACTACTTAAATTGCATTAATTAGTTAGACTTTAGTTTTAAATGGAATACAAAATGATTTGAGAATGTATTTGTAGTACTTTATGTAATCTATTACAATATGGCAACATAATTGCATCGTTGTTGTTATTGATCACATTTTCTTTAATCGGTATTATATTATGAAAAAAGTGGAACAGTAGGCGGTATTGTGGAAAGAATACTGTGGACGACTGATGATGGAGGAAAGCACAGACGCCCCATCACAACAAGAAGATGCCAGTTTTGCGACGGAACCTGACGTACTCAAAAGTGAAGTTGAAGCAGCAATTATGAGGCAAAAAAGTCAAAAAGCTGCCGGTCCAGATAACATACCTATTGAAATGATTTGGGCACTAGATGACGTTGGAGTGGATATAATACATCAAATTTGTCAAAGAGTGTGGGAGACAGGTAAATGGCCTGAGGACTGGACACAATCACTATATATTCCCATACATAAAAAGGGAGCGAAAGATTTATGTAGCAACTATCGCACAATTGCTCTAATTGCGCATTGCAGTAAGATACTCTTACACATAATTCTCGAGAGGATAAAGCCCTTTTTACTACCTAACATTGCGGAGGAACAAGCAGGTTTCGTCCCAGGACGTGGTACTAGAGAACAAATTTTAAACGTACGGCAGATTGTAGAAAAATCCAGAGAATTCAACATCACAACATATTTGTGCTTCATAGATTATAGTAAAGCTTTCGATTTGGTCAACTGGAGTAAAATGTGGCAGGTTTTGTCTGAAATGGGAGTCCCTAATCATCTGATACTGCTAATTAAAAGCCTGTACAATAACAATTATGCCAGAGTTAGAATAAATGGGGAACTAACTGACAGTTTCAGGGTCACAAAGGGCGTGAGACAAGGCTGCATACTAAGCCCAATTTTATTTAACATCTATGGTGAATGGATAATGCGGAAAGCTACTGAGGACTGGAACGGTGGCATCACAATTGGCGGGAAGAAGATTTGCAACTTGAGATATGCAGATGATACTACTATCCTCGCTAGTTCTGAAACTGAATTGATTCACCTGCTACAACGGATAGAAGACGTAACCTTATCGATGGGCCTTAAAATAAACAGGGATAAAACGAGAATCATGATAATTGACAGAGCTAACAACAATCAAAATCATCTGGTTAGGATAAACAATATCGCTGTTGTAGATAAATTTGTGTATCTGGGCTCATTAATAACCAACAAAGGAGGCTGTACTGAAGAAATAAAGCGGCGGTCAGCAATCGCAAAAAGCGCTATGGCAAAATTAACAAAAATTTGGAAAAGCCATGAAATTACTACCGATACAAAAATGAGACTAGTAAGAAGTCTAGTTTTTCCAGTTTTTACTTATGCATCGGAATGCTGGACCCTTACTGAGAAAGACAAAAAGAACATAGATGTATTTGAGATGTACTGCTGGAGACGAATGCTGAGAATACCATGGGTGGCCCGAAGAACAAATGAATCCATACTGGTCCAGCTAAACATAAAGAAAAGACTAAGAACACAAATAACAGAACAGATAATAAGCTATTTTGGACATGTGCTTCGAAGAAATGGTCTTGAAAAACTTACCATCCAGGGAAAAGTAGAAGGCAAAAGAAGTAGAGGTAGATCTCCTACACGATACACGGACCATATTGTTGCTACCATTGGCGCTCCATTGTCAGAATGTGCTAGATTGGCAGAAGATAGAAAAACGTGGAGGAACATTGGAAAAATTACCTAACAGCTTCATGATATCACGATACCTGCATCAGGTTAACGACTAAGAAGAAGAAGGCGGTATTGTAGACTAGCGCCAAGCTTCATACTATCTTTTCTATATTTTTAAAGATTAAATAATATTTTTAAAATTGAATAAAGTAATTTTATTATTTATTTATTTTTTATGTTTTAAACAAGTTCAATAAATTATTATGTTTGATCCTAACGCCACCTATTAACTTATTAACAAAGCATACCTTATTTACTTCTGGCATACCTGTCAAATTCAGACCAAATATTAAATTAATTATAAAATATCAACAAATATCATTTGATAATAAATTTTATTATTATGTAAACTAAATAATATGCCTACTTTTTTTTACTTCTTGTATGTAGTTTTTAAAGCCTGTTTCTTCCCCAATATTAGCCTCTTAAATTTTTTAAATTAATGCATCTTTTTCTTGGTCTGCCAATACTCAAATCTCGAATCTCAAAAATTGGAGCTAAATTTTAGCTGATCCATCTGATCAATCATGGTGGAGAAAAGATGTATTCAAAGACAATGCCATCGGGTAATACCTTAGATACATTTTTGGTTTACCTTTCCTAGATCCTTTAGACTTAGGTAAGTGTTTTGCTTTAGACTTTAGTGAGGTATATACCAGCTCAATACCAAGCCGTACTACAATTTGCTGACTACTTGGTGGACAACTATATTTCTGAAGAAGCAGACTTATGCCGGCGAAAAACAGTTCATCATTGAGCTTACATACAGTGCCTGTGAATGTTTTCATTCTAAATTTAATTCGTTTTATGTATGGCATACCAACTAATACAGGAAATTGATAAAAAGTAATAAGTTGCTAGTAGTGATAATCAAATATACTGATGTAATACACATTTAGATAAACACAGACTAAGCAATAAGAAACATGGCGACAACAGAATACACAAGAACGAAAAATCCTACCTAAAAAATTAGGGAATAATCTAGCCAATAATAGTAAAATATCGATCAAACGTTTCGGGAAACCGTAGAAAAACTTTAATGCATAGATTAGATTATAAGAAATATTCATAATTTTTTATTTATATTTTTTGTTACAGGTATGTACCATATCATCTTGTTAGATGATACTACTAATGAGTAAGTAATGTTTTAAACTACAAACTATGGAACTGAAGGATTAAACTATAAACAATTTCAAGGCAACGTGTTCATTACCAATACAAAGCCATAACAAAATAAAAACATTCACATCGAAAATATTTAGTGGGGTGTGTCAGTGATAAGGCTATTGATTTTTAGTTACTAATCTGATACCAGTATTTAATCTGCTTGACAACATAAGAGTGATGCTAAATATACTATAGATACTAATTACAAAATTATTAAATTTACTTAAAACTGTAAATAGATAATAACGGTATAATTAATTGAATATATAAATATCGTTAGACATTAAGGCACTCAAGATTACGCAAAAATTTAATATATGTAGTTAATCATCCCTAAAATGAGATCCGCACAAGCAGAACACAAGAACTGTTATTTGCCGTATTTTCTCATAATAATTTTACTGTATGCAGGTATAATGCAAGCTTCATCATATATTTTACTTAATTGACGCTAAATTAAAATGGTGTAAGATGCCTATATTGTTCCAGTCTATATTTTTAAAGGTGTTTTCAAATCTTCGAGCTCTAGATACGTACTAAGGTATTAACAAAAACGAAAATGAATATTTGAAGCTGAATATATTTGATATGGGATATCAAGATATGTTTTTAACTAAAAAAGTAAAGAAACTATAACAGTTGCAAAGAACAGAAGTATGTTTAAAAAACAGTATACTTTCTAACACAGGGGACAAACAAATCCCAAATCACTTATAGTGTGATTTAATGATCATTAAAGGTTTATATTTAATTTTAGGTATAATCACGTTGTTTGAAATTAAAGCAAAGGAGCAAAAAAAAATTACCAGCGTATTCTCATGTTACTACTTAAATGACTCACTAGGAAAGATAATTCAAGAAGTCGTTTCAATTTTTTTCACATCACCAAACAATCACGAAATGATATTTCATTTGACTCCAAAAAATAAGGCGATAATTTCAAAATTTCTAACACCATATCTTGGTGCCAACGCTAGGAATCTCTTCCTTCAATCCTGACCCCCCAGGGGGAGTGTAGTGGTCGACGTGATGTCGTGTATTGTCCGTCTCCAGAGATCTCTGTCTCTGGTCATTTCTTTTAATTCATGCATAGGTCTTTGGCATATTCCTGTAATTTGATCTATCCATCTTGTTGGGGATCTTCCTCGTGATCTTCGGCCTTCTACCTTTCCTTGTATTATGAGTCTTTCCATGTTTTCTGTGTTTGCTCTTATAACATGCCCAAAATATTTTAATTGTTGGAGATGGACTTTACTAGAGAGTCGTTGGATAGCTTTTAGCTCTCTTAAAATTGAATTATTTGTTCTACGGTCAGTCCCAGGAATTCGTAACATTCGTCTCCAGCAGAACATTTCAGTGGCGTCTATCTTTCTTCTCTCCGATTGTCTCAGAGTCCAAGATTCACATCCGTAGTCAGTATTGGGAATATTAAGCAGTTGATCAACCTCATCTTTATCGCTCTTGAAATTTGACATTCCTTCCATATTTTGGTCATTTTTGCTGTGGCAACTTTTGCTAGATCACATCTACGTTTAATCTCTTCTTGTAATGACCCTGTGTTTGTGATTAATGATCCCAGATATAAGTATGAGCTCACAACCTCGAACCGGTCAATTGTGGTTATGTGTGGATGATTGTTGTGTAGTCTATTCACTATCATGATCTTTGTCTTTGATATGTTTAATTGCAGACCAAATATTTGACTTTCGTTTTCGATCAGTCGTATAAGTTCCATCAGCTCTGCTGGACTATTTGCAAGAAGGGCTATGTCATCTGCGAAACGTAGGTTGTTTAGTTTATGACCATTTATTGAGATGCCCTTTTCCCATCCTTCAAGTGCTCTTCGCATAATATACTCTCCATATATGTTGAATCATTGTCGAGATAGTATACATCCTTGTCTGACACCCCGTACGGTAATCTATAAAACAGATGTATAGTGGGATGTTGAATTCCCTAGATTTCTCGATTATCTATCTTATATTCAGCAGGTGTTGTCGAGTGCCTCTACCTTTAGTAAATCCAGTTTGCTCTTGTGGAATTTCTCGTTGAAAGAATGTTTTCAGTCTCTCATTGATTATATGCAGCATTATCTTGCTGGCATGGGATATAAGAGAGATAGTTCTATAATTGTCGCATTTATGGAAGCTGCCTTTTTTATGTATGGTCGTTATTGTAGATTTTGTCCAGTCTTCAGGCCATTGTTTGGAATGCCATATTTGGTTACAGAGTAGATGAAGTAACTTCTTCCACCTCGTCAGAGATTTGGCTAACTAGCTCTTGGCGTTAATTATCTTTATATAGGTCCCTGCAATACGATCTCCATGTCTCTGCTATGTCTTCTCTGTTTGTTCTCAGGGTTCCAGTGTTATCTTCAATAGCCCAAGTTTTGGCTCTGAAGTCTCTTGTCAGGTAGCGTATTTTTCTAAATAGATCTCTCGGCTGATTATTCTGACCATGTCTCTCAATTTCTTTGCATATACTTTGATAGTACTGTTTTTTGTCGGCCTTACATCTTCGTTTTATTTCTTTATTGAGGTTTCTTAAACTAGCTTTTTCCCTTTCACTATGTACACCACTTTTACAAAGATTTCTTCTATTCTCAATTATTTTAAGAGTTTCATCTGTTATCCAGTGTTTCCGTTTCACCGGATTATTTTTCTTTGAGCGATCCACTGGTGTTGTTATGCAATGTTTAACAGTCTCCCATATTTCTTGTGATGTTCCGTTACGAATAGAGGGCATACTTTTCTGTACTTCCTGTAGAAGGAATATTATGCTATTACGAATATTATTAACGCTAGGAATATTAGTTGACATAATCAACATTGTTTGCTATGCTTCATACACCTATACCATTGAATTAAATATTACACACAATGTTTCACACACAATTTGTCTTAAAAGTAAACACAAAGGATTCAAGAAAATCAATCATAGTAATTAATCTGCGGTTCACTATACCAATCAAATCAATGTCATTTTAGTAAATCCTTTTGATTTCTTCTCCAATCTTGTGACCTATAACCCTTGGTCTTTCTTCTAGTGGGCATTTTTCTATCCTTTTTGGCCATCTTTTTGGATATTCTCTGCAGGTGTCTACATCAGTTTAGTATTTTGGCTTCAATTATGTCAATGCAATTTTCATTTCTCTCTAAATATCTTCGTTTCTCACCTTATCAAGTCTAGTGATCTGGAAATAGCGTCTTCAGTACATCATTTCCATGGCCTTAATTTTTAATTTGTTTCTTTGGTTTATATCCCAGAGGTCGGCGCCATACAACTCAATACTTTATAATATTGTTTTATAAATTCTTCGTTTGTATTCCTGGAATTATGGAATGTATTTCTTCGTTACTTTCTGCCTTTGATGTTATTTGGACTTCCAAGTATTTAACAGTTTCAGTTGATTTTATAGACTCTATAAAACTCTACAGTCTTTTTGGTGATGCAGATATTGTGAAAACCATCAAAATAAACCGCCTAAGATGAATGTGCCACTTATGAGAATGGATGAAAGGAATCCTTCTAAAATAACCATGTTAAATGGACCGATCGGAAGAAGAAGGGGGCGGGATGAAGAAGACAAGGCACTCGACAGGAAGGGATGAAAGAGTGTTTTCATGAAGGGCTGTAACGCCAACTGATGATGATGAGCTGATTTTATAGTTTCCATTTCAATTTGCAGGCTTTCTGAATTTGCAGGTTTTCTAAGCACTCATATATCAGTCTATATCACTCTTGTTTTCCGCTATAAAGGTTTGGTCGTAAGCGAAATGTATCGTGTACGATCTCTTGTCTTCGATTGAAAGATCAACAGCCCTTCTTTCTCCACAATGAGAGCGCCCGCGAAGTGTAGGTCCTTCATCAACATCATCATCTTTGGCTCAACAATCCTTAGTGGATCCTGGCCTGCTCTAAGATTAGTCGCCATTCTGTTGGGTTTCTGGCAACGTGTTGCCATCTTCTAATCTCTAGTATCCTTAGATTCTAGGCCCTTGCTAATAGAAATTTCTCTGGTTAATTTGTTGACAGTTTTAATGTTTTCTCCTGCTATTACCTGCTTTTCTAAATAGGAAATCAAATTCAGGATTCGACCTAAATCTGTGTTTTCAATACGTTGCAAAACAAAACAGACGACGAATGCACCGAAATGCACTGGCATGGGGATTTATAACTTGTATCCAGTGATACCAATTCCCATTCGTCTACGCAGAAATCTCTTCGTAGGTTGAACTCATTTATATTTATATTCATAGAACGCGTTTAATATTTTTAGAGAATGCTGGTCTCAAAATTGAATTAACTGGATTAATTGGATTGTATTTGTTATTTGATTTTTTCCTTTCCCTTCCCATGCAAAAAAGGATACAATAAAGAATATCAACAACAAGGTAAATAATTATAATTTAATAATAAATAAGTTAATTAATTTAATAATATTACCTTTATTTTAGGTGTAAATTTTTTTTATATATTATGACTCACATGTTAGCTCTATTGTCTTGCCTACAGTTTAGTAGCATAGTGAATTACAAACAGAGCGGATCCACTAAACATATTTACCAAACAAATATAACCAGCTACAAGTAACCGATTTCAGAAAGAAAATTCATTGTACCATAAATTCCTGACCTACCTCTGCATTGTTTAAATAATAAATTGGCCCTTTTAGGGCATCTCTCGGTATTTACCCATTCTCTCCTTGGCTCAGCGAATCCGTATTATTTATATGAACACTTACAGCATCTGGGAGCTTCTCTCAAAATATTTACACACCTATACCCAAATTCGCAAGAAAGTAGCTCGTCTGTGTCAATAATTCAACAGAAGTTAAGTGAAAAGATGAATAAACGTGAGATAGGAGAGAATTTGAATATTTTTGATACTTTTATTTCTCGAGAGAGAGTTTTTACCACATATATATAATATTTTATCCTTGAAACTGGAAAAATGTCTGTACTTTTTATCGTCACAAACAGCATCCTCGAAGTATTAGTGTCAGTTTAATTTCGCAGCATATTTCTCAGCAAGAATATTGAGAGTTTAGGGTTAAAAAAACTGAACATGATACAGTGATTTAGTAAGGTTTCCTAAACTGTATTCTTTTGTTTGAAACTGTAGTTTGTTTCCACTTAGATTTCCACTCAAGAAAGATTATTTTAAAAAATAGTGAGATGTATTTTTATTAATTTATTAGTAACTGAAAATTGTTTGGGTTATATTTTTTAAACTTAACGGATGGCTCACTTTACCCTCGATCTTTTAGGCATATAGCCATGCTTACACAGCGTACACAAACAAGACAAACAGTCCATAATATGGTGAATATATATGTATATGAAAGATTCACCATGGAAAAAGAAAACAACAATTCGAACCCTCCGAGGTAGAAGTTTTTGCTTCGTTTTACGGCAAATACACCATTTATTGAAAACTCCATTACAGGATGCATTTTATCTTACGCAGCTCAACTTTTACACATTTTGTTGTGTTCCTATGAATCTAAAAAACATTTTACACCGCCAAGTAGAGGATCAATTCAAACTGCATTCTTTTGACTGCATTGAAATTATGAGTCTTTTTGTTGATGGATATCCAGGACAAATTAAAAATGCCTTCATTATCCATACATTAATGTTATAGTTACTAAAGGAATCCTCAGAGATAATATCATTATTTTTCCAGTCAGAGGCCACATAGGTAATTCCTGAGCGGGTGTTTAGTATAGTTTAAAGAAGAAAAAAACTACTATAACAGTTGGGGCGGTGAAGAAATTGGGACAAGCTTGACAGACGTATGGTATTAAGGATATGTTCACTATTTTATGTAAAAAACTATGTATGAGAAATGACAAAGCCGTTAATCGTAAGGGTTCTCAATTTTATCGATTTGATGAAAGCAGCTCATGGATATCTTTGCTTTAAAGAAGAAAACATGATAGTATGGTATAAGGTAAAAACATTACCGTTGCAAAATAATATTTCCGTGCAAAAGAAAAATAATTTAAAGTTTTACTAGAAAAACAGTTCAGTACAGGTGATATTCAAAGTACATAATATATATTCAAAGACAAACGTTACCAGAGTTAAAGTTTTATAAGGACATAAGCACAATGAACGCATAGGAATTAAAAACAGAGATGCTGAAGAAAAAATGGAGTGTAACTGCTTCGATGAAAATTGTGTTTTACATGTTTAAAATTCTTAAACACATCAATATTAACGTTTGTTTTAATTTCCTAGCAATAAAGCGTTTAAATTCAAATATGTTCACTTTGTCATTCGTTCAAAAACAGACATGTCACTCCCAATCATTCAAAATCAATTATATCCAAATAAAACCACTTTTTTTGGTTGATTAAAAATATTTTTTATACACTGGACCTTACATCTTTGTAAAATACCGAGTGAAACTCGGTATTTTAATAATTGCATTATTTAATAATTACGAGAATTAAAAATTCTCCAAATGTTTATTTGTTGGTACTGGTAATAATTTTTAAATCGAAATAGGTTAAATGTAAAATTTATCAATTAATTTCAATATTGTGTGTATGCAAATCAAATTACGGTACCTGCGATGTTGAATTAATCTTTCTTTTACACTTCCACAGTGCACTGGGTAGTCTGGGCAGCGTTTGTTAAAACTGGGTGGTGCATTTTACACAAAGTTGGAGTGTTTCTCTCGACTATAGTCTGACAATTTTCAATTAAAGGTGACTAATCTACAAATTTAACGAAATGCTAACGGCAACCATGTAAAATCTCAGAATTAAATTATTATCGGGATCATTTTTATTGTGTATGCTTCGCCCATGTAAATAAGTGAATAATTAAGACAGTCTCATAAAATTTGCCACCGTAACAATGCAAATTGGTGCGATTCAAGAGCGTATATTCGACAAGTTCATTGAATTATTTGAAGCATCGGTAAACTTATTAACATTTCTTCGGTCTATATATATATATATATATATATATATATATATATATATATATAATATATATATATATATATGTATGTATGTATATTTACGTTCTTAGAAAGAATGGGAATGGGAGAAATATGATATTTTAGTTTATTCGTTGCACGTTCAATATGTGCATAGGCGTAGTGTGTTCTATTTGTTGGGAATATATTTATCAAATAGAGTTTAAAATAGTTTTGAGTTAAGTAAAAAAAATTGAGATAAGTTTATTCGTTTTATAGTAATAACACATTAACGACCGATACAATAAACAAAGAGAAATGTGACAATTAATTTATTAGATTTGATTAAAAACACATAAATAAAGACTAACTTACAACCAAAAAGATTTTTTTTCTCATTTTCTTTAAGGTGAAAATTTTCGAAACATACGGGGTGTACATACATTTTACATAAATAAATAGTATTATGTGGGTGTACATACATTTTACATAAATAAATAGACCTATATAATAGGTCTCATCAGAACAGTTATTCAAAGGTGTTCTCAACTTGAAAGATCAATATTTTCTGTTTTTTAAGAAGCAACAGTAAAATGGCTTCTGACAATAAAACCGTAAAACAGTTTCGAACCGTAAAATAGTTTTAACACCTTTATCAACGTCTGTTTTTAGAAAGCACAGATAAAAGCGGAAATCTGAATTGTGTTTCGAAACTATTTTACGGAAATAGTATTATATTATTGTCGAATCTGGTTTCATCTGGTAAAGCAAATTTAGATTGTCGTCCATATACTAAGTTTGACACTGATGTAGCGGTTTCTTTACTATTCTCTTCTCTTTACTATTTTTGCCTGTTTTTTTTTCTTTGGGCGTTTTATCTGCGGTTCATAAGAATATCCGAATATCATAATCAGAATCGTCAAAATTCCCAATCACTTGTATTTCATATGTACTTGCAGGTATCCGATTTTATTCCTTCTTCACAAATAATATTATCATTAATGTCTTCTACATCGGAAACTTCTTCTGATTCCGACGACGATTAAACCACATTAAGTGAATCAGCATTTTCACAATCTGTCTTCTAACAAAGCTATTAACTCTTTAGTAGTTAGTGCTGTTTTCCTTTAGGTTCTCTGTAATAACAATGTAGTAGCTGTGTAGATACTCTTGTACGTTCTCGGTATGAGATTGATCTCTTCAGGTATGCAACCCTGCAAACGCGAGTCATGGCTATCCCCCAACCCGTACCGGGGGAAGTCATGTCCCCACCCCAAGATCCCTACCAAAACAAATAAATCTCTCACATATCCATTCGCAAGGAGTTAACTTGACATGAAAGAAGAATCATGGTGGAGGCAACGGGAAACCACCCCAATTAACTTTCCCTAGTATAATCACAATGGATCAAGTTAATATAGAAACGGCTCTTTGCTTAGAATCTGCTAACGTGCAAAACGAAAAAAGAATCCCCCGGTTGCCAGAGATATTTAGATTTAAGCATGATAAGAAGATTGGAAGACCACAACGGTATCCACGGCGGAGAAGAACAGCTTCGGTACGGTGTGTATGGCGGAAGTGGCACCCCATTTTTAGGGTTAGTATAAAATTAAATGTAGCGTCTGATCCAGAATGGACGGCTACAAACAGCGTTTGACCCAGAATGGGCGGCTGATAACTCACTCACCAACCCGCCTGGCAAGCGTGGTGTTTAAATGCCATTACCCCCCCCCCCATTTTTATCATGGCGAATAATAAAACAAAAGGAAATGGTCCCCAGGTGGGTAAGAAAGATGAAAAAGTACATGAACTGGAAGAAGAATTAACAAACATAAAATGGGATATCATAGGCCTATCAGAAACTCGAAGAAAAGAAGAAAACCGAATACAGCTAAAATCTGGTAATCTACTATATTATAAAGAAAATGAAATGAATAGTAAATTTGGAGTAGGATTTATAATAAATAAAGCTATAAGTAAGCACGTCCAAATTATCAAAGGTATATCAGATCGTGTCGCCTATGTCATACTTAAAATAAGAAGAACATCAATTAAAATTATCCAGGTATATGCCCCCACGACAGCTTATGATGAAGAAAATATCGAACTATTTTATGAAGATATATCAAAGGCTATGGAAGAACATAAAAATCATCTTACACTAGTAATTGGAGATTTCAATGCCAAACTGGGTAAAAAACTAAACAAAGAAGAAACTAAAATAGGAGATTTCGGGTATGGCCAGAGAAATGATAGAGGTGATACTTTGATGAACTACCTAGAAGAAAAGCATCTATACGCAATGAACTCCTTTTACAAAAAGAAGCCCCAACGAAAGTGGACATGGATCAGCCCTAATGGATCCACAAAAAATGAGATCGACTACATACTGTCCACGGAACGATATATCATTAAAGATGTAACAGTTCTTAACAGATTCACAACAGGTAGCGATCACAGGATGGTCAGAGCAAAAATTAGTATTGACGGTAACTATGAGATGAAAAGAAAAATAAGTAGAAACTGGAATCTAGTAGATAGAAACAAACTAGGTCAATATAAAGAGATATACAAAGACCTATTAAAAGAACAACTTACCCAAAGATTAGACAGTGACGATAAAGATATAGACGAAATAGACAACATACTTACAGCAACAATGATTACATCAGGAAAAGAAATAGCAAAGAAGGATCTAAAAAAGAACAACTATATATCAACAGAAACAAAGAAGCTTATGGATAAAAGAAGGAAGCTGAACGAAGAAGGCAAAAGGAAATCTATAGAATATGTAGAAATTAATAAAACAATAAGCAGAATGATAAAAGAAAGTAAGAGAAAAGAACAAGAAATAAAAATAGAAGAAGTAATACAAAACAACAAAAATATGAAATGCTTAAGGCCGAAATTAGGTAAGTTTGAAATTAACAAAATAAAAGATGTAAATGGAATAGAAACAAACGTTAAAGATGACATCATAAATATAATCCACCATTTCTACTCAGAATTATATAAAACAAAAAAGGAACCACCAGAAGAAATTAAAAACCAACTTAAGGTCAAAATAAAAAATGTCAACTCAGAGCTGCAGCCCGAAATAAGCAAATCAGAAATAAAGAAGGCATTGAAAGAAATGAAAAACAACAAATCGCCTGGAAAAGATGGAGTAACTACAGAGATGCTGAAATATGGTGGAAAAGTGGTAATTAATACTCTACATTCCCTTTTTAACAGGATATTAAAAGAAAAAAGAATCCCAAACAACTGGAAGGAATCAGTAACCATTATCCTACACAAGAAAGGGGATAAAGCAGATATAAAAAACTACCGTCCTATAACACTCCTCAATGTAATGTATAAACTCCTAACAAAAATTTTAACCAATAGATTGACGACAAAATTCGATGGATACCAGTCGAAAGAACAAGCTGGTTTTAGAAAGGGATTCAGCACAAGTGACCATTTACTAAGTATGAAAATACTTATAGAACGAGCAAATGAATACCACATTCCTCTATATATGGCGTTCATAGATTTCGAAAAGGCTTTCGACAGTGTCGAACATTGGGCAGTGAAAAGTTCTTTGATTAACAGCCGAATTGACCACAGATATACGGAACTAATAACCAATATATATAAGGAAGCCAAAACAAAAATTAAAGTATATGAAGGAACAAAATCATTACAAATAAGTAGAGGCGTGAGACAGGGTGATACAATATCACCGAAACTTTTCAATCAGGCTCTTGAAGATACTTTTAAAAGATTAGAATGGGAAAAAAAAGGTATAAAAATTTGTGGACAACGCTTGAACCATCTAAGGTACGCTGATGACATCGTATTGATAACCGATAAAAAAGATGAATTATTTGAAATGATGAAAGAACTGGACGTAGAAGCTGGAAAGATAGGCCTTAATATGAATTACAGCAAGACCAAAACTATAACAAATACAGATGAAGACATCACAATGAGAATCGGACAAGATGAAATAGAACAAGTTAAGGATTATATATATCTTGGTCAAACTATAAAACTTAACAAAGAGAACCAAACAGCAGAGATCAAGAGACGAGTTAGACTGGCATGGGCGGCATTTGGCAAACTAAGCTACATTCTTAAAAACAAAAGATATCCACAGCATCTTAAGACCAAAGTATATAATCAATGCGTACTCCCTGTTCTTACGTATGGCTCCCAAACGTGGACATTTACAAAAGCAAACATGGACAAAATCATAAAAACCCAAAGAGCAATGGAAAGACAAATGTTGCACATAAGACTAATGGATAAGAAGAGAAACGAGTGGATAAGAGAGAAAACAAAAGTGAGGGATGTTAGACAAGAAGTTGCAAAATTGAAATGGAGATTTGCCGGACACAATATAAGACAAAAAGAAGACCGATGGAACAAAATTCTTATAAGTTGGAGACCGTGGGAATATAAACGAAGCAGAGGAAGGCCCCAAATGAGATGGGCAGATGATATCAAGAAGCACGTGGGCTCTAGATGGATGACTGTTGCGACAGACAGAGAAGAATGGAAAAGGATTGGGGAGGCCTATGTCCAAAGATGGACCGAAGAAGGCTAATTAGATAGATAGAAGAAGATTGGTACATGGAATATACGAAGTTTATTCCAGGACGGAAAAGTGGATAACGTAATTAAAGAAATGCGAAGACTCAATATTGACATACTTGGATGCAGTGAAGTTAGATGATCCAGTTTAGGCCAGTGCGAAATAGAAATCCACACAATATACTACTGTGGAACTACAACAAAAAACCAAAATGGAGTGGCTATAATAGTAAATAAAGAAGTTAACAAATGTATACTTTGTTTTATAGGAATATCAAATACGAGTTGCAGTACTCAAAATTAATGCTAAACCAGTTAACGTGAACATTATTCAAGCATATTCTCCAACTTCAGATAGTAGACAGGAATGACTACCATACATCTATTTAGAGCAGCTGTCAACAAAGTTGTATGGACCAACGTAATCACGGTCAACATCCACATAGGATAGGCACCAAAAGCAGAAGAAGAAGAAGAAGATAAAAACAATAACATTTTACTGTGTTTAAATAAATAATTAAAATATTATTTTGGTACGCCCCTGCGACGTTGATAAGTAAAATATGATTTCGACGCTTTAAGTGCGATGTTGCCAAGTAATCACCTTCAATTAAAAATTGTTTTATTATAAATTATGTGTGTGCGCGCTGTAAGCTTCGCATGCCGTTATGAGGGGAAATGTCTACATGATCGTATAAAAAATATAAAATAAAAATAATAAAAGAAGACTTAATCCCAAAATAAAAATATGTGTGCACGAACGTAACACCGAGAGAAGTTTAATAAAATAGTCCATCAAAAAAATTTGACATACAAATCAAATCGATTTGTATGTCTCCTGAAAAATTTAGGTTTTGTCACTTGTCTGGATTTGAATGTTTGCTTCTAAAATATTCTTGATATTTGTTATTCAAGAATCTCCATTTCTGCAATTCTCCCGCACTAACTCATTCGTACAACAAAATTAAAATTCACGTAAACGCTAAAGCAACTTTACTTTAAATTTGTATATTTACTTGTTCTATCTACCTCTCGGTAGTAAGTTTGAAATGAATTTCAGAGCTACATCCAGATGCTAACCCAGTTAATATTTTCCTCGCAATAAAACGAAGTTGCATTGTACTCGAACAAACATGTCGAGAAACTTTTTCCGAGGAAAAACAGAAGTATGACTTCGACCAACAATAATCCCAAATGGCTTATCGTCCTCAAAATATGAAACGAAACGAGAAAAGAAGGAGATAATAGTTACGATTGAAGCAAACTGAACAATTATACAAGGACCGTTTGGCTCGAGAGTTTCATAATTTGCTGTTATTGTAAGAACACTACAAATTTTAACAGGCAACTAGAGAGCTCGCTGCTAGATGATATCATAGATTTTATCAATTTTATTTAGTGGCTTTTCGCCAGGCCAATGAAAGCTTAATTGAAAATTTTAAAGGGTAGCACACTAGAGCTCTTAAATTTTATACGGTTGTACATTTACAATTATAATAAAATTTTATTATCAATTAGGATAAACGTAAAAGGTTTGTATTTCAGAGGTATCTTCTTAATTGTGAATCTATACTAAAAACCAAAATGTGCAAGAATTTAATCGCATTATTCTTGTTCCAAAATTTTTAGTTTTATTCTGAAGTTTAACCTTCACCTAGATATTATATTGCTTGAAAAAGTAGAAACCGATTCGCTTATTGTAGGTATGAGTTCAGTTCCAAAATTCATTTTTCCAAAATAGTGTGTCAAAGGACTCAAAAAAGGTGTCAGGAGTCAAATGACTCCAAAAGTCCTTGGATATGGGGTGAAGTAAATTAATAGAATTCTAACACAAAGGGTAGAAAGAAATAATATATTATACAGTGTGGAAAACATTTATGGAATAAAATAATTGTTCGTTTCTTTGTTTTAAAAAATTATAAAAAACGCTGAGACCCTTCAATTTTCAAATATAAATGTGCGCGTTTTAAACATATATTTCAATGTCCATACTGTGTTTCAATAGCCATAATCCCTATATTTTTAATAAAACACCCTGTATATTTTTAAAAGCTAATTAATTACATGATCTTACCGAACTATATCATGTGGGGTCTATTGTGAATAATACATGGTGAAATTCTGCAGTGTGGAAACCACTTATGGAATAAAATTGTTTGTGTCATTATTTTAGAAAATTATACAAACGCTGGGATCTTTTAACTCTTGATTTTAAATTTGCCCTTTTTAAACATACAAATAAATGTACAGGGTGATTCACGCAAGTCTAGCAAACGTTTCTTAAGAACCCCATCTCAAAAAGCTATAATAAATAGGGTCTATTATGAGTAATACAAGGTGCAATTGAAATTATGTATAATTTTCGTTAAGAAATTTGTTAGAAAATCAACTACACTTTTAAAAATGTTCATATTTTAAATGAAATTATGGCCATCCTTGTAATTTGCCAGATGCTTAAATACATGTTGTCACAGGCAACACCTCCTAGGCATTTGACAATTTGCGATTCCTCAAAAAAATCACTTCCACTTCCTCACAAAACTCACTTTCGCCTTGCATTTTCCTCACCCGAATAGTATCATCACATAGCTCAAAGGAGAAAGTAATTTCTCTCGGACAAAAAAAGTTCACTTTAGTTCTCTCTCTCTCTCTCTTTATATCCCTCTTCTACTTATACGTTCCTTATAAGAGCAAAGTATTTAAATCATGAACTAGAAATCCGAAGATTTCTATGACTAAACCAAAATCCAGATTTTTGCTTTAATCTGTGCCTTCTAAGAATTACAAATTCTTGAAAAATGAATCTTCTTTCAGGCAACGTCTGTTTTCTGAAAGACAAACAGACGTTGATAAAGGTGTAATTAAAGAAAATGGAGAATGTAAAATTGCATTTCACAACATATCTCCTCAACTAAGCAAAAATCCTTGGCGTATTGGTTTCTTGTACTCATATAGAGTATATCGAAATAAAATGAATGAATGAATGAACAGTTAAGATTTGATTTCACGTATAGTGTCTTTGTATATTCGCTAATACGTATTCCATCCTAAAAGGAATCTTCAGAGCGCCCATTCACAGAAGCCTTAACCGTGAAAACAATATTTCTTGTTGAAAAGGAACCAACGATAAAATGGCTTCACTATAGACGCAATAGCGACATCTGATATTAAATCACGAACGAAATATCCGAAGATTCCAAATTGACGAAACCAAAATCCAGATTTTTGCTTTAGTCTGGCCTAAATGGGGGGCTAGACACATAGAAGTCTGTGCTTTCTATGTGTCTAGCCCCCCATTTAGGAGCTGCAAAAACCATTTTCCAAATAACGCAAAAATACTACTCGCCTAGGATGTTTGAACAAATAGCACACTATGGTAGAATCTGGAGAAAGTGCCTTCAGTATAAACCATCTTAGGTGCAACCAGCAGATGTATTTTCTAAATGGACGACTCGTATTTAATATGTCATTTCACAAAATAAAGCATCTTAACGTATTTTCCATTTCTACCTCTACTTAAAAAAAACTATATTCGGTGGTTTTCTAAAATTAATCTGAGTAGGAACATTCTTATATTGTTTTATTACAACTGCTTTGAATGTCGTGAAATATACAATAGGTATCAATAAAGTAAAAAACAAGAACAAACTTTTTGAGATATAGTAATTACACCTGCTTCAATACCGTGCAGTTATTTAACCCAGTTATGACACACACAGTATAATAAAGATTTTCAATTATCACTAAATTATTATAGCTCAACTAGATTATTAGTGCCAATTATCAGTTAACAATATTTTTTGCACCAATAACGATAAATAATATGTCAATATAAGCAAGCACTTTGGGCTACACTGAGCAAATAGAGTAGGTATCTATCTGTTTTTCTATTTACCCGATGTCACATCGAACTGTTGTTTTCCTAGTTAAATGCTAGCGGTCTAAAAAGCGAAAATACACTAGACACGGTCTGTAAGATAGGTACGAACAGTTATCATAAGAAAAAGCAGTTTACTAGTATACTGATTCTGTCGTGAAGTTTCTAACTTCGCAAATGTTGACCTAGTAAATTGTGTCGGTATTAAGAAGAGGTTATAGTGCGGTGAATTTACGGTCGGGTTTATGACCCTGCGTTTACGACCTATTGCGAAGGAGGTTCTTGTGCTCTCTTGTTTTAAATAATCAATTATGTTATAGAGCTTATTTCCTACACTAGAAATCAAACTATGAAACTAGCAACATTGAACATAATATAAACAAATAGAAAAAACTATATTTAATAAAATAGAAATAAAGAAAACCAGGCAGTGTAGCAAGAAGAATATATCCAGGGCATGCTGTATTAAGGGTGGATGTCGCAAAACTAAAATTTTACAGGAGAGCCCAAAAACCATGTTTTAAAAGATACTATGTACATGTTACCAAAGGCTTTGTCAGGAAATAATACATTATTGTATGGAAACTAGCACATAGCATACAAATGAAATGGAAAAAGTTAACACAAGCTACAGAAAAAAAATGGCACGGACATGCGGCTTTTACACTTTAAAAAATACGGGGCAGAAGTCCTATAAAAAAACTTCAAAATATTTTATGCAACATTTTATAATGAAACAGACTAAACTAAAAAACACAACATAAATTTAAAGAAAACGTAAAGAAACTGCCTAATAATCTTCTTCGCTCTCCTTGTCCTGGCCATAACGAAGTATTCTATAGTATTTTCCTTAAGGTCTCTGGTATCCATTCTAGAAGATCTTGCAGGTGCCGATGTTTCTGTGTGAAAATATGTCTCGGACCATTTGATAAAACAGGAATAGTGTCAGGAATAACCGAGACCTTTCGGGGTTGTCTAAAAAGGCTCACTTGTTTACAAACGGCATCATCAAAACTAGTTTTGTAATTTAAAAGTCCTGGAAGCTCCTTCTTAAATTGCAAGTGGGTAACTTTTGATAAAAGAAACTCTTCGCCATTACAATTCTTTTTCCTACCGACAAATGAAGAAGTATTAGTTTTTCCTAGGCTGCCAAAGGATAAGAAATCCTTTAACTCCATTTCATATACAATAAATGGATTTTTATGAGACGAAAAACGAATTAATTGTGTCCAGTCATGGGTGTCACAGATGTCCATAGTTTTTGTCGTTTTTTATGTTCTGTTAAAGAATGTGCCAGTTCCATGTGATTATGTTCTTTTAAAAGAAACTTGTGATTCACAGTTTTAATGTGCGGAAATTTATATATAACGTATGAGTTGTTGCGTTCTGCACATACGATGACCTCAATATAACAATTGGGGTCATCGGAGAGGGAAGAGAAGATATTATGTTCAATCTAGAACTCGCTGGTTTCTCCCTTTCGCATTGGGTATGTATATTAAAATAGAAAAAAATGAAACCCAGAGGAATATATAAAACTATATTTTAAAAGTAATTGAAATCAAACATAAATATACATTACCAAACATACAAGTATATAACTAAACAAGAGTTTAACAAACTTAAATATTATTTAATATGAAACGACACCAAAAAGATAACCATTTAATTGGTAGAACACTGATGGCTCAAACAAAGCGACAACTACGACGTATTTAACAACTAAAAGACAAACCTACCATAGCTGCAAACATACTGTACATAAAAAGATAAAAGACAAATTAATAATATTATAAATAATATCCTAATTACGGATACATTTATGTCAACGTTATACAAACAAATTAATAATGCGGTGCATACAAATAATAACACAATTATTAATACTAAAACTCGCGTGAAATATAATCAGTGTTATTTTGTAGATGGAATTCGTCCCTTATCTCACACACACGTCAGGTGTTATTTCGCAGATGGCTCGTCTTGTAAATTAGTTAGGCCACCTGATGAAGAGGACAAAAGTACACGTTTCTACAATATATAATGCAAGGAAAGATCCAAGGACGCAGAAATCCAGGCCGTAGAAGAATGTCCTGGATGAGAAATTTAAGAGAGTGGTTAAGCTGTACCACTAAAGAATTATTCAAAACAGCAGTTAATAAAATTAGAATCGCCATAATGATATCCAATCTCCGATAGGAGAGGCACTCAAAGAAGAAGTAAATTAGTTCTTAAAACCGCCAAAATATACTACGGAGAGAATCAAAACTAACAAAAAGTCTGTTAATATTACATAAATGTTTAGACATCGTTCCAACTGCAACATGAGTAGAAAAACAAAATGTTAATGTTTCGATTCTGGCCAGCACAATTATCTGACGAAAATATTATTTCTCCTACATCCTCCGGTAAAACTGATAGCCATAGAAATAAACCAATAGCAATTTTGTTACTTCCTCTTTTACCGGTACTTTCATTCCGTACCATATAATGTGTCTAGCCCACTGTCATGTCACAAATTGTAAAATTTAGGGTTCAAAGTTTTAATTTGTAAGAACTCTGCATTGGTAAGGCAAGGAGTGGGTAAGCACTTTTGAAGGTCTATTGTAAAAACTCTTACTTTAGAACCCTTTAATCTAGATCTGGTTCTGTCTTCTGGTTTACTTGTATGTCTTCTTTATGATTCATTATGATGGACTCTCTCGCCAGTCTCTGTTTTTTTTTCTTAAGTTCTTTTCCCATTATTCTGGTTCAGATGTCCGTTTCCTGGATATAATTTTTTCAGATTATTTGCTACGCCTTCCTCTTGTGTTTCATTATTATCTATTTCTTTATTGCCCACTTGCTCATGGCTCATTTTCTGAAACAAATTTCGAACTGCTTTGTTTTTTCTGTCATTCACAAAATTTGTCATCTTTTTCTCCACTTGGATAATAGTTTTGATTAGTCTCATTATCAGAAGAAAATGGTTCACTGTCAGAAGAACAGAGTTCATTGTCTGAATCACACTGTACAATCCTGTACATGCTCGAACTAGTAGTCCCTCCAAAAGCGTTACCTAAAAACACAGTTAAGGCTAAACGAAATGTTATCTCGAAAAGTTTCTAATTGTACATTAATTTTAGTCGATTCATAATTTTTTAAAAATCCAATTTCTCTGAAAACAACAATTGTTACGAAACCATATAAGAATCATAACAAAATCCAGATCATCGGTATATTTTTCTTTCGTATATAATTTACTTTTACTTAACAATATTGCCAACAAAAACTAGAAATTTAATCACATATATTTTCCTCAAATTTAGATACAAGCTATAATTATAAATAAATAAAGCTCTGCTCGCAACGGGGTTACGCAAACACAATCTGAAAAATAGCAAAAAACTTTTGTTATATAACACAATACTGAGAAAATATCTCAAGAGTTAACAAGCCGTAGGTAAACAGTAGTTGACTACTTTGTTCTAGATTTCTCTCGAATTAAATAGCAATTTGTTTGTACCAATTGGCGAATTTGTTGCTTGATTGATGTGAAGTGAACACAAATAATCAGACAATAGGATATTTTCGAAGAAAAAAGAGAAATGAAGGAATTGGGTTTCGGCTTTATGTTAAAAACCAATTTGTAAATAAAACTGAAAATATTTTTAAATATTTTGTAAAGATTTAAAGTATGTGGCCCTCACTCCCTCCAAGGGTAAAATTCACGCATGCTAGATGCCTACGGTATCAAAAGGATCGAGCTCAGGGTGGACTCTTGTGTTATCGAGACCTAGTTTACATGGTAGCGTATTTCCTACAAATTTTCTGAAGTTCGTGCACCGCTTTTTGCGTGGTCTTTGCATCATACCAGTAGTTGAGTCCTTTGTATCCGTATAGTCAGATAAGGAATTGTTGTGTCTGCTTTATTTGTCCACTAATACGAAATACGACCTATTATGTGCTACTGATTGGTCACTCTATTCTCTGAAGTGCGATGAATATTTTGTGACCGAATTGTTGAGACTCTCTGATTGCATGTGTACGGTTGCTGCCGTGAAGAGCGCAACGTTGTTAAAAAAATTCTTATTTAGTTTGCATGGTCCTATCTTTCGGACACTGCATCGTATGTATGAAATACGCAATAGGTAATAAGGTAGTAAGAAAGGCTTCCATGGAACATTATGTATATTATTGTCGAGAATTTACTTTTATATCTGTTGGTGTTCCTTTCAATGTTTACTGGATTATTTCTTGAAACAACACACAGCCCCATCTGACACCCTCAGCCTTTATTTTTCTGAAAATTGGTTTTTTACTTTATTAACACAACTTTCTGATTATAATAGAGGTAGATCATAATTCGGATAGCGCATAATATCCGTATTTTTCTTAGTAATAATTCAATAAACATAACTTGTGCATTGTATTAAAAAGATTGTAGATCATTACTATAGAACATTCTTAAAGGAAATGTTTAAATCGCAAATATTATTCAATATTATTTTTTTTAACATTCCATCTTTTTTCTACTAGCCTGTATAAAGATTTGTCTCTTCCATTCATTCCGTCCATTCACTGTAATAAAAAAGCTTGTGTACTAATTCCTCTCATAAAGTCTAAAGGGCGCCTATAAACCTTCATTTCCTGTTGAGGGCTAATCTACGCCTCACATTAATTCATCCAAAATATAACGAGTGAAAGGAAGGACATTATAGGCCAGTTTTAAAATATGATTTAATAGGGACTTACTTTTGGCATCACACTCTTTACTTTGACCGATTTTTCGTTTTGTTTGTAACGTATTTCATTGGTTTTTCTATGTCTTCTCCTGAAAGCGTGCAGTACTAATATTAATTTTGTGCTCTTAATAAAAGTCAATAACTTTCTTAAGCGAATTTTCTTATTTCATTTTACATTTACAGCGCAATTTTTTTGTAAGGGCTGCCCTTTATCAGCTGGACGCATGTCTTGGACCCATTATCCGTGCCCTATTAGTTTTCTCGTTATCAGGTTCCAGCAGCATACTATATTCACTTCCCCTATGCTGTAGAGATGTTTCCTCAGTTTACAGTGTCCAGTTACCATCTGTACGAATGTGTTCAGCTCTCGTTTATTAAGATTCACTACACTCCGAAAGCCTTATTAATTTTGTTTATGATTTTCTTCATATATGTTGTTTCCTGTAAAGCTTTCTATTTCTTATTACTTTTGTATCCACTTTTGAATTTCTACCGGCATAATGCGTGGTTTACAGAATGGTTTTTATCTAAGCCTTCAAAGATTTTTCTTGAACTTTGATTTACCAGAGAGTTTGCTAGTTTATTCTCTTTGACTCTTTATGCCGTTACACCCATGTTAGAAACGCTTTATTCTCTAATACCAGTTAATTAACGGCATCCTTAGTTTTTCACCATCTTGCGATTTGATAAGGAGATTCTTTATAGCTAATATCTTGTCTGTCAGTAAAGATATTTAGTATTTTCGGTCTGTAGTAGTCTTCTAAGTCTTCTAATAATTTCATCGGTAACGGCTATCGACAGCGATTGTCCCAAACAATGTAGAGTTTGTTCCCAAACTGTATCTGCTGAATTTAGTTGACTATTGTAGGACCTATATAAATGTAGTATCGCTCTTACCTTCCTTTTTGATTCAACACCCTTAATAGGCATATTTAGTATCTGATCACTTTTTAAAAACTATCTATCACTTGTCTTGAAGGTCTTGTCATTTCAAAACAATTTTTACTTCCTTCTGTCAACAATTGGCTTTTGCCATTCAAGGTGTAAGGTCCCTTTTTCGAGTAGATAATTTGTACGTTCCCTTAAAAAATGTAATCCCTTATCCTTAAGTATTAATCACATTTTTAATTTAACAGTTACAATTTTACCCTTTTGTTTTTATTTTAAATTTAAGTAGTTATACTTATTTATAGGTTTTTCACTGATAATGATCTGATAGGATTCAAAAAAGTTGTGAAAAATTTATAAATCTATTTTGGATAATTGTAAGATTTTTAATAAAAACTTCATAACATTTTACAAAGGAAGTTTTTACTTCATTATAAGTTTTTTTCTGCCTATTTTAGTGTACAAACATTTCCTGAACAAGCCTAACAAAAAAGCAAAAAGGAAGTGCAAACACTATAAAGATCGGCAAATTAATTCATACAAATAAATACTTCTTTAGAAATATCAGTCACGTAACACGTAACTACTAAGCATTCAGCTCTCGATGACTCATTTTGCATTTGAATGGAAAAACCTTGGACGAGGGTTTGTTTGTATCGCTTGTCGCTGCTAAGAAACCACGTAACTGCTTGTATGGCGTCCGGTTCTAGGCAAATGAAAAAAAAGTACAAACAAAAATGAAATATGGGGTTTTAAAATTCTATTGGTAAACTAAGTCTTCTTGCATGATAATTTGAATCAGTGAGAAGAGAAAGCGAACATCTCACAAAAATCAAGTTAGCGGTAAATAAGAAAAAACTTCCTCTATTGAAAACTACCTGTTATTTATCACAATTTTAATTACCACTATATAGAGCAATCCACCGCTGATAAATATTAATACAAAATTTAATGAAGACATTTATAAGACAACAAATATTTTTTTGTTGGACATATCCGGTTTTTACACATTATTATTTGAGTATTCGATATAAACAACACAACGCAAAATACCAAGATAAAAAAGTAAATCAAAGTTCGTCAGATTCATCTTCACCTGCAATTGGCCGTGTAAATAAGGAAAGTAGGGTGCAAAGTGCAATAGATATTTTAATTTCTTTTTCGGAAATTTTGGAAATTTCGGAATTTGAGGATAAGCCAAGTTGACAGGCAGTGACTCTACTTTGTTGCGTGTAGAAACATCATAATTATGTCTGGTCAACAATTCCATCAATAAATTCAGGAGCACCAATTTGACATTTTGCCTACGAGTTACAAGAAAACTGCATGAACTTGCTGATAGAAAAAAACATTTTTTTGTTCTTTGGCAATATGCCTACCTAGTGATCCCTGTGAGAAAACATTTCTTTTATAATATCTAGTCCACAAGGACTATATCTTTGATAATACTATTACCATTCTGGATCAGATAGATATTGAAATTTCTTTTAGTACTAGCAGTTATAATGAGTTTTACAGACTCTTTTAATGTGTAAATTCTATCAGCCTTTTTTACTGTTCGCTTTGCTACAGCAAAGTTACGGTCACAAGGCATGAACAAGTGACCACGAATAGGGTAGTACTGGTTGACCGTTTCAAATCTTCTGAGGTCTGTTAAGGCTTTAGCGAACCTTAAAACTGTGTAGTTTTCGTTTTGACCTCCAGCACCATAAAAAAAATGTGAAAGTGTTTCACTTCCTTACGTTTTAATATAATCCATTATGAAGGAACACACCTTGTCATGGCTCTTTTTGCCTAACTCTTCGTGATATACGCAGAAGTAGCTTTTACCGGTTTAAAGATCGTGTATGTTAAACACAATGACTGTCAGTTATCTGACAGTAAAGTAAAAAATATCTTGGATAGGTGTTACTGGCAGAAATAGATTTTGTATATAGCCAATACTTATTCCTCCTACTGATGGTAAGAGCCTCTTACTGATTCATTTTAGCAAAAACTTTTTTGATCAACATTACCTGCACCATCTTTTCAGCTATTGCTACCCTCTTAGCATTATCATTCAAATATTGGGACCTTATTTTTAGATCTAGTTCTTCGCTTGCTGCAGGTGTCAATCTGATGCCTACCGAAGCCTAACTGATATAAGTCAGTGAAAACAACTCTATAATATCCATATTTAACTGAGACATTTGAAAATTTTTCCGAAAATAACGAATGCATTATTTTTATGTCCAGTTTTTCGTTCAATAGTTCACTTCGCGTCAAGTGTAGTGTGCTAGTTTGACATGAAATGACTCAATATGGACTTTTATACTAATCTGAACTATCTGTTCAGGTTTTGCATATCTGGTATTTGCTTTCCGCTCATGTCAACAGACATGACCCTTTTTCTAAAAGCTCTATCAACCGACCTACTTTGTGTTTCGTTATAGCATGCAGACTTAAAATGCAGATTTATAAACATAATAAACTCCTGTACTTGTCACTCTGTACGAAAATGTGTGTTCGTCTGGTTTTCTCCTATTATCTCTAGTATTTGGTCTAGGACGACGTCGAGCAACTGTCAATATTTCAATAAGAGACTGAAGATAAGTGCCTTGAGCATTTTTTTATCTAATTTATAAAATTTTGTAATATTCTATTCTCTACATTCACGAGCAATCGCAGGAAAGCATTTCTTCTTAAATCTACAATGTTATAAGTCTAATAAGATTTAAATGTTTAACCAAATTTGAGGTTATAAAATCATATCTGTATGATGGTTCTCCGATAATTTTGCTTGAAATAGTATGACTTTTATAATCAGTATACTCTTGTCCAGATTGTCTTGCTTTTTTTTATTAACCGCCTTCTAACACTTTGGATTTTGCCTTTTTTACTTTTTAATTCGAGATTCCCATCTTGTACACCTTCCATAGTGATGAATGACAGTATATATGCGTAGTAGTTTTTGTAGAAAAAGTGGACATGTCCAGGACTTATCCAGTTTTTCCGCAATACCATAACTGCTAATACACATAAAAGTATTATTAGTACGAAGATATTTCCAGTTTCTCTACAAAACGGCGCCGTCTTCTTACTTATGAATTTCTGTCAAAATGTCAAAATTGCCATTTTTATGGTCATATCCGCTTTCTTATCTCACCAATTCATTTAAGGGGGTTTTTGCGATAGAAAGTTCTAATCATGCAAATTTAAAAATCAGAAATTTTTTAAGTGAATGTTCTCACACTGTTTCTTTTGGTATATATATATATATATATATATATTATATATATATATATATATATATATATAATATATATATAATAGCACTACGAGCCTAGTAGGCCCATGGCTTGAGCTGTTATTGTTTTCCATTTCTTCCTATTATTAGCCTTGTCCTTCCATCTTTCTATTCCCAGTGTTTCTAGGTCTTTCTCTACTTCTTGCTTCCATCTACTTCTCGGCCTTCCTCTTCTTTTTTTTGTACCCATTGTATGCATCAGAATCATTTTTGGTACTCGAGAATTTGTCATTCTTTCTATGTGCCCTAGCCACCTGAGTCTCTGAGCCTTTACTACTCCCACTATACTAGGATTCTTGTACATATCTTCTAATTCTTTATTTGTTCTTCTTTTCCATGTATTGTCTACTATCTTGCCTCCAAATATCTTTCTCAAAACCTTTCTTTCCCATATTTCGAGCATACCTGTTTCACCTTTGTTCAGTGTCCACACTTCACTGGCGTAGGTTACCACTGGTTGTATAACTGTTTTGTAAATCCTTATTTTGGCATTCCTAGATATCTGTTTACTTTTTAATAGCCTGTTTAAGGTGTACACGCATCGGTTTCCTGCCATTATTCTTGATTGGAGCTCCTCTCTAATATTTGGTTTGCATGTGAACATCGACCCCAGGTATGTAAATCTTTCCACTGCTTCAAATATATATGCTTTTTCACCCTCTACTTCTATTTTTAGATTTCCTCCTTTTTGTTCACTGTCATCTATCCATTCCATGTATTTTGTCTTACTTTCGTTGATGGCTAAGCCTATTTTCTTTGCCTCTCTATCTAGCCTCTTTACTACTTCTTGTAGCTCCCATTTGCTTCGAGCCAGTATTACTACATCGTCTGCAAAGGCTAGACATTGGTGCTTTCTTTGGTATAACAATCCCTCTCTGTTGACATTTGCATCTCGTATGACCTTCTCCAAACACAAGCTGAATAGTATCGATGATAGGGGATCTCCTTGCCTTACTCCTTCACTGACTTCAAATTTTTCCGACATTATATTATTTATTTTAACTCTGCTCTCAGTCTTGGACAACGTTATTTGTATCATTCTTATAAGTTTTCTACTGATACCCAATTCTTCTAGTGCTTTGCTCATTTGGTTCCGTTTTATTCTATCGTACGCTTGTTTGAAATCAATGAAGAGGACCCTTGTCGGCAGATTGTGTTGATAACTTTCCGCTTGCAATTCTCTGAGCGTAAATATCTGATCTGTTGTACTTCTACCAGGTCTGAAGCCACATTGGTACTCGCCGACAATGTTTTCTATCACTCCTGCCAATTTGTCTTTTATACACGCTGCAAGAATTTTGTATGCAGTATTCAATAGTGATATCCCTCTGTAATTTTGGCAATCTGTCCTATCGCCTTTCTTATAAAGTGGGCATATAATTGCATCTGTCCATTCTTGTGGTAGTTGTTCTTTAATCCAAATCTCCTTTATTAATTTGAACATTTGCTCCTCTAGCGTTTTCCCTCCATATTTGAACATCTCTGCAGTTATATTATCACTTCCTGGACTCTTGTTATTTTTTAATTTCTTTATTATTTCCTTTATCTCGTTTCTGGTAGGGGGTGTTTCTTCTGTCTCATTTATTTGGTTCCTATGTTTCTCCGTTCTTATAGGCTGTTGCTGTTCTATCCTGTTTTCGTCATTTAGCAATTCATCGAAGTATTCTTTCCATCTAGCGGCTATTTCATTTTTTCCACTAATGGCGTTTCCCTCTTTATCTTTGTAAAATATTGTTTTTTGTTGGTATCCTCTTTTTTCATTTTTTACTCCCTGGTATAAATTTCTAATTTCTCGATTTTTGTAATTTTCTTCTATTTCTGTCAGCTGATTTTCCATGTACTTTCTCTTTTTCATTCTCAAAACTTTTTTTACGATTTTTCTTTGTTTTTCATATCTGTTTCTTGTTTCTTCCGTATCACTTTTGATCATATCCATCCTTAGTTTACTTCTTTCTTCAATTTCCTTCTGGCATTCTTCGTCAAACCAATCCTTTTTCTTTTTAGTTATATTTTTATTGCATTCTTTAGCTGTGTTACTGATAATCTGCTGAATTTTGTCCCAGTCCTTGTCTATGTGCCCTTCTAGGTGTATTTCATTTAATTTTCTATCGATACCTTTTCTATACATTTCTTGTTCTTCTTGCGTTACAAGCCGCACTGGTTTATTTGTGTATATTGTGTTTGTGTTTATTTGTTCTTTTGGTATATCAGCTTTTATTAAATGACTCTGTGTAAAGAAACTATTTAAAAAAATAAAATCCACAAGGAAAACAATTCATGTAGCTGGCTGTATACCACGTATCACAAAAAAGAGGTTAGTCTTCGTAAATGGGTATATTTATTTAAAAACCCTTAAAAGGGCTACATCAAAAAAACAAACGTTTTCGGACTAAAAAGTCCATCATCAGGTTTAAAATTGCTAGGTTAAAATGCCTGAGCCACCAAAATACCAGGGTAAAAACCCTTTAAATTACATGTAGTTATTAAAGATTGTGATGTTAAATATTAAATTGAATTTGACTTCAGGTAACATGCTTGAAGTGAGTTCCAGTGTCCGGAGAGTAAACCTCTTCAAACGGACTACAGCTGGTAAGAGTTACTAAATAAGGGTTTTTAAATAAATGTACCCATTTACGAACACCTTTTTTTTTAACTTTATTTAACTTTCAGGTCTCCAGATCGGCAGTCGTTTTCAAAATTAACTTGTTATTGTTAAAAATATTAATAATTCTTCATATAATTATTATCTGACCTATCGCCAATGTTTTTGTTTAACTTTCACAGAATATCATCAACTTATATTTTTCATTGTACAACAGCTTCCTACCAGAGAAATACTAAACGCCTTCTTCTTCTTGATCTTTTTATATTATGCCGTAGGCCTCTCCTTTTCTGATCTAAAGACTGTAGTCGTATTTGACTGTATATTTTCTATTTTGAGGACGATTTCCGAAGAGGAAATCGAAACGTCAAAATAAACTTTAAAGTAAAATTGAGGCGCATTCCCAATACAAAGAGGAAATCGTATGAAGATGCCACAACAAAAAAGCTTCAGAATAATAGCCACAATAATTTACAGTATCATTTCTACTGTATATACAATCTTTTACATAAATAAACATATTTACATTTACATAAGTAAACAATTTATATAAAATAACAAGAACCAAAATAAAAAGCACTAAACAGTGATGTATACAAACTTAAATGTGGCGACTGTCCAAAAACTTACATCGGTCAAACTGGTAGAAATTTTAACAAACGTATAGCAGAACATAAAAGGGCTTTCAATAATAGAAAAACAGATTCTACATACGCACTTCACCTTTAGATCATAATAATTCTTTTAACGACGAATTTCAAATTCTTCTCATCTAAAATAAAGGCCTTAAGCCATTTTTATTAGAATCTATGGAAATTAACAAATTAAAAATTAAATGACCAACTTGAGACAAACAGTTCTCCCCTTCTCAACCTATTTCGTTAAAGACAAGTGTAAACACATACCAAAAATAAATCACTTGAGAAGGGTACTCTGCCGAAACAGCAGTAGTGATAAGATTTTATAATACATTTTGTGGAAGTTTTTAAAACAAAGTTTTCAGTTTTTTATTGACATAACATTAATTTCCATAAGTAACGGTCAAAAATCCATCACTTAATAAAAGATGTCCTATTTTAGTCTAGATTGCTGATTTTATATTTTTTATTTAGTAGTGTTTGTTTGGCCTATACATTTACTTGGCAATGAATGCATTAAGGTTTCCCAGCTATTGTTTGCAGGTGTTGAAATAAGCAAAATCTCATTTAATCCTATTACATTAACGGTATTTTTATTCAAACTAAAAATAATAAATAGGCTTATATCAATCCTCTCTTCGCTCTTTTGTGATTTTATAGGACGCGCCATGGGTAACAGCTAAATGGCGTCTTTTACATAATCCTCTTTTTATTTAATTCCAAATCGTCAAGACAACTTAATGCTCTTGCCAACTCGGCAGTATTTACTAGAATAATCCACTAGTCGTTCGCCGCAGTTGTAAATTCAACAAAAGAACAATAAGTTTCGAATAGAGGCATATAAAAGCTACGTTTTCTCACCAAATCCTCGGGTTGTTCTCTCGCTTCACTCGGATAATTAACGGTCTTGTATTTGTGCTATTTATGCCTTTCCACCAAAGCAGAAGGCATTGAAGTTTTAATTTTTTAGCAATATTTTTTATTTCGGTATTTTAATGTTACTGTTCAAAATTAGTACTATTTAAGTACTATTGCCACACGTGTACATTTTTATCATGGAGCCTTTATACTCTACCTACCTTTCATGTAACTTTTGTCACTCATATCTCTAGATATATGAAATTTATACTCACATGTTTCTTTTTTTTTGACTGTGACTTTTTGGAGTCATATGTGGATAAGTCTCAAGATTTCGGTGTCTTCTTAAATGCCTTATTCAGGAGCATATGACTGTAACTTAAGCATTCAACTTACCCAGAGACAAAAACGAACAAATTGCGAAAGGACTCACACACCGAAACTCCAATTTTCACGTATTCAAAGATGAAACGCGAATCTAAGTTAGATCATCCAGGGATTGATGTTTCACCTTTGCAGACGTTGAGTGTTTGAGTGAATGCGCATATTAATTAAATTGAGAAGAAAAACTCAAATAAGTAAAACATCCACGCCCTAAAACATTAAATTAGATAAAGATAATATAAACGGATTATAATGAATATACAAGCTTCAAAGGAAGCGACTATCATTCTCAAGGAGGTTTCCTTTAAACTACATTGATTTTTTAATTTATGAATTGTAGAACGTCTATTATTGAACAAATCGATATAACTGCTTTGACAGTGATTATCTTTTTGCATTATTAAGTATAAATGTGAAGTTTATTTTTTATTTCTGACAACTTCAAGATTTTTGTTTGATTGTGGGTCGTGTTTTGCAACCTAAACATTGCACAAATACAGATATTCAAAAGTCTTTGAAAATGCATTATATTTGTTGTAGTTACTTAAATAAAATCTGATCAAATATATTAGGATCTAAAGTAGAGCAAGATATAATCGTGGAAAACCCCCTTTTCTACTTTGAACCAGTGCCAAGTTAACGAAACTGTAATAAAATAAAGCAGAACAACCTCTTTGATATTAGTCGCCGTCGTCAAAGACTTCCTACATTTCTAATGTTTATTTATATGTTGCAAGAGATGTGTTTCAACTCACTTAACTAGGTTAATCTATTGTTATTTCGTGTTTGTAATAAAATTTGCTGATTCGTTTAAGTTATTATTTAAAAATATGCTGAGTACTTCCTCATGTTGCCCACGTTTTTGTTAATTTCAACAAAAAATAATATAGACGACATGCGATCTTGAAAATAAAATAAAATATAAATCTAACAGACCACTATTCTACCAGGTATTACCTGCCTATAACAGACCAAATTGCCAATGCCCAACAATGTTAAGGAGAAAGATTACATCGGGACAAAGCTATGCTTACAGAATATTAGATAGAAGAAACATTTAAAAACTATTGTATTGTTGCAGGTGACAAAACACTGATAGCAAGAGAAAAGGAATATAGAGAAGGCAAGAAAAATTTAAACGAGCAAAAAATTTATAATAATAAAATAATAATAAAATATTATAATAAACATAATAAAATATAAAAATATGCTCATGAAAAAATAGAGATCCTCTGATTGAAATGTTTCAAATTAAAATTATAATATTTTTTTAGCTGAAAATGAGAGAAGAATGTAATGTACAAGGAAACTAAAAAATATTTGACAAATTTAAAAATTAAAATTCCAATTAATTACATAAAACTTTATTTACTTTATTATAAGATTACGTAATTACAAAAATTAGCAACTGAAGATATTAGTGTAAGCGTAAGCATCCGTGTAAAAAGATTAAAATATATCAAGAAATCAGTTGTAGAAGTGATATAGATAGTTTACTTTTATTCTTTTCTTCTTCTTCTTTTTATGTAGCCATGACTGTTTGTTTTCCAGTGTGCCTCCAGTTAGTTGTCATTCCATTGTTTTTGTGGTCTTCCTATTGGGGAACCGTCTCTTGCCGTCTTCACTACTCCATTTGTTGTCATTCGGCTTGTTATATGACCGTTCCGTTCTACTCTTCCATTTCTTACCAAGCCCTTGATGTTCTCCACCTTGTATCTACTTCGTATATCTGTACTTCTAACTCTGTTTTAAGTGTTTTCATCTCTGCTGTTTCTAACATCCTTTTTGTCCTCCCTGTGTCAGGTGGTGTTTCGGTCGCGTATGAAATTATTGGTCTAATAACTTTATTGTAAATTCTGCCTTTATTTTTATCATTGCTTTCCCGATATTTTCATTTCTCCATATTGTTTTATTCAGACAACCTGCGGCTCTATTTGCTCTATTAACTTGATCTTCCACTTCTGTTTCGAGCTTTCCGTGGCTAGATAATGTGATGACTAGATATTTAAACTCCATTACTTGCTCTATTATCTGACCGTCCAGCTTCAATTTACATTTTAGTAAATTTGTTGTTGCAACCATACATTTTGTCTTTTTTGGGAAAATTAACATTTTTAATTTTCTGGCGGTTAAATTAAATTAATGCAGCATACATTAAATCATCTTAACTTTGAGAGAGTAGTATTGCGCTGTCTGCATAGCAGATTATTTTATGTTGTTTTTCTCCCATTTGGTATCCTTTTTAGTACTTATTTTTTATTATTTCATCCATAATTTGGTTAAACAATAGAGGACTAGGAATCTCCCTGTCTTATTCCATTGCCAGCTTGAATACGGTAAGTTATTTCTTCTTCTACTTTTACTTTTATTGCCTAATTTAAACCTGCCAAATTCCTTCTTAAAGCCCACGAAACATATAAATGCCCATTTGTTGTATTCTCTTGCACTTGTCTCATTATAAATATAGCATGATTGGTGCATGATCTTCCCGACCTTAAACCTTGATGATTTCTTCTAGTTTTATATTATTCAGTTGATTTGTTGTCACTTTGGTTATTAATTTTAGTGTTGTATTTAATAAATTAATTCCTCTGCAATTTTTCGGGTCCAATTTGTCTTATTTATTCAAGTACTTTTAGTTTTGTGTATATGAATTTGATTTCACCTAGTATAAAAATATAATTTAAACTGGAATTTTCTATTTACCCCAAATCATTTTTTATCCAAAGTCTCTCTTTAAAATTAAGCAAAGCCCCGAATATTTCCTGTGAGAAAATGCTTAGAAAAACTTCTTGGCCTTTTTCCATTCATTTCAATTGGAGCGATCAAAGTTAACAAGTAATTAAAGTTTCAAAATGTTTAATAACGTAGAACTCTCAGCTTCAATACAAAGTTCATCTAACAAGTTCTGGGGAAGTTATAAGGAGAAATAGTCGACTTTCTTCATCTTACTTACCTTTTTGCCCTCTTTATTTGTAGTACAGTTGGATTTTTCGGTGCAATAGTAAGTGATTATTTCCAACTGAAATAAAAAGTACATTTCGTACAGAGTAACTTATTATGCCAGGGCCAAATGTGACAATTTTTTCTCTCTTTGAGGCTGATTTGATAGTACGTAACAGGTTGAGGACAAATTTAAAAGCAGAAAGAGACAGAAAGACATACGTACGCGAATCTACAAATTAATATTAAAGTTAGATGTCGCCTACGCCAAAATTTTAGAGAAAAAGCACATTATTGTTTAACAGCATGCAGTTATTTATATGGGCGGTCTTCCGGTTAAGGTCATGACTCTTATTTTCTCCATATTAATTTTCAGATTAAACTTGTTGCCTACAAATAAGAAGGGATATTGAGTACTTTAATGAGAAATAAACAAATAAATCCAGGTTTAAATATCCACAATGCTAACAAACACTAGGTGTCTTTACTACATAATGGCGAACTGAGGGAAGTGGTTTTGAAACTCTCAGATCTGGGATACTTTAAAACGGTTTACGTAAAACAAAATCAAAAAGGAAGTATACTATAAAAAAATAGTTCCTAGATGTTAACGAAATTATTTATGAAAACTAGGAACAATATTTTTCAGCTTTTATAGACAAATAGTAAAAATAGACAAAAATGGCAAGACATTATCTCAGTTATTAGCATATCATGATGTGTAGGTATAAAACTTATTTACTAATAAAATTTACATACAAATATCAACAAAAAGTATCACTACAGTGGTGAATTAATTACATACTATTTAACTGGGAATAAGCCACAATTAAAGATAAAAATACGTTTATTGACGTTTCAATTTCCACTTTGGAAATAGTTCTCAAAATACAAACAGTAAATACAATTTACTGTTTGTATTTTGAAAACGATTTCCGAAGTGGAAATTGAAACGTCAATAAACGTATTTTTATCTTTAATTGTGGCTTATTCCCAGTTAAATAGTAATTAATTTAAAATGCCACAAGAAAATAGCTTCAGAACAATACAGTGGTGAATATATAAAAAAATAGAAATACCCAACTTTAAAGTGCTAAAGAATTTTTTTAACACTTCCACTGAACATTAACAATTTTTTTATTTTGTCGACGAAGGGCAATAGCAGTACCGTCTACCTCTATAAAAAATTTCAGCATACAGTAACTTGTTTTGTCAGGAAACTGGAATAAAATAAGATGACTTGAGGTTAGTCCTTACAGACTAAGAACCACTTAAACTAGACTGCAACAAAACATTCTACACCACCTTAAGTTTACCAAATGTAAAACGGCCAATCGGAAAGATAATGTTGAGAAACCAAAACTAAATCTCACTTTCTCACGGTACACTAATAATTCTTTAAAATACTGGCACAGATACCTTTGTAGGCCTACCTCGGCCAGTTGATCTTTTTCACTTCTACGTACCTGTCTTTCCAGTCCGGAAGCACCCGGGATTTGAGCCCCCGAGTCGCCAATCCGAAGTGACCAAACTCTTTTTCGTTCTTTTCCCAAGTGGCTGTGCGTGTCGGGCGCAAATTTGACGCACGAATTTGAGCGAATAGTTTAACAAATTCGTCGACTATTTTAAAAAATCGGTAAATTTATCAACACTTCGCTGGTCCATGTATTTACGTCCTCGGAAAGAGTGGGAATACGAGAAATAGTATATTCGTTTGGATTCTTTATCATCAGCCTTCTATATCTATATAGGCTTGGTGTGTTCTGTTTCTTATGAATGTGACTGTGTTTTATATTTATTAAATATATTTTATATTTATTAACTTTAAAATAGTTTTTAAAGTAAGTAAACAACAGTGAAAATAGCAGAATAATATTATTGATGTTTATTATAGCAGTAAGATGGATGCCGATAGCAGAAATGTATACCACCTTCTCAAATGCCTCAAAATCTACAGGCCTGCAAGTAAATGAGGAGAAAACTAAGATGATGGCATCAACACCCAACAATAGAGTCAGGAACATCGGTCCCCAATTCACGGTTGATAACTCTACCTTTGAAGTGGTGGACAAATTCACATACTTATTCTCCCTGATCACCAAAGAGAACGCCATAACGGAAGAAATCAAGCGAAGGATAATAATGGCAAACAGATGCTATTTTGGACTTAGTAGACATTGAGAAGTAGAAACTTAAGCCAAAAAACAAAAATAACTATATACAAAACCCTTATACAGCCAGTGTTGACATATGGATCGGAGATATGGACCATCTCCAAGGTAGGCGAAGACCTTCTGCTTATATTTGAACGAAGGATCCTGAGAGGAATATTTGGTGACATCTGTGAAAATGGTGTTTGGAGGAGGAGATACAACTACGAGGTATACCACAGATATGAACAAATATTTGGTGGTAAAGACGTAGTATCTCTTCTAAGAATAGGAAGACTAAGATGGGTAGGACATCTAGCAAGATCACAGCAGAACAACCCTCCTAGAAGAATCCTTATGTCACAACCCGTGGGAAGTAGAAAAAGGGGTAGGCCAAAACTCAGATGGAAGGATGGTGTAGATGAAGATGGTAGAAAGATAGGCGCAGCAAACTGGCAACGGTTGGCAATGGATAGGACTGCCTGGCGTAATAGACTTGGGAAGGTCGAGGCTCTTTCATAGGGCTGTAGCACCATTGATGATGATGATGAAGATGGATGCCGTAGCGGGTCCAAGTAATGTACAAAGAAAGCGGAAGTTACTAACTGTCACTAAACAAAAGAACTTCAGCCTGTTCTCTTGTAAGGACCATGCTAGACTTATCATTCAACGCTCTACACTGTCGGCGCGAAAAACCAGTGTTCATAATGATCATATCCTATCCATCTTGAACGTACCCTAAAATACGTGTTCCAACTATCAGTTGACGATAAGGTAGTGCATCATTTTCTCACTCCCTGGTTAATGTTCCCTAGTTCTGATTTTTTTTCTGTCCTGTTCTTATTGCTACTTTTTAATTCGGTACAATTTTTGACAAATTGTATTGTTGTCTATATAATTCCATTTCTTATAAGAATGAAATTAATATAATCAGATAGTGTTGCTAACTCAATCAACTGCTTTTTTTTAATCTATGGAGAAAGCATATGCGTGCGTCTTTTTTCATGTCCCTACATTTTTGAAATATGATTGATACGCTAGCTAGATGATGCTTATCTTAGAAAAAGAAAATTTAATATTTTAGAATAATATATTTAAAAGCAATACTCCGTGACATCAAATTTTTTTGTAAAAAAATCTTACTTAAAACATATTATAAGGCTTTCAGCAAGAAGTGAAACTATTTCAGTTTAAAATTATTCCTCAGAAAATTACCCGCGATATTACACACTTGTCTGAACTAAACGAATCTCATTATTTTCCGCGTATACCTGAATGTAGCAAGTCACCGTAAAATTAAGTTATTTTTTTATGTTATCATCTATTATAGCAATGCTTTCTAAAAGCTACCTGCTTGTTATTACTCTGGTTAATAATGTGGAAGATAAGAGCTACTCAAGAGGAATAGCTAAGGTCCTATAAAGTTTTACGATAGTACACACAGATACGGGCGACCGGCATTAGTCCAAACAATATATCTTTGTATCAAATTACTGTTATTTTTTTGGTGATGAACGTTTCAGATAAAATGTTTTTACTTGGACGCACAATAACGAGCAATGCGACTAATGATAATTGTGATTTTGAAACAAAGCAATTTTTCTGTGTATTGCCGTTTAAACATGATAATAAAGATCAAAAGATATCGACTGATGCAGAAACAGCAATAATAATAATAATAATAACGAAATAATAATGCAAAATATAAAATAATATACGCAAAATATGCAAAAAAATGTAGTTTCACCTAAAGCTTTAATGAACTTTGAAAATAAGGCTATTATCGAGCACAAGTTAAATAAATCTAGCCCAAGTACTTTCGCTTAAAATAGCATCTTCAAGGGCATTTCTTCAAAATGTGAACTATCCGGCAAGCGTAGAATGTGGAAACATTAGAAATAACATAAATTGTACAAAACACTACACTAAAATGAGGACAAACAGTTTAAAATTACTTCTACGCTACATTCTCTGTCAGTATCTGGAGGGATAATGCTAAAATAAAGCTTTAATTACAATTTTCAATATGTATTTACATTTTTACACTTTTTGAAAGTATTACATCGCTTGTTTGTGCTTCTTTAGTGGAAAACGTGTTTGGTTATTCTACATTGCCCTTTAAGCAGCATCAGTTTTTCAGCGAGTAGCGCGTCATTTTGGTCCTCTAGCTATTGTAGAAATTTATTCACGTGACACAAGGCCACTAGGTTATTCATTCGTTCACTAGGTACTTTTTCATCACTTTCCTTGTTTTTTCCTCGGCATTTTCTTAGGATTTCTTCATCCGCTAAATGTTCAAATCCTGAGTCGGTAACGTCAGCGTCGTAGCATTCTCTCCTCCAGTAACTGAGTTCATTAAACTTGTAAGGTTTATTGTGATGTTTATTTTCATCATCTCCAACTGTTAGTTCGACACAATTTTCGATATTTGGTAACACTTTGCTCTAAGGCGTCCACAATTGTTGAAGACTTTACTTCTTTAATTTTTGAGCGAAGTAACTTTGTTCTATAATTTCTCTTCATAGACGCAATGACGCCTTGGGCCATAGGTTGAACTAACGCAATCGTACAAATTTGGCCAATATTGCTCCGTAAGTAGGCTTAAGTATGTGTGTTTCAGAATGTGAGGGGGCGTTGTCAATCAACAACACAGCTTTGCAAATTGTTGGCCTTTAAATGTTTTTTGACATCTGGTACAAATTTGCTTCGAACCACTCTTGAAATATTTTTCATCCATCCACCCTTTCCTTTGGTTGAAGTAATCAACAAGTAGTTTTTCTGCTCTAGTGCACTCGATAGATCCAGGTTTTTTTACCTCGCCAATCACCGTCAACTTCATTTTGTGACTTTTTGTAGCGTTGCTGAAAGACATAATCGTGATCCGGTCTGGATTAATGGCCTCTGCTTCACCTTCACTTGAAAATGTTAGTATCCGAGTTGGAAGGCATTTCCACAAGAGGTCCGATTCGTCTGCGTTATAAATTTGTTCGTAGCTCAGATCATTTGAAGAAAGGAACTCTTCGAATTCACTTTTAAATTCCTCAGCTCTCTGTTGGTCACTGTTGAGCAGCTCTCCATGAACGTCAACCAACCAGATGGTGCATCGAAATCCCCTTCTAAGCCCATCACCTCAAGAAACTGTTTTGCTTTTACGGCAATTATTGGATCTGATATGGGTATAATCATATTACGAACTTGAGCTATCCATTCTACCAACGCCATTATTATTGCAAATGAAAGAAGTGTCTTTTATTTTAAAATGTCTCGCACTGTCGTCTTACCAATACCGTACTGAAGGCACATAAGTTTACGGGAAGCACCATTGTCAATTTTTCTTATGAGTTCTAACTTTTGATTAATCATGAACACAACTTTTTTTCTTTTCTGAGACATGGTAACAAAATAACAAAAAAATGCAATGCAATGTGTCATTCATTTACATTTCCACATCTGACACATTCCCTAATGCTCTTGAAATATAGATTTTAAATAAAGTTGGGGATTTGTACCAGATGATCTCATCCAATAAGTATTTTTCCAAATATCTGTATTATAATAGGTTTTGGTTTCTTATTTAGACATCAGTTCCAAACGTTAGATTATCTAAACGAAACTCTCACCAGCAAAATTGGATATACTCTCAAATTAATCCACTAATTGAGGACTTTCATTTGACATATATTTTGACCTTGAATGCGACTGTATTTTATTGTAAGTACTGTATAAATACATTTTCTGTCCGATAACTTCCAGTGCCATAAACGAAATTATCGTAATGTAAACATAGTTTTATTAGTCTAATAAAAACCTTTACTTTCAACTAAAATATTAACTTAATTAGAGCAAAGCTTATCCTCGTACTAGCACCGTAATCCTTTCCGTGCCCGTCTGCTATTATCATACGGGACATTGGATGTCTAAAATCTTGTTAACACTCCAATTTATGCACATTGTTGCGGGCAATTTTGTGCCGACAATTATCTAACAAAATTATAAACGCATCGGAATACTATCGTTGATTATTGTGGAAAACCGCTCGCCCTCGATGCCGACAACTGTTTAAGCCTTGATACTGATAGACCGAGAAAGATGACAGAAGATATTTGAATGAGATATTTATACTCATAGTTATATAAAGACAATATAACAATGTAGGAGAAATTAGTAGGAACAAGAGATCATAACCGAAGGAATTTTTTGGAGTAGAACAAAATGTTTATGTCACTTGTGGTCTACTGCAGTCGAAGTATTTATTAGATTTTTATTGGATTGTTATTGTTTAATATAAAAAATAGACCAGTCAGTGTCTGTTTAGGGTTGGTTGTAGTGAGTCGGACTTTAGATTATTGTAGAAATGTATCCGAAAATAGAAATCAAATTAGTGTAGGTACTTAGCGAAATGGTATGAAGCAGGTTACTCCAATCACACAATAAGAAAGCATAATAATAAATCCAAAGAGTGGTAGAGGAAAAGAAATAACTGTGTAATGAAACCTCATACTTTGAAACTGCGAATTCTGTTGTTTGACAAAAAAAATAAAAGAATTGTTACTTAAAAATGTAAATAAAAGTCTACCAGGTCTGGGTTCCAAACACCAAAATAACAAAAAAGCTACATTCACAAACAATGGATGCTGGATCACACCATTATCGTGCCATTTGTTGAAATAGATACAATATAGCCTTCTCACGGAAATTATGTTTGGGCATTGTAACAACTCAAAAAAGCACACGTCTCAGAATATTGGTACTCCAGCCCAAAGAAACATACTTATCAATTATTCTAGGGCTTTAATGGAGAGCTCAATAATTACACGTAGCAGACTTGGGTCAGCGCCTTCGCTGCGAAAACAACATCACCGGTATGATCACTTGAATGTTTCATGGGGTATGATCTCACCTGGGTTAACAGCTCTCTAATTGACTCAGTATCTTGTTAACTATCTAAACAACTACGAATGTAAGTGAATGAAAGGATTACATGATCTAAAGCCAAGCCTTTCCAATAATTTAAAGATGTTTTGGAAAACAGAAATAATCCAGTTTAAGGGTAAAACTGTTTTATCTAAAAAACATTTATTATCTGCGAAAGAAAAAAATACGCTAGTACAAAGGTTCTTGGATACGTAAGTTCCCAGTCAAAACTTTTTTTATTTGGCTTCAGTATCAAGGCGACATCGAACTCTCCTATAGTAACAGTATTCTCTGCGTACTGTTCTGAATGTTTACTTGTCGGACCCTATATAAAGATAGGTCATTGAGACCTATTTTTAGCAGATAAAGTGTCCACCACCATGGTCACCTGTCTGGTTATGCCATCTTTATTTTTATTTATTGATTTAGAAAAGTTGCTCATTTCTAAGTCCTCTTCTTTTTGCTTTGTGGCCATTTATTTCCAGGAGTTAGGACGAACTAGGCAGAACAGCAGTTCAGAACTGCTGTCACAAAGTATGCGTATACCGTGTCAATGCTATAATTCCACTGAGGGCAAATAATCTCTAGGACATTGCTTAGGCAACACTTTTTTTCGTGGTTTCTTGGGCATAGTCGTGCATACCTTGGGCATACCATGCATCCCTGACTGAGCCCAATGCTGTTACACCTCGGGATTGGGGAGCGCGGTAGTCACAGAACAAATCTCACCATATGATAAGTCTGGTGTGGCTGTCTAGTGATAAGCTAATTGATCATGGTGTAGATGTGGACCTATAACTTCCCCACTTAGTCTGTCCTGCGTTGAGCGAAGGCGAACTCAGATTCATATTGACACGAACGTTTGATATTTACCAAAAACTAAACAAAATTAAAGGCAAATATGATTTCTGGTACCTATATATTTAACCATATCAACTAAATGAACCATAATCGATAATCGAATCTTTTACCTTATTTTTAATCTGCAAACGCATAAATTAAAACCATCAATAACTTGTTAATATTACAATACAAATCGAAAATATGCTAAATAACATTCCACTTCTTTTTTTCTGCTCATTTTAACACGGTGATTAAAGCATAACTATTGCGACATATTTATCGGTCAAACTAACACTTAAACGTGTATTGTTGACCAGCTTTATTGCAAAAATAATAGTGTGAACGTGACAATCACTGTGTAATACCGATGTAGTCTGCATGCAGGTGTTAATATTAACTTCTGCATGTTTTGGCTGTTATAAATTCGCACCTTCCACTTGATCTTTGTTTAAGAACGAATCGATTTGATTTACTGCCAAGAATTCTGTGTTGGGTTTTGACGGGCTGATTAACTTCAGTTACATACGTCTAGAAAACCGTGTATTGCTGCCGGTGTTGCGGATCAATTCAATTACTAGACTGGCTGAATAATTTCCGGTTTGGCGTGTAAGCTCACCTGACACCGATGAATTTTTGATAGCTTTGTAACATAAGAACGGATGTCACTAAATCTTTGCTTCAAAGGAAATAATTGTGATTGATAAATTAAGAACATTTTTTGGAGATATGCTACAAATTGAGTTTTAATGTATTATAATATAATAATAGATATTTAATTAAGAATCAACCTTGCTACTTTATTTATTGATGTAAAGTTCATACATTTCTGATTGTCTGCTTGTCTAGAGACATTTGAAAATTATTGAAAGCACTAATTTTTATGGCAGAGGTCTAAATTGGTTGCAAGGCAAAGGTTAGTCAATGCAGAAAAAACGTAATAATTGATACCCTCTTATCTGAATTTTCACTCGACTTTAACCCTAGAATAAGAGACCGTTTTTGCCAAACGTAAATACGGGACTATCATAAATGTTACTACTCCATAGAAAAAGTCTATATTTTTTACTTTGAATTTTTTATTCATTATATAAAAAACAATTTCTTAACAAAAACATAAAATTATGAAACAAACATATTTGAGTATTTTTAGGAACATGCGGTACAAATATCTCCGAGGTGTTCTCCGCAAATTGGCTTCTTGCACTCCTTGCAATAGTTGGTGGTCATCAGTAGAAACAAGTGTTCCTCTTCTTTTCCTGGGCCATATTTTCATCATCTCCTTCAGTTATGTTGAGAATTTCAGCTACGTCTTGGCAAATATTTCGACGTAAATTTGCAGTGTTGTATCTGTTTAGCATCCATGGTTTTGCAAGAAAAGGCTTAACTCAATCATGTATTGATATCTGGAGATGGGTTTTTCTTTAACATACTAAAAGAATAAATAACGTAAGAGTTTATGCTGGCCATATTTATCATTCCATAGAATACGCATAATGGCGATCTGCGTGTTTTTCTACTGAAATTCATATTAGAACACATTTGGTCGAAGGTGTCTACACCTGCTTAGGTTTCATTATAGTTATAAATTATGGATGGCTTGCCGGTTTCTTCTGCGATTTCTACTCCCTCATGCATTGTTGAAAGTAAGTAACAAAACTACATTGTTTCTCTTTGGCATGTAATATACTAACGTCTTTTTTTGATGGAAACAAAAGATTGATGTATTACAGTTTCGGTCTTTTACGTTAAAGAACTCCTTAGGAATCTCCTTTTTATTCTTACGAATGGTTCCTATCATGGTTAGTGTGTAGGGATCTTGTAACAATTGGTCAGCAAGAGAAACCGATAAAACATAAAATTCAGCTAGGGGCAAACCGTTGGTTTTTGTTTTTTTACCAAGTAAGGATGTGCATCTACCATATATTTGATTGAGGTTCTCGAATGTGTGTAAAGGGATCATTTATCTTGCTCCCTTCTCTTGGTTCCTTGTTGTCAAATCTAAGGCAGTTTAGCAGGAATAAAAAGCGATCAGAATTTATACAAGATCTGTAAAACTTGCCTGAAAGGGTGGTATCATTCATATGCTTGGCTGATAAATGATTGTCTTTCTTTGCCGCAGAAAGAATTAAAATACCAAATAAAGCTTTTAATTCGTCTTTTGCCATTATGCTAACATTCTAATGGCTACTGTATTTTCGAGCTTAATCGGCAATCTCTGCAGTTGTATGTGGCAGGATTATATAAAATATATTGTCAGAAAAAAAAAAATTTTAAAAATAATCATCCAGCGTAGAACAGTTTTTTGCAGTCCCTTTAGGACCCGATATAAAATGAACCATGTTCCTAGCAGCTGTTCTTTTAGATCTTTGAGGCAATTCTATTGACCATTTGTGAACATTTTTACCCTTGAGGGTTTTGTTTTTAAAGTTTATTACAAATTTGAACGTTTACGTACTTGTGATAAAGGAATATCATTTTCATCTGAACTAGCTTCTACATCTTCTTCAGACTGAACTGGACTGTTATATTCCTCTTGGATAAGGCGAACAGGAGAAACAGGCGAATTATTTTCGTATATATAGACTAAAACAGAGCCAAAAGATTTAGCTTTTAAATTGTCCTCTTCCCAGTCACTACTATTATCTTCAAACGGGTCTGGATCACTGTCTTCCACATTCATAATACCTGCCGCTTCCTCCTCTAGTTCTTTTGTGGACAAAATCTTTTTATTTGACATCCTTATAAGAAAAACTCAAATAATATATTATGTAATGAGAATGAAAAAACAATTTACCTAAATTTTTCTTACTAAAACACTCAAAATCAAAATACAAACAATAAGAACCAGCTGATTTATTATATGACGTAAAGACGGGCTTTTTGTAAAAATTATGAACCAAGCGACGAAATATGGTCTTAGAATTGGAAATTATATCAACTGTCTGCGACACTAACAAGCTCGATACTAATCAGGAGGAAAGGTACTCCGTACTCAATTGGGGAAATCGTTAAAATAAACGAGAGTGGGCGAAAATGCCCGATGTATTATGAGCGTCGTCAAATTTACGAAGACCCGTATTCTAGGGTTAATATGACCACCTCGACAAAGCTCAAATACAATACATTATAAAATATAAATGAGCAAACTCTAAGGGATTAAGCAATAACTAAACACCTCAGTGACGGAGAACAAAAAATTACTTTAATATAAACAAACAACTAAAATGTCAATATTACGTACCCACATTAATTTTTATAAAAATACTAAAGATTGGTTTATGATTTTATATTGGGTTTTATCTCACGTGCAATAAAATTTGTGCTAGCAATAATTTTCAAATGTACTATAACATGGTCCTAGTGTTTATTTTTTTGTCTGTATTTTATCTATGTTAATCTTTCATTCTTAGTAAAGCATGATCTTAGTGATAGCACGTTTGCTGTAGAAATATTGTATATCATCCCTATTTATACTGTGGAGTTCAGTGCTACTTCTTTGCCTTCATTTTAACCTATTTATTTTAGATTATCAGATTCTACCATGTATTCAATGTCTTCTCTGTAGATGTGCTATAATGTTTAATATGTTTAAATATTATACCATATTATGGTCACATCCGGACCTGTTTAACATAGAGTCTTGTGTATGATGAAAATTTTGGTGACTATCTGACTATTGCTAAATCCTAAGCTCGAAAGTCCATCCAGGATCATGCAATTATTCTATTTTACCTAGGTTCAAGTGTAATATTAGAATAACAGCATTTTTCGCACAAAAACTGACGAAAAAATGTACACGGTGCAACCAAGCTATCATAATACATAAAATGGATATTATTCTTTTCCAGTGTGTTTTGATTTATTTGTGCGGTTATTAGGTGTCCCTGAGCACTCCATTTCCATTTAATGGTCTCTTGCTAATTCCAGTTATTTATGTTTCGTAATTTCATTATGCAGAATACCTTATGATACTTCAATGGAATTCGATTATACTCTAAACTGCAAAAATATTTACATAGTTTTCTCCTTTTTCTCCGTTTTATTACCTTTGAGATTACACAATTTTACTAATCATTGACTGATTCTTAGATCAATTACTTAGTAAAAGTTGTCCGTAGTATTGCCTGGTCTATTTTTTAACCCAGATGATGTGATGGAATTTTTAACTTTCGACCGGTCGCTTCCTGGTGACGCGACTCATTCAATATGGTTTGGTCGGCATTGTACATTGCACCGGACACGAACTGCAATATTGAGGAAGCAATTTGGTCAGACGATGTTTTTTTCTCTCTCACAAATAGTTATTTCGTGTTTGCAAGTTTTTTTTGATAACAACGGATCGCCTATATTATTATATAAGCCGATGTGTGTGGGCTGTCGATTCATTATCAACAATACTCTAACTTATTCTAAAACTAGACGAAATCAATTATATTTTTTATATATAATACTGTTCAATAAGTGTTGCGATTCGATAAAAGAGGGCTTTGCAACTAGTCTAATTTTTTTTGTTATGTTGTTACACTCTTTATATGAACGTAGCGTAGGTGAAGTTTCATTTCTATCTGTCAATTCATTTTTTGCGTACAAGCTATTTAGTATCGACGTGTCACAGTATAATATTACAATGGAAAAATCATAATTGTGCAAGGATTGAATTTTTGTTTTTTGAAGGAATAAAAGCAAAGACAATTTATTAACGAATATTGAATGTGTATAACGACTTTTCACCTTTAATTAGTACAGTAGAAATATGGGTTACTGAATTTAAATGTGGCCGTACAAGCTTTGAAGACGATACAGGTCAAGTGCGTCCAAAAGCGGCAACAACACCAGAAATCGTAGAAAAAATACAGAATATTGTTTTGGAAAATCGGCGAGTGACTGAAAGAGATTTAGTAGAAGCCCTAGGCTATACACTACATTGGGAAGTGTATAACTTGTAGACCACTATGTGGACGAACACCCTGTACATGTCAGGGTCTCTCTTGTGGATCAGGTCCTCTATCCGAACTCTCGGATACTACTTAATTTACTATTTACAGAAAAATCTAGGTTTACCTGTAAATAACACAGAACTTTATTCTTGTAACCCCCAATGCACATGTTGTTGTGCCCACTTTAACCTGAATCCACGATTTTCATGACGTAACATGGGAACCCCCAATGGACGTCTGTCGACTACCCTGGCATACAGTAATGAGGGTATTTTCTGAGGCACCACAGAGTTCACGTGCAGTTATATGCACATTTAGACGAGCTAATCCTACCACATACCGATCCTGTCGAGGTAGTTGCACGTTGACGACCCCCATGTCTTTCAGGAACATTATTAAATTGTTCATGTCGACGCCACAATCGCGAAATCACACTCCGAGACGCATCAAAATGACGTGCAACGTCAGCTTGTGAAAGACCAGCCTTAATCATATTCACTGCACTTACCATGTGAACATGTATTAAACGCCCGCCGACGCTCCATGACTATTGTTGCATTTAACATAACAATCTTGTTTTAATAAAATTTTAAAGTAAATACAGACTATCTTTAACATTTGCATCACTTTCCTTTACAATTTGAAGCAATTGATTGTACGAATTTTAGGCACTGCTCTTTCACTTACATCCATAAAATACGTCGTAGTGAACATTGAGAGGGGCTTCGCTTATTACGATGGTATACAACAGAATACGGAGAGGTGGGCACGAGTGTATATCCGACGTCATTTGGTGTATTTCAGTTTGTTTCTGTTGTCTCATCATCAGCAAATGCTTAGGAAAAGAAGAAGATTTCTAAAATTATTAATTTATATGTATGCTATATTGCTATGTTAAGTACATATATATGTTCTTGACTAAATACTATGTTCGTATTTTTTTATTAAATTAAATTACTTTTAAGTGAATTATTAATCTTAATTACTTATTCTTAATTAATTATAAAGTTTAAACATAAATATAGTTTTATAGTTTATTTGAAAAAATCCAGAAACAACGTTGAATTTTTTAAAAAATAACTGAAAGCGAGGGTCATGAGTTGCAATTGTGACGTCGATATGAGGGTGATCCTCAACTGTAAACGACGCTTTATAATGCAGGGATGGGAGGGTATTCTTCTTCTAAATGTGTCTATCTTCTAGAGATGTTGGCGACCACATTGACCCATTCACAGCAGCTCGAAATAGATCAGTTGACGTTTATTAAATAGACGATCAGTCTATTTCCTAAGATTGCCAGCCAGGATATACTTCTACGTCCAGGGCCTTTATTACCCCCAATATTGCCCTGTAGAATCAACTGTGGAAGTCAGTATTTATTATTACGCATGATGTGGCCGAAGTAAGCTAATTTTCTGTTTTTTATGGTGTTAATAATTTCTTTAGTTATGATACTTGTGTCGTGTACATATATATGACACCCTCAACATACACCGGTAGCACCACATTTCAAATACCTCCGATCGTTTTATGGCATCTTCTGTAAGGCTCAAGCTTTCCAGTCCATAGAGGAGGACACTAAAAATGTAACATCTAAGAATTCTTATGCGTATATTGATACTTAAAAATAAGTTGCAGAGAATCTTCCTAAGGCTGTTGAAAAGCTTCTGGCTTTTTCAATACGAGTTTTTATTTCGTAGCTGTGATCCCAAGTATCCTTAATATTGCAGCCCAAACAGCACATCTTTTCCACTCTTTCTAACGGTGGCGGTGTATCGTTAATTGTAATTTGGGCGTTTATGCCGGTGTTCTTACTAATGATTATTATTTTTGTCTTCTTGTAATTTAGTTTTAGGTCGTATTTGTTACATGCTTCTACAACGTTGCTTATCCATCATCCTTTGGAGCCCTACACACATCCCATCTTCTGATTCGTCCAAGGCCTCTCTAAAAATGTATTCAGAGTATATGTTAAATATTGCCGGTGATAATATGCAGCCCTGTCTAACTCCTTTTTCGACTGTGAAGATCTCGAACAGTTCAATTTCTAATCGTACTGTTAAAAAGTTTAGGGAGGGTATTAAAAAGATCAATATCAAGATATTGATCCAATCTTAGAACCTGTTGTCATTCCATTTGCCACTGCTGTAGTTCCTAATTTGAGTTACATGCACGATAATGCAAGGCCACATACTGCAGCAATAGTAAGATATTGGTTTCATAATGAGGATAGTACACTTTTACCACAGCCAGCACAATCGCCAGATCTTAATCTCATTGAGCATGTATACGCACATTACTGGACAATGTTTATACTAGATAATGTCACAGAATAATAAACAATCAGAATGTATTAAATTATTAATCTCTAAAAATTTAAATTACAGTTCTGTCGTAGTTTGTCACAAATTTCTCAATTCGAGTCTACGTTTCCGTTTAAAACATGACGTTCGCGTGCTGACAAACTTCAAAGGCGGCATCTGAGAGTAGGCATTTTGATTTTTTATTATTCTGTGACAATGTCTTCAAGACCTTCTTACACAGAAATGGATCGTATTGTCTCAAAACAAAATTGATATTTGATATTTAATTTTAACTATCCAAGACGGTGTCAAGCTGTAATTAATGCTGCTGAAGAAAACATAGACTATTAAACACATTTGTTGTTAGATTTTGATGTTTTATATTGACTTTTGTGTACTTCTTCACTTTTGTTTGATTATTTCATCATAAAAAAGTCATATCAGACTGAAATAAAGATGAGTTTTAAAATCCAATCAAAATTTATGTATACATATATAAGCAAAAAAACTGTGTTTCTAAGACATTTGTGTTTATTTCTATATTTAATATACAACGAGAAGGATAGATATATAAATATATAAGGGTAAATAATGACTATATTGTCATAAAACTTCGTAAGCATTAGAACAACATTATCTATTTGTCAGTTGTGAAAAATTGCATTTTCGTCATAAATATCCTTTACTACACTCTCGCCATATATTTGTAATATCTTTTTGTTCAGTTTTTCTGACTAAAATTAATTTTGTGTACATTTTATGCATTTTATCTATTAGTTGCAAAAAATTGCATGTTTAATGTCGCATCGTTTTACTGCAGTAATCTTGTAATGAGCTATTGATTTTAAACAAAAAAATGCTGAATAAAAAATGCTGAAACAGGTTAGCACAGAAACAGATCATCTCCTTTTTTGAAATATCGGCCAACTGGTCGAGTACAAGCAACGGGCCGTCATCTCACTGAACAACTTGTACTTGTAATGTACGAACGGTATATACAGACTAAAAAGTATTGAATTCTTAGAATAAGAAGAAAAAAACGCAGACGAGACGATTCGAACACGATGGATGAATAGATGGTTTTGCTTATTGCCATTATTGGACACGAATCATTTAAAAGATACACGTACCGGACGGGGACAAACCGTCTTCCTTTCTGTTATTCAGCACGAACAACCATTGGCGGGACACAAAAGGATATTAGATAAATATCAAATAACCCAATCTAACAGAAGCACCTGAGATTTTCAAAAATTGTGGAACTATCAATTTCTAACGATTAACAAAACAACAATTGGATATTATAACCCATCAGGCATTTCGCTGGATAGGTATGAAAGATATAATAGTTAGATGGGACATTTCTGTAAAGGGAATTAATATTGATATGGCCCAAGATACAAGCATGTGGAAAATGTGGAAAAAGCATGTAGTAAAGAAGAGGACCACGCATAGCGATAAATGTAAAGGGCTATAATAATAGCATGGTACATGTAACAGTTATTCGGATAGCAATGAAACTAATTAAACTAACTCTAGTATGCCTTAATGAGTCTTCTATTTGGCTCGTTCTCTATATTTCATGCATAATTGCCTAATTCGTTGCCAATATTCGTATACTAGTGGTTAAAGAATTGGGATAAAACTTGGATCGTGAGTTCTAAACTTGACGCAATGAGAAAAAATCTCTTTGGCGAATTGGTACGACAAAAAAAACTGGTTTTAATTGAATTGATTGAGAACATTGTAAAATGGCAATATCGAATTTACTTTTCTGTCTGAAAAAGGTATTATTGTATTATCTAATTAATTAGGTTAATTAAGATCAATACATTGAGATCCATTCTGTCCAAAACCAAACCTAATAACACATAAGGGAGATGAAAGAAGTGCAGCTATAGAATACCCTATGAATGCAACAATTTTTACGTGGAAGAAACCACAAGACCGCTAAGTGTCAGGATAAATGAGCATGAAACATATATCAAGAACAGAGACTTCGACAGATCACAGATATGCAAACATGCCTAGGATAATGAGCACATAGTACAATAGAAAGATGTATTAAACTAAATGAAAGAAACATACATGAATAAGAAAAAAATCAAAAAAGCAGTCGTACACACTCAATGAAGAAAAATGTGTAGCAAACCCATAAGCAGCTTGTAGCAGGCTCTGGTTGCCAATACTAAAATAAGAAGTCGTGTGAAGTAAGGAATATATTGATTTAGACATCGTACAGCAATTAGAATGGAAAATCTTCTTATTTTGCTTTGTTAACAAACTTTACACATTGGCTAGATGTAAATACGTTTATTAATAACTTTTTACCAAATGCTAATAAATAGTTATTGTAGGACCGATGACGTACACAAGTTGGAATAATTATCCACCTTGCATACCCGGTGCATTCCAGCTTTATAATCTATTATGTAGGTTATTGTTATATAAACATTTTCTATGTAGTCATTAAGTTTTTAGGTTCTAATAAACAGCATGTGTAGAAAAACTAAAATCATTATATTATTTTTTATGATAAAGGGAGTTGTTTAAAAAATATTTCTGTGCTCCTTATAAGAAAAAGGCGTGCATGCCTTACAGTCAGCAGCAAGAATATACCAACAGGTCATAGACACATTATCTATTGGCGAGGAACCGCAAAGTGGGCGACGCCTGGTGGTAGATTTCAAATGCATCCACTTCGGGAAAACATTGAAATTGTCAATATTTTGTATACATATTAGCGACCGGTTTATATTGTAATATACAATGACTTCGACTTCAAAAAACTATTGCAGTGTTCCTCAATGTTCATCCTATTATAATTCACAAAATAATTCCATACATAAGTTTTCGCTGGACGAGAATATGAGAAAAGACTTTCCAAGTGTTGATTAAAATATTATTTATATTTTAATATATTTATACTTAATTTACTTTATAGTAACACCTGAAACTAAATTAGGAAGACTGAAGAAAAATGCTGTTCCATCAGCTAAATTACCTCAACAGTTTCATGAAGTTGTGAGTAGAAAACGTAAGGCGTAATTTACAAAATATAACGTGGCCAGCTCCAAAAACTGCCTCACCCTCATTTAAAGGTCTCTGCCGATCTTGCAACCATATAAATAATTAAGATAATGTAAATTTTACTTCCCGTGTTTCAGACATACTGTAGAAAAACAAACATTTAATTTTATTTTAATTCAGGTTTGGCAATCAATTACCTTATGTATAAACTCGAACCACAAACAAATAATAAACTTTGAAGAACGTACTCCAACTTTTACTTTGACAAAACACACATGTAAACGATTTATATTAAATGTTTTATACCTTAGAGATCAAATGACAAAATTATTTGTTTTCCCGAAGTTATCGTCTATCTTTAAAATCTTCAGCGCTCCCTGTCGGAATTGACTATCGCGAATACACACAAATACAGAACACATAAACACACAATAAATCTGAATTTGGTATCAACCCAAAGGTGAACCAACTCAAAAACATGGCTATATGCCAGCAACATCAAAACAAATATAAAATATAATTTTCATTGCAATCAATTGTGGCTTAATCATATGACAGAATATTTAACTTAGGCATGCCACAAGAAAACAGTTTCAGAACGTACTGATAGGTACCGTGATACTATCAGGAATAATGTAAATTTTTTCGTTCGCTCCCGTATTAAAGTTAGAATTATTTTGACTGTTCTTTAACTTGAGCAATTATGTACATTTTATTGGCATGGAGGGGAGGCTAAACTATGGAAAAAAAATCCTGTTTTTAGCCCAAGAACATATTTCAGTCTACTTACTATATAAAAACTGTTGTAATTTGCAAATTTATTGTTTTTATATATTTTCCAATTGTTTTCATTTTTGTCACGGTTGACTCACGAAAAGTATAAAATTTCTCGATTGTGGTATGTTCTTAACCAGTTTAGAGTAATTGAAAACGTATATATCTACGAAACATCGGGCAAAAAGTGGGGAAACTAATATTTTAACAGCCACATTCATAATCGGCGAAGTGAATATGGAGGTTTTTTTAGCTTCCATTTCCTAAATAGATCGTATATTTTCAGCACAAATCGAAATAACTTCCTCATATATCTCGAAATATAAAAAATCACACCGCCGAAGTTTGATGCGATTGCTTCTAGCTCGGTTTTTTCTTCTATCGCTCCAGAAAATTTGATTTACATGAGTGTTTTGTTTCGCATTACAATTATTAGACTATATTTGTGAGAAGTTTTTATGTGCTTTACATTTTAATTTGAAGTTTTAGACTAGGAAATCCTTTGTTTGTTTAAAAAGCTCTTTCTCTTTTATAAAATACATACATACATATTGTAATAATCTGCCCTTAGGACCAGCACTACGTTCTTTGTTACATACGAACAAGCTGAAATTTGCTGAGACCCTAAAATAGATGTAAAAAAGTTTGCCACTCTTACCATCGAGCTTTCCTTTAAAACCCCCTGAGATAAGTTTTAACAAAAATGTTAATTAGCGCTTTTTGTGTACAATGAACTGTTCTCTCGTAAACTCGAAATTTCAGTTACGCGTTCAAAATCAATTTTTTAAATAAAATTTGTATCAACTACTTTTGATCAGAGTGTCCTACAGACAAAAATTAAAATGTGTTTGAAAGGTAAAGAGTGCAGCTTTTGTATGCAATTTTTGTATTCTGCCGCAAACGAAGTCAGTTTCTATAAAACTGTTAAATATTTCCTAATCCTAATGTTCAAAACTTATAACATAATATTTCCATTTTCAATCTTAGTAATAAATGTGAGGCATTTGAAATATAAGTGATATATTCGACCGTTACTTGATGGAAATTCATTTTATATAACAATAAAACACTGAAACAAAACTTTCACAAAATTTATTATAGGTAATATCTTATCACTACAGCTGTTTCGCAGGATACCTTTCTCAAGTGATCTATTTTTGGCATGTGTTTACACTTTACAGTCTAACTGAATGGGTTGAGTAGGCCAGAACTGTTTGTCTCAACTTGATCGTTCAGAATTATGTCTGTATTTTTTATTTTGTTAATTTCCACAGATTCTAATAAAGATAGCTTGAGGTCTTTATTTTGGATGTAAAGAATTTGTAATTCATCATTAAAAGAATGATTATAATCTAGAAGGTGAAGGGCATATGTAGAATCTGCTTTTCTATTATTGAAAGCCCTTTTATGTTGTGCTATACGTTTGTTAAAAGTTTTACCAGTTTGACCGAAACTCATTTGAAATATGCCTAAAAAAGGCTGAATTACTTTCACATTACTAGGTAGTTTGAGAAACTCCTCAGAAATTGCTTTTAATTATAGACAAAGAGTTAAAAGTGTGTTTTTTTTTCATAAACGTTATACCCATTAACGCAAGAAAAACTTTTCTTTATAGTAGAACTAAATAACTCCGTGATGAAAAAAAAAAAGAATCGAAAATGTTTATGCACAAGAAACTCTATGAATAAGAAGAAATAGATCAAAGAATTATTAGGAATTTTAACAGAAAAACGTTGCAGTTGTGCAAGTGATAGCAATGTTCACATATTGATACCCAAACGGACAATCTTCTGTTATTAGGATTAGACAATTCGTTATATTAGAATAAACTGAGAAGGTATAAATCATTGACGTATAAATTTATACGTCCATGGTATAAATAGTAATACTTTTCGATTTTAGAATTACTCCAAAAATTAGGATTAGGAAAAACTATTTACAAATTATTATGTGTAAAGTTCCTTTTACTACATAAATATGATTATGTCATACAATCTTTAATTGTTTGTATTTTAGTTAATGAAATAATAATTAATTATATCTTTTTTGTTGTAGGTACGTGGATCACAGAACATCCTATCGGTTTAAGTGAGTACAAAGTATTTTATAGTAATCAAGTGTTGCATTTTAAATGCTTAATTACTCAAAAAATAATTATTACATTTTGTGACCATCTCTTCACTGGTAAGAAGATATTTCCTTCTCGAACTCTTATTATCCCTTTTGAGTTTCTGAAACTTTACGGAGAATAAAAAATAGAAAGCAGAACAAACAAAAAACGTTTGATTAAACAAATTGCTTATCAGTATCAGAAAAACGTTTATCAGTAAAATGTAGTAGCGGTGAGGTTATCAATATTGAAAGAAATTAAAAAGAAAACAAGAAGAGTGTTAAGATAATACAAAATGCCCGTCCAATCTTCGGAATATTCTAAACAGTCATGCCGGAGTCTTTTTAAGAAAGAAGAAGTTTTAGGCCTTCCAATATTTCTTACTATTCTTGTTTTTCTACAATGCTCACTATTCTGTTTTGCGCCATTCTATCAATATATTTATTCCATTCTCTTCTTTTCCTCCTCCTCTTTTCATCCTCCTCTCATTCCTCTTATTTTTTGTCATCATCATCATCATCACAGTCATTAACATCTTAGTAGATGTGTTGTAGTTCATAATTGGGCTTCAGCAGCTCGGACAGTTTGATTGATAATATTTCTCCACTGGTCGCGGTCATCAGTTATATGTGCCTCAGTATACTGTTTATTGAGAAGCTTTTTAGTAATATCCGCCCATCGCTGTGGAGTTCTTCCGCGTTGGCGTTGAGTCTGAGGCCTTCCTTGGATCACCAACCGCTCCATTTTGTGATCACTTCGATGGATATGGCCAAAGAACTTTAAAATTCTAGAGTAAACCGTACTGGAGAGACGCTGATCCGGTTTAATTTCATCCAGAACCGAGATATTTGTACGGCGAGCCGTCCATGGAATTCGAGGCAGGCGTCTCCATGTCCACATTTCAAAGGCGTCTATACGTCGTCGATCTGATTCCTTGACTGTCCATGTCTCGCATGCATAGTAAAATATGGAAAAGACCAGAGTTGAAACGAGTCTCTTTTTGTTTGTCATAGTAATGTGACGATCACGCCATCTTATTTTTTGTACCTCTTAATTAACTTAAAATATTTTGCAATGTCTTCTAATATTTTCCATGTTTCCCATGTTTTTCATGTTTTGCAAATTATCCTTCTCAGAATTTCCATCTATGTTGTAACCATTATTCGCTTTCGTAAAAGAAATAAATTCAGATCCATATTAATTCTTGGCACACACAATGTCCTCATTAGATATTCTTTTACATACTTTCATACATGGTTGTTTGGAAACTACAATGTATGCACAGTAGTGGAAAGTATGGGTAAACAGGGCCTTTTTTACCTTCGACTAATCGTATTTGATAATGTCCTTTTAAATATAGTAGGTCTGGAATAGTTGTGTTTCTTGTTTTATCTGTGCTTGTAATTTGTATAGTTTATATGTTTACGTTAAATATTTTGTCTTTTACAATTAATTATTTTGCATTACTAAATTCTGACTACTACACAATATCATCAACAATATTTAATAATTTTTTCGCACAATACCTAGACCAATAGTTATTCTCATATTTTTGGGTTGGTCTTTTGTTAAAAAAACAAGCGACATGAATGCACCGTTTAATTTACAAACGCCACCATCCCACTTCATCTTATTTTTAATGACAACAAATTTGAAAAGTTGTCGGGATATCTTTAATTATTAGTCATAGTAACCACATCGACTGTAATTATTTGTCTAAAATTTATTTATAGTTGATTATGCAGTCACTATTCCAACACAGACACCCACAAAGAAACAGATCGTATCTGTGATTGTTGAGCAGGACTGTAGGTGTTCGGATAATAAATAAACAATTGATAGAGAATATTAATTTATATTTATTTCTTTAATTATAGTTGTAATCGTTGACCGTTGCATTATGCATCTATAAAGAGTTATTGGTTGAATGTTAATTAGAATATTGTAGCATTGCATTGTATGTGCACAATGTTTGTTAAACGATAGTAACGCTTGATGATTTGGATATAAACATGGATTACAATCAAGTTATTTTTATAAAATTCAAAATATTTACATAAAAAAAAATAAAATCAAAATAATAGAACTTAAAATATTGGTTATGAAGCCGCTTTACAGCGAACCTCTTAAAATCCAACCAAAATCTAGCTCATTTTACAAATAAATATATATATATATATATATATATATATATATATATATATATATATATATATAATAGTTGCATAGTAGGGTTATGTTTTGTAATATACATAACGCTACTGAGCATAAATATAACGCTATTAACTGAGCCGCGACCGTGCTAAGGGAGGCCCGTAAAGTCGTTAGTCCAGGTTACATGAGTAGTCGTTAACACTAAAAATCTCATCCAAAATGTTACACAAATAGAAGATGTACAAGTAGTGTTCCTATGCCGGGTCTACTCCAACAGTTCATAATTATCCGCTAGATGGCGCTATTTTAATTTTTATTCCAAATTAATTTACTTGTAGCGACCTCTATCGAACGGAGGAGGATATTAAGGACTGTCATAGTTCAGCTATTATCGTCTAGACAGCCATTTTTATTTAATTTATGTCAATTTACGTCATTTTTACGTCATGAGAAAAATACGTCTCCTGGCCCTGATGGCATTAACAGAAGATGCCTCAAAAAACTTCCAGAGAGTCTCATACCACTGCTGCTTACCAACATAATCAATGCATGTCTAAGTTTGAGTTAATTTCCTACTCACTGGAAAGTAGCCAACACCATCATGAACCCTAAACCAGGGACACTCAAAACCAGCGCAGAATCCTACAGACCAATATGAGAGGATGCTTAAGGAAAGACTCGTAGATTCAATTTGAATTCAAAGCTGGCCACTCCACTCAAAATGCATTGATTGAAGAAACCACTTTCATTTCACAATCTATTAACGAATATCACAGGTCCGCCACAGGCATCTTTCTTGACGTCCAGAAGATTAAGGCTCGCATGCAGGACTGTTCGAAAAACTCCATCGTACTGCACTGCCTATTTTATTCATTAAGATTATCCATTCCTATCTTTCCAATCGAACAATCCGGGTGAAGGTAGCTAACAAACTTTCAAACCCTTTTACTCCACCAGTTGGAGTACCACAGGGTTCAATTTTAGATCAGACATTATACACAATCTATAAAAGTGACATCCTCCACCCTCTGAACAGGTCAGAAACTATCTTGCTTTATGCAGATGACACGGCATTACTTTCGGTATGCTTAGTGGGACGCAGGGGCACACGTCTGTATTCAATAGAGCTCACAATTAAACAAAGTAGTAAACTGGTGCAGCAGATGGAGGATTACCTTAAACCCATCCAGAATATAAGTCATCTTATTTAGGTCACTCTACATCATAGAAAAAGAAGGGAACCGGATAACTCGCCTAGGTGAAAGGCTAGATTATATTCCTTCGGTGTCCTTCTTGGGAGTCCAATTTAGAAAGACAGAGTGATAGAGTTAGGAGGACAGCTAATCTTCTGGGTGCTTTATCTGGTAACAGAGCAGGCACCGGTGCCAAAACCCTAATACACACATACATCGAGTACAAGGCGTGTATCTATGCCAAGATAGATAAGTAGATAAACCAAAAAACTCTTGACCATCGAGAGGAAAATACTGCGGAAATGCATGAGGAAACAAGCTTACTATCCATCAAGATGAATTCATCCACTTGAAAACTTGCACACAATAGAAAACATAATCCATTATCTTAACAAGAGATATATACTAAGAACCATAAAGAGCCTGGCCAACAGAGCTAAGCTGACCCTCAAGATTCCTTGTCATCGGAGAGGGCAAATACTCACCAGGAATTCCACTAAAAACGTTCCATTTCCCCTAGCCAAACTTATACACTGGACAGGTAACGAACTTACTGATGAGTATCACGACGTTGTTGAACCAACTCCCATTAAATAATGCAGATAAAATAAGCTGCAAGCTGAAAACTTTAATCTGAGCCATTTCTATTGTATATTTGGTGACAGACAGGGTACTTCCTTAGCGAAACATGATTGGTTCTCAACTTTCCTTCCTTTCATAAAAAGAATATTAATAACAAAAAGAAGCCACCTTCTGCATCCTCGCTCCACTATTTGTCATCGAAAACTCCCGTTAAAAAAGGGAGACTCCTCCTTAAAGAGGCAAGCTTGCCTAAGCAAGATTAAAACATTCAGATCCATTGAAGGAGGATTACCTGGAAAAAATTCATCATAAAAGATGAATCATACTCTTACTTATTAGAGTAAGCTGGAGCATACTCCAGCTAAGTAATACGACTGAAGTGGAATATAACCACATAACCTGAGATAGAGAGATCTATGTCTATTAATATCGGATATCTTAGGTATATAATACACCAAAAGCAAATAGTAGCTCACAATTTGATATTTATCCTTAGTAAATAGAGCAATTCAGTAACTGACAATACCAACAAATTTTAACCGATAAAAAGGAGCCACTCTCTATGATTTTGCGGAATAATATTCTAATTCTAAAAAAAAAAATTAATTTACAAATTGTTTTTCATGACCTCGACCATGACTGATTACTACGGATGCATTATACACAAAAATTCAGTCGTACATATCGTATTTCCGGACATATCTATTGTTAGTTTCATAAATCATATATGGTAGATGTCAAGGGTATAGAATTATTATTGCGTCTGGAAATATAGGTGTAAAAGCGTTGATATATTTAGGTATAAAAATGTAACGATAGCAATGAATATATTTGTTGTTTAAGTTCAAAATTGCATGCAAATGATACCAAAATAAAGTGGAAAATTGCTGAAAAGTAAATAAATGGCTTGTGACTGATATTGTAATAACCACTGTAAATGGATATAACAATTTGTAAACTGAAAAAATAACGCATACACAAAAATGACAAATTTTAGGATATAAAGAAAATTTACAGAGTACTATATAGATTTTATGAATACTTTTACCCAAATATTTTAAAACTTCAACATTGTTTATGGTGCAGCTTTCTTTTTCATTTGGCAGGGACAATTAATCTCAAATTAAGTTATGGGCATAAATAATATTCTGTCTTGATGATGATGTCCACAAATTCCTTTTACTTCAGATACCCCTATCTATAGTATCATAGATATTACAGAAACGCATTAAATTTTTTATTATTCACTATTCCATTTGTTTATTCGCCGTGCTCTAAATTTAGCACCTGAAGCTATTTCCTTGTGGGATCTTAATGTAATTTACTATTTTGATTGGGAATAAGCCACAATTTTACTTTAAATTGAGTTTGTTGGACGTTTTGATTTTCAGTTGTAAAATCAGAAATTAAGTTATTTTAAATGCAAAAGAAATAGAAATCCTTTTGTGTTTTATTGTCTGATTCGTCTTTGCGTTGTTTCAATTTTGTTAACTGGATCATTCACTCATCATAAAAGGGTATTATTCTATGTAAATGTATCATTTAAGTTTGATTGAACAGAATGGTGAAAATGTGAAGCTAGAAATTGGTTACAGTGGCACCAAACCTTCGTATGGTGTCAATTCGTTCTAGATGTTGGCGATCATCATCGCTGCTATCTTGACTTTGTATGTTGTAGATTGGAAGAGCTAAATAGTAGTGGTATTATACCATTTCCTTAAACCTTGCACCCAGAAATTCTTCTTTGAGGTTCGTTAGATATTGAAGCCCATGAACTTTGTTCTCATGTATCTTTTCATAAGTTTCCTACTTATTTTACTCAAAAACCGAATCCTTCGTAATCGTAAGGGGTACGTTTAAAGATACTGTAAAAATAAACCCACAATAAACCCACATTCATTCGTGGTTAACAAAAACAAACAAATTTTAATTAAATTTAGTTATCCTGAAGTAAACCCTGTTAATAGTGGAGCAGATTTTCCTGAAAATCCTTAACACAAAATGGGTGTGATGTAGTTCAAGCAGTGGGTTATTCCCAGAGAAGGAAACAAGGTTTTAAAAGAAAATTTGCTTAAATCTTGCAGCCTTCCTGTGCCCTTTTTGTCATTTACAGTGGAGAAGGGTTTTTAATTTTTCAATGGGCTTCAGATGCTCTAACTTTTGAGTTTTGATCGTTATCAGAATTTTTAATTTCTATCCCATTGTGCACAGGACTAAACTATAGATACCAAAGTTGCAAAATACATCTCTTATATTATCATATCTTAGTATTTCAACCCTGTATATATGAGGGTTGCCTTTTTGTTTTGCATATAGCCATAAAGACAAAAAATATATAGACTTTATTGCTTAGCCATAAAGACAAAAATATATAGATCTAAAGTACTTTATTGCTTTTCAAAGTATGTCCCATCAAGATCGATACACTTTTGCATACGATCAAACCATGTTGTAAAACAGTTATTCCAGTCTTCAGTTGACACCTGAAAAATCGCTGTTTTAAAGGCATCGATAGGGACATGAATAAATTGTTGGAACTTAGGTCAGGGCTATACAATGGATGGTTTAATAATGTTTTAATGTGTTAAAGCTCCAAAAACTCTATTGTCTTTTGGGCAGTGTCCTGATGTAGGATGATTCACCGTTGTGTCTTGCTTTGTCGGAGCTTCGCGATAACTTCTGGTATATTCTTCTAAAGCAATTGTTGCCACATGATCAAATTTTGACATAAAAGTTGCAACCAGTTTCTTTGACACACTTCGAGAACGGATCACTTTTGTTGGCTTTTCCTCATCGTCAAACACCCACACAGTGGATTGGCGTTTATTTTCCGATTCGTAGGAGTAAATTCTTTGCCACTAACAATACTATACACGTTTTTAAACTTTCTTTCCTGAACCGTTCCAATGTCTTTCGATACCATTTGAAGCGAACCGCTTTTGCTCTTCTGTGAGGGAGAGGGATTTAACGGGGACCTAACTTCGTAACACCCAGTTCTTCGTATAGGATCTTTTGGGTCGTGGTCTTTGAAATGCCCAAAGATGCCTCTCTCTCCCGGCAGTTATCCTCAATTAGCTGACGAACCACGTCAATGTTTTGCTGTATGACTGCTGTTTTGGGTGGACGTAGTCTGGGTTGGTAATGCTTTAGTCTCAAACACAGAAACCATTTCAGCTAGACATTGCTGTTGGGATAACCCTCTCCGAAAATTCTAAAAAATTATTGCTCGAGAATGTTTTTGGCTAATTTCAAAAATGAACTGTATCTACACGACTTGTATCGCAATGAAACTTTTGATTTATGTCAAAATATTGAGGTTACATTTTTGTCGGAAGGTTTTATTTGTGGCGCCCTCTAAGCAACTATATGCAAAACCAAAAAGACACACCTCCTACATTATCCATATTTTTCAAAATCATTCACTATATATAATTAATTGCAATTGAAGACGCTTAGCCTAATCTTTATTTATTCGTTACAATTACCCTAGAAGCTTTTTCCAATTCTCCGTTTTTTATCAAAACAAAGTTTAGCTTTACTCTCATAATTTGCTTTAAACTTCAGAAACAACATAACGTATGGGCCAGAGCACATACTTTCTCGTAATGACGAAAAGAAAATGAAAAAAAAAAACAAGTTGTCGAGTTCCCAACAATCTGACAAACTACCCAATTTTTTACATCGGAAAACTCTGGTAACACAGCTTGTAATTTATGTCATTCATTAGCCCCAAAGTTGATGATAAATGTTTACCAGTACTTTTTAGGAACGGATTAAACTGGGTGTTGGGAGTTTTATTAAAAGATCTCATTATGAACTTTTTTTACGGAAAACATGATGAGAAGAGCTTATTATTACTTTTTTAGGTGACGAGGGTGGGCGACATCTCAAATTTAATAAACTTAATAAAAAAGCACCAGAGTGATTGTAAAATCGAGTGAAAAGTGGTTGGCTTTATGATGTTTTAATAACCGGTAATAAAGGGTGCCAAATTTTAGCCTGGATATACAGGAATTAAGTAATAAAGGAAAATAAGGAAGGCTATAAAAAAGTTATATTCATCAAGGATTTTTTAATTATGAATGTATGGGTATTACAAAGCTTATTTATTTATATACAACTCTTGTCAACAGTGTTTAGTCGTACATATTAAAGCTATAATTTAATGCAATATACATTACCATACAGGTTTATATAATACTAACACGTTACGGTTTATGAAATTGGTGTATTGTTTTTAATGCACTGGGACTTCTGCAACATTTTTGAAATTTTAAGAGATATACAAGAAATGTGTATGGTGGAATGTTCATATTCCTCCAGATTTCTTATATATTTCAATATTGACACTGGCTGTCTTTCTTTATTCATTCTGGGTTTCTAGTACTTTACTGACAAAGTTATATCTAGTAGTTTTTCCACTGTGTTTCTCCAATCTACCTGGTTCTCTACCTCCCTTTCCCTTTGATTTTCCCGATAGTTTTAACCTTTTCATATTGTTGGAATGACTGAATAATGCTAATATCCTTGTAAGTACGAAGCTAGAGAGACGCCGTGGGTTGCTATTCCCCTTAAAAATGCCAGTTTTGGGCATCTTTTGTGTAATGGCATGATTATATGTCTGGCCAAAGCATAATCTTTTCATTAGCATGATGTTGGTGGACAAACTGAAGCCATTTGGAAAGTAAGTTATCAATATAGCTTTAACTATTCAAAGTTTCACCCCTCACTCAGACAAAAGTTCGGGATACTGTATATTTCCCTTCATTTCAGAATTACTCAAAGTTAAATACTTTTCTTCATGTGCAATAATGATTTTTTCATTGGCAAAGTATTACCCGTCCCAGTTGACCACAGCATCTTGGTATACAAAGGAGTTGCGCTTTAGAGTATTTGGGGCATATACATCTCTTTTGTTATTTAAGACTATTCCTTCTCAATTCCAACGATATCGTACTCTTAGAAGATCTGCATTGACAAGCCAGTCTTATCGTTGACATTCTAACCTGGTTTTTGCTCTTCTCACAAATATCTCTGTCCTCTGTACGGTAAATGAACACTTTGTGTTCCACTTTTTGGGAGATTTAGAGATGGTGTTCCTGTTCCCACTCCACTATTGTTCTATGAATGCTTCTGCGTAAAATGTTTTAATTCTGGAATATTCGACAGATCTCAGCTTTAACAGCCAGCCAGTGTCAAATAACCTGTAGAAACTTTTTCTTATTTCTAATTTATAGGTTAGCTTTAAGTGAAAACTTCGAAATAAATAAATCTCAACTGGCATTAAGCAAAGCAAATATACTTTTGTTTCCTAAGGCAGCTTGATATTATTTTCTTTTTATTAAAATTAAAGCCAATGAATTTTGTGACAAAAATTGTTATGACAGACGTAATTAGAAAGATTCGTCTATTATACATCTTAAATTCTTTCATTCTTCTTATATGTGATATTCTAATGGTCCAGGTTTCAAAAGAATAATTTAATATTGAGAAAAGAAAGTGTTCGTGGCATAAGTAATGTATGGTTTTCAACTAGCTTGTCCCATACGTGTCAAAACGTTCAGGGAATGTGTTCGGTACCGAAACAACTCTCTACGTTGGTAGCGAATGGGTATGCTGATTTTTTATTGCACATATTGTTTAGTTGCCGTTAGGATCTTGTCTTTACTTTCTTTGGATAGTACATACAAGCTATTTGAATCGATTTTTGTTATCCCTTTTTTAGTGATATTCTTTGTTCTCTACTTCATTCAATTTCAAGATAAGTTCGGGGTAAACAGTTTCAGATACGTGATCGGTGGTTGTGTCGTATCCTCAAAGCTTGTCATTTTTTAGCACTTAATTTCTAACCAATGGCAAGCTGTGACGACATACACGCTCACCGATCACGTGTCTGAAACTGTGTACCTCGAGGTTATCTTGAAATTGAATGAAGTATAGTAGTTTTAAAGTATGGTATGGATACATTTGTTTATTGTTCGTTTTAGTTTAATTGTTCTAATCGTTTTTATAAAAGCATCTTTTGCTTATGCCTATAATTATTTTCTTTTTCAAGATATTCATATTTGCAAATATGGATGACTTATCTTCGTCAACATTCTTTACCTCGAGCTTATCTTGAAATTGAATGAAGTATAGTAGTTTTAAAGTATGATATGAAAACATAGGTTACAGATGATAAATTTTTTATTGTTGTTCTTTTTATTGTACCAAGTGTATGGTCGCTATTCTATCATCTAGACTTGGATAAGACCTAGGTTTAATTAAGGTTAAGGTATTTGATTAACAGTTGTGTGAATATTTTCTTAATTGTTTAGTAATATTTCACTTTCTATATACTTAATGTTTATCGTGTGTGAAGTTCTATTTAGAAGACTTTTCACTGTGTATTATTATTTGTCCGTGTTTTAAAAGACATTTGAAATAATAAAAATATATCTTAAACCATAAAAACAGTTCCTATTATTTTATAAGAATATTTCATATGTGTAACAAAAATATGGTAGATTTTTTAAATAAATATATTTAATAACAGCTCTTGCTGATCTGATTACGTTAAAAGTGTAACTTACTATTATGCGGTAATATTTTACTAAAGTATTATTTCTGTAACGTATTGTAACAGTCCATGAAGCAACTTGAAGGTGAGTAATTTGCTCAAGGTTAGAATGTACGTAATTTTTCGCTAGAAAGAGTACATTGAATAGGTAGATATATCACTTTCTTGATCTATTACTCTACGGCCGTATATACACTGATAAAAATAATGATAAAAATTACTCAATAGATCATGTGTATTGTGTGTTGTCTAAACTAAATATTTATTTTTAAATGGACAATAAAAATATTTTGAACTTAGCCTAAATTTCTTTTTTGAGTAAAACTTAAAATGTGTCATTAAAATAATGCCTTCATGCGCCAAGAAAGGAAATTGTAATTGGAAATTTAATTACAATTGCTTCAATAATGGAAACGATATGGACACATATACAAGTTACTCAAAATACACATATAAACAAACATTTGCCGATGATCTGCTGATAATCCAAAAATTCTGAAAGTGAGCTACAAAGAACCATTTGCATATTACAATATCTAATGTGTAAGAATTTTAATCTGAAAATAACAACAAAAAGACATTTAAAAAACTTCTGATATTTGAAGCTAAATACTCTTTTATCTAATTGTTAATTACGTTCTAATTGAGAATTGATAAACTCTGACGCAGTTGTATATATAACAAGTGAATTTTGTAACTTCCCTTTACGAACATATCTTTTAAAGTATCTAAACAAATTAACTAAAACTTTTGCCAATCATTTAATTACAAATAATCATAAATTCAACCGCATTTGTATATTTTACAAATACCACAAAACTGTCGATTAACTGAGGGAATATTTGCACAGAGTCATTGTCAGAAACATGCAACACAAAAATTCCTACCACTCATTATTAATATCTCAAATAAACTCACTGTTGCAGACTACTTTTAATGGAAAAAAGGAGAATAATCATGAATAATACAAGTGCATATTCATTAATATCTATTAAAAACGTTCCATTTGTAAGTACTAATCTATAATCTATCATAAATTTTCAAAAATAAACATTTAATCCTTTAATTCGTTTTTTTTTTAATTGGCGAAGTTGTATTGTGTTGATAAACTTCACGTGAATGTTTTACTTTTATGTAACAATTAATATTGTATATGCGCATATAAACATATGTTATCACGTAAGGCTTTTATGACCTGGAAACCAGTTTTATGCAACAGAAACCTGTCAATGAACATTCGTAAGAAGGTCCTGAAATGTTATGTTTGGTCGATCCTATTGTATGGTTGTGAGACATGGACGTTAAAAACCACAATGCTAAACAAGTTAGAAGCATTCGAAATGTGGTGCTATAGACGAATCCTAAAGATATCGTGGGTTTCGCACACTTCCAATGAAGATGTTCTTCAAATGATCAACTCAGAACGTCTGCTCATAAACACCATAAAGAGGAGAAAAACAGAATACTTCGGCCATATAATTAGAGGACCCAAATACCATTTACTTCGCCTTATAATACAAGGAAAAGTGAAAGGAAAGAGATGGATTAGTCGAAAGAAACTTTCATGGCTGCGTAATATTAGACAATGGTGTGGTTTCACAGTAGAAGAATTATTTCGCGCAGCAGCCGACAGGGAAAGGTTTCAGGAAATTGTAAACATGATGACGGCCAACGTCTGAATACGGACACGGCACCCAAAGAAGAAGAAGATGCGCATATGTGGATGATTAATAACTTCCAACCGCTTCCAGTCAAAATAAAAATTTGACTAACAGCACATTGTAACGGTTATTTTTGCGTACCACATAGGCTATTATTATAAGGTGTTGAAAATTTGGGACAGAAATTGTGGAGCTAGAGATAGAATAAGCAAAATAAACTGGAACAATTGCGAACGGCTACTCAGGGTTTATTTGGAGCTGGGGTCATGGATAAGTGCATAACAAGCTGGGATTGGATTGAAGCAACTACAAAAATGAAACAAAGGACTACTTACATGAGTTTCCTGGTCAAACAAAACACAAGAAGGTTCTCAAGCTATTTAAAATGGACGCCGCTTAGAAGAATCTTCCTGCTGGAAAAAATATAAAAAAGGGTTAGAAACTTTTTTAAAAGAAATAAACAAATTGGTTTAGGAAAAAAATTACATATTTCTTGTTGTCTCACCGCAAACAGTTACAACTATAAATAGTACAAAAAATACTATATAAATAGTTACAAAAATAAATACAAAATGACAAAAAAAACACACTTATTATGTTCTATCCGTTTACAAACTCTAGAAGTTAGAGATACTACAAGAATTTGCAATTGTTACTGGGCGATATTTTGTAGCAGGAATAAATTTTTACAAATGAATAAATATCTTTTTAAATGGGACTATACATAAAGGTTAACCTTTTTTTAAAAACAAAACAAAAACAAAGATCCCAATTTATGATTCGGTATTTACCAAATGTCAAAATAAAACTATCTGTCAGATGTCAACACTAAATTTTAAAACTTGGATAATGAACGCCGATCCATATCGATATTTTGGGCGCCCTTTTTAAAAAATAAATAAACAAAGTAACCGAAGAACACAAACTGCCAATCATATATCGCAACATAACTACTAAATTTTATAGTCGTCAGGATATCAAGTGTACTTTAAAATATTAAAAAGTCCTGAAGTGTGAAAAGTTTTTTTTCTCCAAATCAATTTTCAGAAAACACGTAAGGCTAATTTAGGTAGATTCAGAACAATGGTTTTTCTGAACTATAATTTTTAAAAAGTAAACTGTTAATTAAGCAAAACATTTTTATCAGTGTAAATTTAAAAAGCACTTGCTTTACATCTCATGCCAATTTTAAAGACGTGGTGACATGACAAGTTGAAAATAAATAACATTTCTCGTTGTGTCTGGACGAATAATAAAAAAGCAAAGAAAACTGAAGACAAAAACTCCTATGCAAAACTGCAATGCAAAAATAACATCTTCAAAAAGAAAAAAGAACAGTATTTCAAGGTCATGATACAATAGATACTCGTAAGATACGGTTCAGTGAGATAAAAAGAAGCTATTTAATTACAACCTCCGAGGGATAGGATGGTGGCAACGTCTCCCACATTTTATTTGAATTTTTAAAGAACCTTAAAATAATTAACAAAATATTTATCACCTCTTTAAAAATTCTTAAATTTACCTAATCTTTACCTAATTTTAATCTTTTTCACGGTTCGTTTCGCCACTTGTCTGCCAATCCAGCATATTTTTAACGCACCTATATGTATATAGGTGCGTTAAAAATATGTAATAATTGTAATAATTATTAAGTTCTAAATTTTGGTATTATTTTGAATTTCTGCATTTTATAAAGAGTATAAATGATACTTTTTACATAAAGTAGGGTTTTTGTTATTATTATTATTATTATTAAGGAATAAAACAAACTACTTAACTCAGCAATATATTAAAACAAGAATTGTAACCAAATTAAAAGGTAACTGGGCACTATCAGAGGCAACAAAACGTTTTAACATAAGCAGAACCACAGTTTTTGTATTATTAAAAAATGGAGCGAACAAGAAACTCTTGAAAGAAAGTGAGGGTCTGAAAGATCAAATCTATACTAAATTTAGATATGTAAAAATAAAATTAAGGTTTTGTAATATCTCCATCAGCATTTAAAACAGCTGGATTGATAACATCTGCATGAAAGGAACTATGAAATTGTCTTCTTCAGAGAACTCTTCCCAAACCTGTCGTATATCGTACCACAGCTCTTCAGCACTTTGAGGTATAAAATTACGCCGATACAACCGTTTTATGATAATCCTTCACACATTCTCGATTGGGTTTAAATCTGGACTGTAGCTGGGCCATGGTAACGTTTCGATGTTGTTATTCCGGAGCCACTGGTTTATTAAAATTTCAGTATGAAGAGGACAATTATCTTGTTGAAGGATAAAATTATTTTCTGGATACAACTGTCCTACTCTGGGAAATATGATGTTTATATAATATTCAGATAAGTCTGCCCAACAAACCTGCCATCAATACGCTAACCATTCCCATTCCTCTAGATAAAATCCATCCCCATATATTGGCGCTAAAATGACCAGCTGCTCAATATCTATCAACAGATAGAAGATTAAATCTATTATTATCTGATCTATATACCCCAATTTTGCAAGGTGCAAAACGATAATGGTAAACCTATTAATTGTCTTGGGTTAGCATCAATTGTTTTGTCCTTTTCCCTATGCGGGTCCGTCTTCAGTAATTACATTTATCCATAAGCTTCTATCTTGGATCATACTGTATCTATCTCCTCCACAGACAGATCCTGCCTAAGAGTCTTCCACAGGTGTTATTTGGTCTTTCCCCTACTCCTTCCAGAAACTTTTAACACAGCACTTCTTCATATTGGGTGATCATCATTTCGACATTGAATATCGCTTGACCATTTTAACCTATGCTCATTCTTAGGATCAATTGTAGTCACCTCGAGACTTTACGTAATGTGTCCATTTCTAATTGTATCCTTTATTGCCATTTCACTCATCCACTAAGCGTATTCATTTCTGCCATATGCATTCGTTACCCTTCAATCGCTTTAACTTCTTAACACCTAGTGTTGTACGTCATAGCTAGTGTTATGACAGTTTTTTTAGTTTCATTGGAATCTTCATGTCACACAACACACAACTCACCTCCTTTCCTTTCATCCATCCTGCTCTAACTCTATTGTATTTATTCCCATCTATGTCACCACCTGTGCAATATACCTAAAACTATTACTTTCTACCATATCCTTTGATTACGGCATCTTTGATTTGATATGATATAAACTTAGTTTTTGTTCTGCTTGCTTTAGGCGGTAGTCAATAAACGCCGTACGCCGCGTACAGCGTTAAGCCATACGTCGCGTCGGTATACTTAAGGCGGTAGCACAGTATAAAGGGGTTCCGCCACAGTATAAAGAGTGGAACCTCTTTATACTGTGGCGGTAGTTTCGAAGAAACGCAGTATGCCGCGTACCACATTACGCCATTAGTCTGATACCAAAGAATATAGACGCTTATAGAAGAATCTTTCACTGTTATGTTTGAAAGTTTGCAAAAGATGATCGCACGTTATGAAAAAGAATGAGAGGGTGGCTCGAGAAGGGAGCGGTCATGTCAACGCTATTATTGCTTTTAAAATATGAAAGAGTGGGGCAACTAGTGATGTAACGAATATTCGCATTCGCATTCGCATTCGCGAATATTCGCATATTTTTGCATATTCGCATTTGCATTCGCATTCGCAAAATGTGTGCGAATGTTTTGCGAATATTACACAGTTTGCATTTAGCTCGTTCAGTATCGAAAAGTGGTGAAAAATAAGTCCATATTTCACTATAATTTGATTTACTCATAGTAATAAATCGCTAATCACACTTTAACTAAAAATTCACTTGTATTTGTGCACGAGCAGAGCAGGGCAAGTGGAGTGACTTGTGTCCCGTGAAATTTTTATTGGAACTATAACCAGAGAACTTAGTTCTCTGCTATAACTTTCTCTCTATAACAAGTCAAATTTGATTATAACAAGAGAAAATAAGATCGAAAAACGTGCTTTCTACGTTTTTGGCCCCGACGTGACTATAAATAAATACCTTTTTAAACGACCCCTCAATAAACTTAACCGCCTACAATAAACTTTACAAGTTTACAATAAATACAACTGTTTCACATCTTTACTTTAGCAAATATGATAGAATGATACTGGACAATTTAAAGCAGTTAAAAATGACAGACTTTTTCCAATTGCCTACACACCTCGCGCAAATGAGACTGCCGGCAGTGCCAGAGACAATTAAAATTGCCAAATTAAAAAAAACTGAATATTCGCATTCGCATTCGCATTTGCGAATGTCGGTGGCATATATTCGCATTCGCATTCGCATTCGCGAATGTTTAAAAAATGACATTTGTTACATCACTAGGGGCAACAAATGCAACAGATATTTTTATGTATAATGCCAGAGAACTACGAACACATAATGCCGCGTGGCCGTAGAATAGGATTAAATTTTTGCGTTTTATAATATTTTTAAAGAAAATAATAATATTTTAACTTTTAATAAATGAATCCTATTAGAAAAAATATTATGATTCGAATTTTTAATTTAAATAGGTACAAATCTACAAATAATATTATAGTTAATAAGAAGAACTCTCTTTTTATTAACTATAAAATTAATTCAACCAATAAAGTCATCAATCACCGGAATTAAATATTTCCAAATTTTCTAAATTTAATAATTTCTTCTTTGTTTTTAATATAAAATAACATAAAATGTAAAACACAACACTGTTTTTTCTGCAGAATAATGGAAACATGTCTAAAAAGTTTAATGAAAAGTCCTGAGAAAATCAAATTTTTGGTTGAATTAACCCAAAAATTAACGAAATATTTTAAAAAATTTTTTTGTTAATTTTTGGGCAGAAAAACAGTATAATAAAAATTTATGTGACGGTTTTTCGTTGTGTTGGAACAAACCTATTTTTAATTCAAAGTTATAAAATGTAAAAAATAAATGCTTTGAATATTGTAAATATCATACCTTTTTAAATTTCAAAATTCAAAATTTAACAATTTAATATATTGAAAATAAAGATTTTATTGTGAAAAAAAAAACAAAAAAAGCATGGGATTTTTTTTTAATCGTAGATGCAAAGTTAAATAAATAGCTCCTCCGTTCGTCCTCCTTTCCCACTTTCCCCTAATTACATCTTTCATGAGATAGTTTAAGCCGACTGCCAGATGTGTTTTAAAGTGTAAACCCTAACCAAATCGTCCATTTGAACTGTTCTTCTATAAGCGTCTATATTCTTTGCTGATACTGTGATACTGATAGTCAACGTATCATCTCAAGCATCATTTCTCATTACAAAGACTAGTTATTCGTGTATTACTTTATGTTCCCTTTTGGACTGACCCATATGTGCATTAAAATCATTTATTATCATTTCGTTCTCTTAAAATCTAACTCTGACTAAAAACCTTCGCTGTGCCGATAATACAGGCATTATTGTTAAGAGCTGCAATATCTGTTAAACAAAATGGACACCAAATTAGATTATATTTATATAAATACAAAGAACACTGAAATGATAATGATAAGTCGACCCTTTGTAGTTACAGATAAACAACGAAACTGTATTAATTATAATTTCTATATTCTACTTGCCTATTCGGTAAGTATATTAATCCATAAACTAATAAAGACAGTATCCACGGTGGACAAACTTAAATTAGACATTACAACTTCTCCAATTTCATGAAATTTTGCGAATATTTCAATGCCTTTACCATTGAACAGCTGGGAAGACCCTAATAGCATATAATTTGGGAACTGATCCAACAATAATAATTTGTCACAACCTACATAATCGAATATATATCATTTCTACTACACTGACTGTACTATGAGCAAAATTTGAGCAGTTCCTCTAAGGAGAGTTAGGTCATTAAAGCGTTGTAGTCTCCTTTCCTCGAGTTCCAAAACTATTCCTGGCTCTAAAAGGAGGCGACCAACGAAACTGGAGCTCGGCTTTTAGTTATCTCCCGTTCGGGCGTAATTAACAATAGTTTAGTGTCCTTTATGGTCGTTCAAAATCCGGAAAATGTCACAGATATGCCAGTGCGCCGAGGTCGATATTGGTTTTGCAATTAATAAAACCAGACGATTCCAAGTAATTAAATCGGATTTGGATTTAGATATAAAATGAATTAACTGTATACATTTGGGACGTATACAGAGAGTTCCTAATTGGTTCGTGTTAAGTTGAAAGACAAAGACAATTATGTAATAAGTTTACCCGTAAAAACTATGGAGTTCTGGATAAGCTTTATATATTGTTCTAAAACAAGACAAAAGATATCGACAGAAATTCTAGAATTAAGAACACAGGGAGAAAACAGACTGAGAAACGAATAAAACTTGTCGACCATCTTGAATAAATAGAAAAAATAAAAATGTGAATATGTGAGTGAAAAAATAAAAATATACCAGCCATATATAAACTAAGAGAAAAGTAACCAACCATAATTTGAGGCTACGAGTGCAATAGCGGACTAACCCACAAAAATTCAAAATTTATTTTATTGTAGAATATTTATTAACTGCCTAGTTAAAATCTATCAGCTGCATAGTGAACCAATCTACATTTTTCTATTTGTTACTAGATGGCTGCACTAAAGTAGTTTTGGAACTCCATATTTGATAGAATCTTAGAGAAGCAAAGTGGACCATGCGTAGTTAGTCCACTGTGCTGCTGAAAATGATGTTTTTCTATCATTCTTGATTGATATTTTTGGAAATTGTCATTGTGACTTTTAATTATTGTGAAATATATTTATTCTGTATATAATTTTTAACCAAAATTATCAAATAAGTAATATCTAACATACTTCCATTTATTTAAACCAAAAAATATTCTTAAATAAAGTTATAGTGAATCTCCTAATTTTCACTTTTTTCAAACTCATTTTCTAGCACTTGTTAATATTTGGGTTATTATTATGGCACTCATAGCCTCAATTAAAACCCAGACTTAAAATTACATAGCTGATTGATACGATAACTGATAACTGACCGATATTTTGCAAAAAAAAACAAGATTTTTGTAAAAATCCTTTTAAACTTAAATAATATTAAAACATCGGGAAATTTTTGAATAAAATATTCATCTCAAGTTCAAGGAGATATAGGTATACAAGGATATGTAGGGAATATCATTTTGTGTAAAAAAGTGAATTATAATACTTTATTTGATAGAACTCATAAACTATAAAAGGTATCACAATCTGACTAGAATACCAAGCAATATTTTTCTTTCTGAAATACATCTGGTACAAAAGCTCATATGTTTTGCATACAAATTTGAAAATTTCATAGAATCACGTTTAAAGCCAGGGAAAAACGCGAATAAGTGACCCGTAAGTTTATATATTTTGAATATGTAATGGAGTATAACAGCACCTTGATGGACTATTTCACATTCTTTGCACTAAAACACAGCTGGGTTTCTCTATTTCGAATTCTGAGACGAAGCCTTTTAGTTCGCGTTTTAGAAGCTAGTAGACTTCAATTTCGGTCGGGAAAAAACGATGTTATGTACTTCGTTCTCGACGCTAAAATTTTATTTTAAGCATGAATGGTGGCTAGACGGTGAGAAATGCGTGGTAAATAGAGTAAGTACATTTTCGTGCCTCCATTTTTAAAATATATAACGTTACAACAGTCAAAAATATATATATAAAATTATGAAAAGACGATTCCAATGAAAGGAGATTATTTCCAGTAATTATTGTCGGCACACTTTTATAAAAGGTGTATTTATTTTAAACAAATCTTACAGGCTACATTACATAACGTTTTCTAACTAAATAGGCCATCTTCAGTGCCGATACCTAAAATAAGTATCATCGTCATCATTCTAGCTTTACAGCTCTGCGTAGATTCCCAGTAGTCCCTATCCATCCCCTTTCTCCGCCAAGCACGTATTCCTACATTTCTCATTTCTTTATCGATGTTATCAATGAACTATGTTCTGGGTCTTCCTCTTCTTCTCTGACCAATGGGTAACTTTTAGTATATGGTATAATTAATTTTAAAAAATAATGTAAAAACTACAGACGAATCAGTATCCACATATTGTGTTTGAAGAAAGTGAGCCTATGCAAAACATACGTAGAAGCTTTAGAGAAGCAAAAAACCAATAAGAGCAGTAAAAGGGGGAAACGAAATTGAAGAGAAACTCACATACGGGAGTTTCGATAGAAAGCAAATGCTTCCATAAATTCTTTCGTCGCAAATGTGCAATAATAGCCTATGATAAAAACTGTACACAACATTCACAAGCAAATTAAAACAGAGTAATATAATAAGTGGATACTCATGAGGTAAAACGTACGTAACCATACAAAAAATGGACTTCACTACTAAATTAATTGCTGTGGTTACCAAAATTTAACAGAAACAAAAATGGCAATATACAAATAAGTGGTACAAACTAGTTTCACATATCCACTGTCACATGATACGAAGATTAAAAATAAATTAAAAACAGTATTGATGGATTTCGTGAGATGATCATACCTTATATAATTGAGACTATGATCATATTCTTCTTCTTCTTCTTCTAGTACCGTCTCCACTGATAAAGGTTGATTATTACCATTGCAAATTCGTCTCTATTTTCTGCTTTTCTTAAGAGCGTCTGTGTCTTTGACCCGGTCCAGTCGAGAATGTTTTTCAGCTAGGATATTTGTCATCTACCAAGACCCCTTTTTCCTTCGATTTTACCCTTCATAATCAGCTGCAACAATTCGTATTTGTCATTTCTAAGTATGTGCCCCAAATATGCTGTCTTTCGCCTCTTAATGGTGGTAAAAAATTCTCTGTCTCTTCCCCTTCTGTGCAAAACCGTTTCGTTCGTAATATGATCGGTCCATGGTATCTTCAAAATTCTCCTAAAAAGCCACATCTCAAAAGCTTCCAGTTTTCTCATTAAGTCAACATTAACAGTTGAGGCTTCGACACCATAAAGAAGAATAGAGTGGATATAACATTTTACCATCCGATATCGGATTTGCAGATTGAGTCTTTGTTTACTCAAAAATTTCCTCATCTTCAAAGAGGCTGCTCTTGATTTCATTTTGCCCACTTGCTCAATATCTTCATTTTGTTATCTGGATCCTTGTAATGACTTTGCCCCTCTTACTGATAACCATGGTTTTTGTTTTCTTTGTATTTATTGTTAAACCAAACTGTTTCCCAGTATCACAAATTGTATTTAGTAACGTCTGCAGGTCTGTCTCACTTTCAGCGATAATGACTGTATCGTCAGCATAACTGGCGTTATTTATATTTTCACCATTTATCTTAATCCCTTCTGTACAGTTTTCCATTGATTGCGTAAATAACTCTTCGGAATATATATATTAAATAGTAATGGTAAAAGTATACAGCCCTGTCTCGCTCCTCTACTTATCTGTTGTGCATCCGTGCTATTTCCATCTAATGTTACCACAGCCTGTTGGTTTCAATAGAGATTTCTCACTATGTTAATGTCCTTTTTGTAGAGTAGCTTTCTCTTTAGACATTTCATGAGAATGTTATGTCTAACTTTGTCGAAAGCTTTCTCATAGTCTATAAACGCAACGAAACGATCTTTTTGTTGGTCTCGATATTTTTGCGCAAGAGGTGTGAAACTATACAGAGCTTCCACTGTTCCAAAGCCGTTACGAAAGCCAAACTGTCGATTACTCATATCCGCTTCGCCTTTTCTGAATATTCTTGCATGTATAATCTTTAAAAATGTTTTTAATAAGTGTGACATTAAGCTGATTAATCTATAGTCATTACAGTGTTTACAACATATTCTAAATAAAGATTTAGACGGGGGATAAAAAGAGTTCATATCATAATAAATAATACATATAGAATCTTAAGAGCTGCTTTGGCACGGATACGTGATGAGGATCTAAGGCCAAGAGAAAACATATAAGTATGTATGAAAAGAATAAACGCGTTATGCATTTACTAAATTACGAATCAAATTCTTTTTATCTAAGAGCAGAAGTGTACGAACTTATCACTTTATAACACCCCATAAAATTATTAAACCCTTCGAGATATTGTAAACTGATCACCATCATTCTTTGGAGATCCGTAAACTCATCACCGTAGATTGCTAAACGTATTACCAGCATCCGGAAGATTACCTGTTACATTTCTTCTCTACTTGGCAATCTATTAAATTCAGAAATTATTTCAAGCAAATTCCTTAAAAGCTCTCAAATTGCTTAAATTAAAAATAATTAGAAAGCTCTCAGTGAATAGGAGTTGGAAAGTCGGATTTGACAGGATACAGCTATGATGATATGATGAAGAATAGGAAGGTATTTTATAGATGTAATAATAATATTTGTATATTTGTAAAGAAGTTTAGAATTATTATAGCTCAAATATTAAAATAATGTTAAACTTTTATAAGAAGCGGTATAAATAATGTTTCAGAACGTTAGAAAGTCAGTTCACTGCGAATATCCTGTGCTCTCGACTCGACCTTAGACTCCAGAGCCATAAATTACAGTCATTACTCTAAAATTAATTACTAATCCACTATTCAAAGGGGTGTGCCTGCAGAGTTGACCTTTTCCTCCTACCTCTTTCTGTCTTTTTTCAGCGCGCGTAAATTGACCCTCGCACGGGAAAACGAAATAGCAGACGGTCTTCGCGTCATACAACCAAAGTCGACTTGACGAATGGCAAAAAATTAGTGATATGTAGTGTGTTTCGCATTACCACTGGCAGGTAATGGAATTAATTGCGGGAAGATATTTTGTCGTCTCTAATTTGATTTCGTTGCAAACCGAACAACAGTTTAATTAATCACTAGCGCCAATTATGCTGGGTAATTACCGTAGCCATCGATGTACCGTGAATAAAAATTTGTACATATATTTTTTCTTTATTATCCAATTACCCGGGAATGTTTTTCGTCATATAAGAGAAAATTTGTTGAAGCAAGGGATGAAGTAACAATTTAATGTATCTGTTACTATTGGCAGTGGTTCACAAGTACACTAAAAAAACGTGTAATTCTGATCCAACAAAAATTAACAAAACGGTTAAATAAAATTAGTATCTATTATCACACACAATATGGCAAACTTAGTGAAAACGGGAACGGTTTCTCTAACACCGTCTAACACTAAGTGTAGCTAAATAAATCCGTGGCTCTCTGGTAAAAGGGCATATCTATGCAAAATGAAATTGTTCAGGAGACGAAATTGAAAGTTCAACATTTTTCAAAGGTGTTACTTTAGCCATTTCTTGGCATATTATAATGAAAGAGAATCTAATAAACCAACTTTTGCTGCATATAAACAATTCATACCTTATTCTAATTTGAACTTATTAGTAGTTTTCTTTAACAAGGTATTCATATATATCCTTTTACTCAAATGTAAATGTTATTATGTATGAAATATACAATATACTAATATACTACCTTAATACTGAAAGGCTGATATTAATAAAAGGGTTTATTTACCATTAATGGTTTCTATTTTAATGAAAAATGGAAAAGAAGGTGAATATTGAAATTAAATTATTGTGCGCTGCAGAAAGAGGTCATTTATCACTTTTTTATCCATCAAGTTAGACGTCTTTAACGTTTTCATCCGATGGAATAGACCTATAGTAGTCGTGGAAGACATCGGGTATTAACGGTATGTCAATTAGGTCCTTCTTCTTATTCGTTGAGATGTCGAAAGGACCACCGTAGGACCGTTCAGGGTTCAGATGGCTGCGGAAACGGCCTCTATGGTGATAGTCTTATAATCTAACTAACACGTTTGGAGTAATCACTCATATTCCAGTACTCTGTAAAAAAATTGCAAGCGGTTTTCATCTGTAATTCTTTCAGCAGATTTAAGCTTACAAGAGTCTAGTGGCTTGCACTGTCTTGCTAACACTGTCTTTCCTTTCTGTGTTTGATATTGGAGTGCAGCATTCCATTTTCTTTTCCTTACACTGTGGATTTCTCTAGCTCTACCTTTCAAGCTAATTCTCTTTTTTTCTTTTGTGATTCATTTCTGAAAGGGGTAGCATATTTTCACGCGAAGAGCAAGAAACAGATGATTCAACGTCCACTGATCTCCTAGCAGGTGGTTGATAGACATGATCATCATCAGAATCCAATGCATCGCGGAAATCTGAAAATACTGTGGTTTCGGAATCTTCTGGGATTTCATTGTTTGAAAGATCTGCTGACGTAGTAGGTGTAATGTCCGCAATTCGATATTCCTCCATTACTTCCGTAGATGGAGCTGCTTGTTATTTTAATCTTTACCTTACCTAACTACTACTAAAATCACTATTAACTATTACTAAAATCATAATTATCCACTAGGAAACTAAGTTCCTGTAGCTGGCTGTATACCATGTGTCACAAAATTGTTTTATTTTAAATCCTTTAATAAAAGGTATATAATAAAATACTCAAAGCACTATATTACAATTACATTACAGAACGTTTTCAGAATGAAAATTCCATCATCAGTGTAATGAAGTATACATGCTATGAGCCACTAAAATATATGGGTAAAAAGCCGTTAAATTTTGTTAATTTAAAATTTTGTTACATTATATGTTATTACAAATTAAGATGTTCAAGTTACCGTTGGAATTGGTAACATGGCGACGTACGACTCTACATAGTTTTCAGCACCATTTAAACTCTGTCCAGATATCACTGTGGTGCCAAGTAGGTGGAGATGTCTAAAGGTTCCAAGCAACTATGAGAGAAGTTTATTCTACAAAAAAAGTGCTGATAAACATTTTTGTTTAAATTTTCCTCCCCTATGAGGTGGGGTTTTAGCGGGAAGCCGGGGGTAGAAGTGGCAAACTTGTTTGCTTCTTTTTGGGGTCCCAAAATTGACATTCTTGACAAAATTTAGCCAGTTCGTATGATTTTATGGGTCAAATCTCAAGCTGCAGTACTTGGGACATATAATGAGAAATCAAGGCAGATTCGAGCTGCTTCAATGCATTTTGCAAGGTAAAATTTAAGGAAAAAGGGCCCCAGGACGAAGAAGAATATCCTGGCTGGCTAACCTGAGAGCATAGAATAGACCTATATAGCGTATAGAAAGACCTCAACACAGCTATTCCATATAGCAAACAGCAAAGTCATCACAGAATGTGATGACTTTGTTGTTTGCTATGGACAGGCACACTAAGAAGAAGAAATCTCTGACGAATGGACTGATCATAGATCATAGTATTGCGGTATTCGATTTTTCTCTACCAAGCTGTAATATATAATGTTCAATATAGAAAAGTGAGGTCAAATTGCAGACAGGCCCAAAACAAATTAAAAATCTTCTTTTTAAATTTGATATTTGATCCTGAAAATATGAAAATACTTTTCATTTTAACCAATAAAAACATTACAAATATATTTTTAAATAAATAAAACCATCAAATTGACTTTTAGATCTTTACAAATATTGCATCAGTTTTTAAATTTTAAAATTTTCTGTATAATGGAAAAATAAACAGATATATTGTATCGCATTTTTTATATACGGAATGCATAATCATTTTATTTTTAGCACGTGCATATTCTGCCGTTTCTGCGTGGGTTAGTTTATATTATGTAGTAGGTTGTTAAACTCGTTTATTTTGGCTGAATTATAGTATTTTTCTTTTGTTTGTTTTTGAGTTTTAAGCTTTCAGCAGAGCAAAAAACAAATGTTATTGAAATAACTTCCTCACAGATAGATGACACTTAACAGTATTCAGATCCAAAGTACATAATTTTCCGGAAAAGTGGATTGGTCTTTGGTGAAATAAATATGCAAATTACATATACAGATTACAGCTTTTAGTGGAGTTCCTGGAGCATTCAAAACCGTAAAACCTCGGATTAGAGTTACAGTGAATGAATTAAAATGATCGATGTGGGATATTGTTTTTTAAACTACAAATCGCAATGTTCACCCAAAATTTTTTTGTGCACTCTATTTTTTTTATTGTTTAAACAAATTATTATAAAAAATTAATGTTTGACCATATATTTTCACTTTAAACATTTTTTTTATTTATATGTTAAATTGAAATAGAGAGATATGAGATGAAATATCCAAGAGATGGTATACAACCTCGATGGCCTATCAAGCGTTTAAAGACACTATAAACCGTCTATATTCTTTGACACTACCACCAGAATCTGAATTTATCAAACACGGAAATATCCCTCTGCAAATATATCCAGCAAGCGTTGTCACAATTAATTTTTAAAAATCTTATGGAACACAATACAGGTTTTGCAAATGTACTGAATGATGAAGATAACTCTATGATTTTTGAAATGTTGAACTACACTGAAATAACTGAAAACCACGGATTTCAAACGCTTACTAAAATATTTGAAAATAAGCTACTTGAGCTTGAAAATAAAAATAAATCTACAAAACTATTTATATATATTTGTGGTTTGTGGATTGATTTTTAAATGAGAATTGACCCACATCATCTTTCAGCAACCCCCAAGCCAAATCAACTTCATAATAAGGAAATGAAATATGGACACTAATGATGATAGTGCAATGGGACATAACTAGTGAAACGATTCAGTATCTTAGACCTGACTACGTCATAGTGAAATTATACAACTTTTGGAAGAAGACAATTTAGAACTATTATCAAGACTCTTCAACAGTATATATAAGACTGGTACAATTCCACAAGATTGGTTAACGTCTACGCTTGTGCCTATTCCTAAATCAAATCTCAAGCCCCATATTCTGAAGCTATTTCTAAAAATTATCCATAACAGAATTTACAAAAAATTCGAAGAAGATATGGGTCTGGAACAATTTGGCTTTCGAAACGGTATGGGAACTCGAGAAGCTTTGTTCAGTTTTATTGTTCTCATGCAAAAGTGCCTGGATCAACAAAAAGATGTCTACTTGTGCTTTATAGATTATGAAAAGGCTTTTGACAAAGTCAAACACGATCAGCTAATAGAATGCTTGCAAAAAAAGAACCTGAATCCAAACGAGATTAATACAATACGTGAACTCTACTATAACCAAAACGCCTCTGTCAGAACTGAAATGGGTGATATTGAAACCATAAACATCCAAACAAGAGTTAGATAAGGTTGTATACTATCACCATTATTATTCAACTTGTACTCAGAGGACATCTTTGCACATGCTCTAGATGAAGCACAAGAAGGAATAACAGTCAATGGAAAAATCGTGAACAATATCCGGTATGCCGATGATACAGTACTGATTGCTGGCAGTGAAGAAGAACTACAAATTCTGTAGTATTTTCACAACGAAAGTAGTGCGAGAAGGAGAACTGTACGGCCTTAAGGTGAATGTAAAAAAAAACCAAAACAATGGTAATTTAAAAAAAAAACACACACCAGTTATAAACATACTAGTCCACAACAATCAAGTTGAACAAGTGAAAAAGTTTAAGTATCTAGGCTGTTGGATATATGAAACGTTAGACCAAGAACAAGAGGTTAAATGTAGAATAGAACAGGCAAGAAACACCTTCTTAAAGATGCGACAGTTACTCACTACCCGTAATCTTGATTTGTCCCTACGATACTGCATGATAAAGTGTTATGTATATAGTGTACTATTACACGGCGTGGAAGCTTGGACGTTAACAGGCAGCTCGTTACGACGTTTAGAGAGCTTTGAGATGTGGGTATTTCGTCGCATGCTGAAAATTTCATGGACCGACCGGCCGCGAGAAATAAAGAAGTTTTAAAGCGTATGAATAGAGAACGTAAACTCACAGAAATTGTCAAGACGCGTAAAACGTCTTATCTTGGACACATATTTAGACACAACAGGTATAACTTCCTTCAGCTTATTATAGAAGAGAAAATAGAAGGCAGACACGGCCCGGGTAGACGACAAATGACCTGGCTGCGCAACATCAGAGATTGGACAGGATTAGACTTTCAATTTCAAAGTTTAATAAAGCAAGACCAAAATAGGGAAGACTTTGCAGAGGTCATCGCCAACCTTCGCTAACAAGACGGCACCCAAAGAAGAAGAAGATATTTTTTATTGTACAATAATAAGCGGAAATGCGGGAATCGCCTCTCCAATTAGATATTAAAATTTGAAGATATGCAATATATCACCCTCTTATAAATAATTTTATTTAGATACGGATTCATGACGTGAAAAAACTATAAAATTACATAGCAGAAAAGTTTGAAGATAATAACAAACTCGCTAGAAATGTGTCAAGTTTTTTTTTGTGTTTAGACTACAACATTTTTGTAACTACCATCTTTTAGATAAATTATTTATAATACAAATAATATAAGTCATAAATAAAATAATCTTTATTGTGTAGTAACTAAAATATAAAAAATTTTACAATATAAAAGATGACAAGTACAGATGAGTACATTTTAATATCCAACACAAGATAAACAAATATTTTTAAAACTGAGATGATACTAGAGAAAATAGAGGAGATTCGGGGAATCCTGTATTCAGCATTATATAGTGACTGGCCGGATTTGAGTGATAAAATCAATATAAAGAGTATGTCAATTGTGAATTATTAAATTATTAAAAAATTCTTGAAATATCAATCTCTTAAATCTCTTATAACCTTCACGATCGCCGCTTATGTAAATTTGAACAAGAAATTCGATTCTTGCTGGATAGATAATTCGGAGGATAACAAATACTACACAATTCTCTCAAGGATACTTTGGGGGAAGTTTGTTTAGTTTTATTGATGAAAATTAATGAAGGTAAGGTCATCAAGGGCTGCTCGTGACCCAGAACCGATGGACTATCGTATAACTCATTAGACCAGGTAATGAGGTACTTCTAGTTTCGAATTAATCGGTAGTAATTTATAAAGTGTCTGAAAATTATGGTTTTGTACACAATACTGATTTGTGTTTTTCTTAATATGTGTTTATTACTAGATTTTTATACTATGTCGCCCAAATATAAATAAAAATATGTGTTACGTAATTTGTCAGTCTCTGGTCGGATTATACACAAAAATTTTAGTAGCTAAAATGTACAAAAGGAAAAACATTGATAAGAAAATAATAGATTATGATACGCTCGGAGGAAAGGTTTCCGCAGTTAGTATAATCCCCCCACAGTGGAGGCTCACTACGATAGTACTGCAGTGAACCTGAACAGTGTCGTGTCTCGAGGTTCAGGAAACTGAGATTCCGGAAGCCCCGAAGAAGACATCAGAGAGGATGTCGAAAGCTCGGCGCAGTGACAATCGACGCGGTTCAACTCGGAAGTCTAATAAGATTAATCTTAGTTGTATGTTTATTTTGTAATAATTTCGTTTTTTTTTTATATATAAATATTTAGATAACCGTTTGATATCGCCTAACTTCGTGCAGCCAATTTTGCTTAGTTGATCTTCGATTCGTGTAACCTCCTGGCTTAGGTTTTAGTGTTAACGACTATTTATGTTGACCAGACTGACGACTTTACATGCTCTCCAAAGCACGGTAGCGGCTCACTTAAAAAAGAAATTGAAATTAAAAAGTTTCTGTGCTACCAGAAACACCAGAAATCCTTTCAGGTGTATATAAAATAAAAAATAAAAATAAAAACGTATATTATCTTAAATATTTCAACAATATGTTATACTTATTATTTTCTTCATTCTTCTGAGTCATCGTTCCGCTTCTGCACCGCTGACTTCGTTATACTGCATCCTCTTCGGGTAACTCATCTATATGCTGCTGGGCTCTGGACTCCTTTTCTGTAGGTACTAGCTTCGGCAGCGTACCAACGTCCCTGTTTGGCTGTCTTCAGCAACCACCTGACTAGACCCTGATTAGATGGTCAATAAATCCTATGAGTTTCTTGATGTATCCTTTACATCAGAGAATATCTCTGGTATGATGGTAGAAATTTCTGATCATTCCTGTGTTGTGTAGCTGACCATTTCTTGGATGATTGAATTTGTGACTCTTTCTTGCCATGGCGGTCCTTGTATGATTCTGTAGTATGCCGTATCTGATCCCTTGACCTTCTTCCAGTTGGTCTCTACTGTGCAACTCCAGATAATATCACCGCTCTAACGGTACAACTGAATCTTCTTGGACTGCAATAGACTGCTGGTTCTGAATATGCATCAATCTCGTTGCCACTGATACTTTTCTTTTGATTTCTTGTAAAGTTTAGTTTTCTGTTTAATTTCTATTTCTATTTCTAATTAAACAGAAATAGAAGAAATGTTTCATCATCATATAACGGGGGTCCTACGGCGATTGCCGCTTCCCGCATTTCAGCCTCCATCTTTTCCTATCTCTCCAATCTCCCTCTCGTAAGCCTCTAGATTGCATTGTTTTTGTAATTTCTCTTCTCCAGGAATTTGGTGGTCTTCCCCTTTTCCTTCTTTCTGGCGGAACATACATTAAGGCTTTCTTTGGCCACCGTTCCTCCTTCATTCTCATCACGTGACCATACCATTGTAATTGCCTTCCTTGTATTCTATCTGAAAGAGTATCTCTAATTCCTGTACGGTTTCGTATTTCCTCATTCCTGATTCTTTCCATTCTCGATACTCGACATGACCTTCTAAGATAATCCATTTCCACAAATCCTACTTTATCTCGTTCATTCTTTGTCATCGTCCAACATTCGGCACCATATGTGGTAATTGGTTCTACAATTGCTCTGTATACGCGAAGTTTGGTATGCATCTTTATTTTATTAGACCACAGTAATAAATTCAGTATTCGGATGCATTTTTTCCCTTGGGTTATTCGGTTTTTTACATCTATCTTAACTCTGCCATCTGCTGATATGATGCTTCCTAGATATTTATACTGGTTGCAGCCTTTTATGACTGCGTTTTCAACCCTCAGATCTGTGGTATTTCCTCCAATTTTTAAATATTCCGTTTTGCTTATGTTTACAGTAAGCCCCCATTTGGCATATTCCTCAAATAATTTTCGATTCATATAATTTATATCTTCCTCATCGGTTGCAACCACCACCTGATCATCTGCAAACAACAATGTATACAGAGTTTCTTGTCCCACTTCGATGCCCATAAATCTACATTTATTTCTCCAATTCCTCAATGCTTCTTGGACGTATATTTTAAAGAGTCTCGGTGACAAACAGCATCCTTGCTTTAGGCCTTTAGTGACTTTAAATTCATTTGAGGTTCTGGTTCCAATTTTTACACAACTAACTGCATTTTCGTACAATTTATATATCGCTCGGATATACGTCGAATCCAATCCGGACCTTTTGAGGACCTCAAACATTTTCTTTAACGGGACACTATCATATGCTTTCTCAAGGTCTATAAATACCAAATGGGTCTCTCTACTTCTTTCGACACGCTTTTCAATTATTTGTCGTAGGATAAATATATTATCAAGGCAGGATCTCCCGGTACGAAAGCCGCTTTGTTCTTCAATATCTTGTATCTGTCTTTCAACCCTCTTCTTTAATATTCTGCCGTACAACCGGCCCACAGAGCTCGTCACACTAATACCTCTATAATTGGAACAGTCTCTTTTATTCCCTCTCTTATATATGGAGCTTATATAAGATTTATTCCAATCTTTAGGAATTTCCTGGTCTCCACACATACATTTATTGAAAAGGTCTACTATTAATTCTAAAAGTGCAGTCGGCCCATATTTAACCAGCTCTATGGGAATGTCTCCAGGCTCTGCGGCTTTTCCGTTTTTAACCTCTTTTAAGGTTTCCGTCAATTCAGATAATGTTATTATAGGGATTTCCTGTCTTTCGTCTCTGTTGTCTATTAATTCCCTTATCTTTTCCCATCTGTACTCTACTCTATCCTCTTTCAGCAGTTTCGTATAATATTCTTCCCATTCTTCCCAAGAAATGTTTAATTTCTTCTATTTCTGTTTAATTTCTCTTATCTTCTATTTCAGTATTTGACGATATCTTCGCTCTGGATTCTGTTTCTTCTTATTATTGTTTCTTCTGTGGGTGGTTCGTATTGCTGTGTAAAGATGATGACCTGTTTTCTCCTCGTATTGATTTTTCCTTCATTTGTTTTGTGTTGTCTTTTGTTGGTTATAGTGTAAATCGCTGTGTCGTCTACGTAGAAGGCTGTGTTTTTTCTGGCATCAGTGAACAAATCTGTAACAAAATGTTATATAGTAAGTTCTGTTAGTCAAATATGTGTCATAGACACGTAGACATAGACTAACTACTGGGGAAGTCTACTTCTTTCCATCTTGTACTAGGACTTTTCCATTTCCATTTTTTCCTTTTTTCCTATAAAACTTATTTAGTTAATGTTTTTTTTTTAATGCTAAATTTAAACTGTGTTTTTTCTTCAGTATTGCTGTTATTTCTTATTTTTTGAAAAGGTTTTTACTACTTTCCTTTATAAATCACTATTTTGTTTTCATTTATATTTATTTTAATGAACCTCATGTCATATTCGAATAATAGTGTCTTTATACATAGTATTGGAAGTAATTCTAAAATTATATCTGATACATTTTTTCTGAGTATATATTGCAGTTCCTTTGAGACCACACTCGTTGCTGTCGACCTAAAACAATCCGGAACATGTTGATAAAATTATCGGCGAAAGACCTCTTTAAGTCTCACACTTCGACCCTTTTTTATGACCTGCGTTGTAATTTATGTCCTTCTAAAATGTTTCTTAACAAAAAGGAGGCGACAATAAAGCACAGAAACAAGGAGACTTCTGGGCTTTATTGTGACAAGTGCACTGAGAACTAGGACGTTTTGGAGCATATGGTCATTGCACGGATAAATAAGGGTATTTTCTTAACAATAGAGTAAGTTGTTAACTTGGACGTTAACGAAACAGGACCACACGCAAGTTTGTTTTGTCCTGCTGTGACTTGAATTAATTCCCTTGTGTAAAATGTGTTATTAAGAAGTTTGTATGTATCCGGTTTCCCAAAGATTTCAAATATAATATTATACATTGGTTATACATGTTTCCAAAATATTCCTAAAATGTCGGTCATCTACAAAGAGTATAATAATTATAATGAAACAATTATATTTATTAAATGTTTAACGTATTCTAAATTTCTAAGTTTTCTCGTTTAAATTCCCATATAAATATTTTTGATAAATACAGGTACGGTAGTATATTTCTTTTATATAATTTACTAATGTCTTAGATATATTTTTTCTATATCAAAAACCTTGGAGCCATCGAAAAAATCGTATTTGAGATTAGGAGCCAAGGGCCGTGAAATAAGCCTTTCTCCTTTTGGATGCTTAGACACTCCCACACAAGTAATTCAAAATAAATGTAAACATAACCTTAAACTTTTGAAGCGAAGCTTCTATACTGGTGTTGTATTACTTTTTCTCTATAGTAAAATGCTGAAGCGAGCGTCAGGGAAGTAGCGACACGCCACGGCGTCACGGAAGTAGCGCCACGAAATAAGCTCTTGTGACGCTAACGAGGGGGATCCGTTATATAATATGTAAACTTTTTCAATTTTATTAAAATCTATAACAGGTATATTAACTAACAACGATTTTGTGTAATTCTTAAATATTATTTCTGAAAATTTTAAATAGTAATTAAAAAAATAATAAATAAATAATAAAATTACTTTAATATAAATATTATTACTTTAAAAATACAAAAAAACATAGTATGAAGCTTCGCGCTAGAGTATAAGTGCCGCCTACTGTACACCTTATTATGCAACAGTAGCTATTTTAGAAATGTTTCAATTTCTAGTCTAAGAGCTGCTACCGTGCTTCGAAGAGCACGAAAATGTAGTGGTTAACACTAAAACCTAAACCAGAAGGTTACATGAATGGAGTATCTACTATAAACCAATTAAAATATTGATGCAAAATAAGCAACAATAAAAGAATTACTTATTAACCATTCATCAAACGAGCATATATTTCTATCTTTTTTATGTGAATGTGGAGACGAAGTGTAAAGACATAATTGACTTATTAAACTTACTGTAAAGTATCACAACATCAACAGTGCAGCAATTGTCTGAGTAAGTCGTCTAAATAGTTGATAGCAATATCTCCCTGATAGTATATGGTCAAATCAGTATTGAAAGTTTATCCTAAATAAAAGTTTTCGCATTCACTTGGTATTTGATAACCACAGTTTTTTGTTCTTGATTGTTTGCGTAGCTGCAATAACTATTTTTTGAGTAAACCTTCTGCTGGCACTACTATTTCTTTGGTTATTAGCCAATCCAAGAGTTCTTGCTTTCTCCATTTAGAGTCGAATCGATTTTTTCACAGTATCGTCTATATGAATGGGTTTTCTCCCTATTGACGTTTTAGGTGATCTGTAATACTTCCACTCTTTCGTTGTTTTAAAAGTATTTATATAGTTGCTTCTCCAACTCCGGTCATATCTGTTCATTATTAATGTTGCGTTTTATTACAGAACTAACAATTCTGCGTGTTATAATCACAGGACTTTACAAACACAACCTGTTAATCTTAACTAAAATGATTCACAATCTGCAAAACGGGTTCTGCCGCTTGGAAATTTTAATCCTTTCTAAGAAAGTTTGCTTTATCCTTTCTAAGAAAGGGCTTACGTACTTATATCATTTGTTGACTAAAATGACTACACAATTTAAGACAAGAATTAAAATAAATTGGTATGTTTAAAAATCTTAGGTAAATTTTCAGAACAAGGCCGAATATTTTATTTTAGAAAATCTCCTTCACTGTTTTATGATGTTATATTGGGTTTAATCTCACGAGCAATACAATTTGTGTTATCAATCATTTTCAAATATACTATAGATATAATTTAGATTTAGATGTTGATTATGAATATATACATCCAGTAGATAGCGCAGTTATATATGTTTATAACTCTGTCTTTATTTCTCATCTTCTCAGTCTTCTTAAAATACAGCGTATTAGAATTCTTTAGTCTCAAATTAATATTTTGTTAATTTTTTATTCTATTCACTAATTACTATAATTTTTTTCTCATTGTCAACTTTTTTCCCGCAATATTAAATTCGTGAAGTAACTTTTATACATGATGACTCTTTGAATCTGATTTTATCGTACACATAAATAGAACAAAGGAGTCTCTCTGTCTAATAAGTAATTCCTTGGTCATTTGGTAGCTATTTTTCTCGATAGATTTGATTACTATTTTTGTAGTTAATTAGGATTTTCTTCCTTGAGCATCATTAGTATGACTGACTCATTGTTTTAGTTATAGTCAATTATAAATTTACTTACTTAAGATACACAGAAACCCTCAGTTTTTTTTCCACATTTCTTTTTATTGATTATTTACTGTCTGATCGAGACACATGTCCCGTCTCTTTAGAAATATGCTTTGGCTTTTTTGTATTATTTTTTGATTGACTGCCGAGATCTAAACGCAAAGCAAAGCACTATCGATCGTTTGGTGGAAGCCGCAAAGATAGTAGCCGCAAAACTGCGCTCTAGTGTGACGGCAACACAACAATAAAAACCGTGATGTATCGATTTGGCATATCCATTAAGCCGTGTATAATGAAATTATCGTTCAAATGCCAAGGTCGCGATCTATTTTCTGATGGCGGCGCCTTCAATCTTTACATGCTATCTTGGCGTTTTATGGATCTGATGTGTGTGAACGGAACCGTGACAGAACTCGGTTTACGACATTATCTTGTCACTTGATTTTTCTGGTTAATAATTGCGAAATGTCAATGTAATATAGTACCTGTAATGTTCGAACAATACTTATCTGCACTAGAAATAATCAATTACAATTCATAAAGCATAATTGTTTCGTCAATAATACATATTGAGGGTGTTTGAACATATGTAGGATTTTAATTTACTATTCTATGAACTAAACTTGTAAATGCTCGAGTGATCAATCACTCTCCTAGATACAGTTTACCAAGTACAATGTACATCCTGTGTTAAAGATTAAAAGTCAGAACACTGCATTTTAAAAAGTAATATTCTAAGATATAGCCTTCTTTCTTGAAAATCGTAGATTCTGCACCGATTGTACTTCAGTCAGATGGCTGATTTTTCACCTCCAATTGATTGATTTTTAACCAATTCAGAGTCCGCAACCGTGGTCACCTCTCTGCTCGTTACCACTATATTTTTATTTATAGATTTAGAAGTCATTAATTTCTGAGTCTTCTTCTAGCCAATGTGTGTTTGTCCCGTGTTCATTCTATTTTCACGAGCTCGTACGAAATGCTGTCAGGTACGACAATGTTGCCATACTGTGTCAAGGCTATAGAGTTCACCAGATTCCTGATGCATCGCTTAGGAAACACCGTTTTAGTAGCCAGAATGATCGCCAACGTTCGGAACAGACAGTCACCCTAAGAAGAATATGATAAGTCATATGATGCGGGTGAATTGCCAATTAGGGATGGTGTATGTTGTCTGTGCGTTTTTGTGTGTGAGTGTGTCATGTTCAATCAACAAATCTACTGTTAATGGCATACAATGCAGCACCTAAGTCATGTTCTCAGTTGATCAGTGCGTGTTTAAATGTTTATATCGTGTTTCATCGGCCCTATATACTGATAGAATATTCCCTAATAGTTATTGGGACGTGCTGTGTCGATGATGAGAACTTCCCCACCAAGTATATTCTGTTTTGTGTGAAAACAAACTCAGATCCACAGACTTAGACCGGCAAGGAATTTGTGGCCTTAATATGATCTGGAAAGTTTCGTTGGAAGTGAGACAAAAACGAAGATATATAAATAAATAGCGCATGTATAACATTTTTGTGTATGTGATAAGGTTGAACATTAGTTTGCCCTTTTATTTAATACTCATAGGTTTGATCACTGGTCACTGGACTGTCCTCTTTAAATATGATTCCCAAATAAGTAAACTCACCGACCTCAAATTCATAAATTTTATCATCTTCTGTTGGTATCTTCAAATTTTCTTCTCCCTTATCTTGGATCCTCCATATAATCATGTATTTTTATTTTCTTAATGTTAATTTGCAGTAACGTTAAATTATATGACTTGGAATTGGTGCTGCATTGCAGATATTGCCCTATCACTGTTTCTTACTATCGTTTCCAGAAGTAGTTTGAAAAACTGTTACAAAGAAGTGAAAAACCTTCTAATATAATTGGTATATTTAAAAAAACTCAAAATAATGAAAACATTCCAACGTATTACAATTTTTGAAAACGTGTTCGGTCCTATTAGTCAATCATCAGTAAAAACCTGAAAGTAAGCAATCCCACTTAATATAATTCAGAAAAAGTGATTAAACTTTTGACTGTTAAACTAAAATATGTCGTTTTAATTAATTACCAAAGTATTTGCTTAAAAGCCCTTCAAAAAACGGTATAAAATTGTTTAAATTACATTTTTAAGGTTAAAATTAAAGCGACACAAGATTTAACTAAAAGGGAACATGTCGACTCTTACTCGAAACACTACCTACGTGTGAGTGTGACAGTAATCAACAGCCAACTAATTGAAGAAACAGGAAATGAAATTAACTGTTCAAATGACAAAGAAATTAAGACGAGATTAAGCTGTTTTTAGACAGTAAATAAAATTAAAAACCCTTTTATGGGTAAGGTTTGAACCAACTTAGGTGTGTTTTGTTTTTCATTTATTTAAAGTTACAGTTTTGATTTTGTAGAATCAAAAAATATGATTTGGTAACTTCAGGTAATATTGGTGTCTACCAAATCATTAATTTGATTTGCAGCGTAGTAAATGAAACCGGAAGACAAATATGTACGAGGTAAATAAATCAAGCACTCTATTTTTACATCTCCAAGATATATTTACATTTACAGATATTTATAAACAATTTAACAGTATAAAAGTATTATGTCGTATGACTCCACTAGTTCTTTCAATAAGACTTTAATAATTCTCATAGTGGAGTAAAAATGTAGGTGGAAAAAACTACGTTTTTTTCTGTACTTGAACTTGCAGAAACCACTTCCTTTGTTATGTTGACATAGTTTTTGTATAGGTTCTTGTAAAAGCATAATTATTATTTTTTAATTTACTTTTCTCGTATCTCGCCTTCGACCATAATTATAGGTAAGTAGGTAATAAAGATCGTCTTTTGTGTGTAACATCTGTTTGAAAAATGAATCAATAATCTCCACTTATCCAGTAAATTAAGTAGAAAACGTGGTCGAAGCCGCTGTCGACGTATATAAATCGGATTAACAGTTATACCGTAGGTACACATCGATTGTTGAGTATTGGACGTAAGTAAGTCAATCGGACATGGATGACGACATGATGAACTTGCTCTCTCCAACTTGATCAGTGGTGGAGACAAGGACTGTCGTACGTGATAATGAATGTTCTTATTACACTTTTTTTTACGTACGTCTCCTTTATTATAGACAACAAATATTGTACAAATACTGTAAGGATTAGAAAGGCGTTTCATTCTTAAACTTGTAGTGAGTGTCTTAACTGATCTAAATTTGTAGGTTATATTAAAGAAATATTAAAATTAACGAGGAATGGGGATACTCTTTTCAAGTTATGCCCTTTTATTTCAGAATTGTAGTGCTTTTCTTCTTGTACAATTATGTATGCATGTGTGTATTAAAATCCAATAGGTACATGACTTAGGAGAACAATTCGTTAACCTCTCTTGTAAGAATTGATAATCAACAGTGATATGACATCATTTATCCCCCAATAGTCACATTTTTTTTTTAACTAGGTTGATTAACAAATAATTTGATATCAATAATATTGAAAAATAAACTGATATACATATTCAGATGTAGTTAGTCCGACATAGCCTGTCGAACGCTCCTGTGTTGACACATTTTAGCCCACGCTTCCTAACTTGATTTCATCTAGTGATCGATTTTATATTTTCTAAAATATTTAATGAACATCATGCTATTGGGTATGTAAATGACGTGGTTATTTAAATCAATAACGGTGAGTCATCGAATATTCTTATTGTTTCTTAAAAATATGGTGTAAAATTTTATAATTTTATAAATTACTACCACTACGATACATGGAGATTACTGTGATATTACACCCTGGCGTATCCCGTTTAAAATGGAGTTTTTTTAATGTGATTTATTTTATTAGCGAAATGCATTTGGCGCTAACTTCATTTTACCTCCTTAGAGATCGATATTAGCATTTATTGGTGCATTATTTTACTAATAATGTTCACCTGGATGGTACGCGTCGCCTCGGTTCAATTCAGTCCTCTCTCAAAGTCTTCCTGATGAAACTTAAAAGTTGAAACTCGAGAGACTCGACTTAAATCCAAAGTCACCCATCTATATTTATTTTGATTATTTATTTTCTCTTAATTTTTATTAAGATTAAAAGCTCTGATTATCTATACTTCGTTTAAGTTCAAGATAAGCTCGAGGTAAACAGATTCAGACACGTGATCGGTGGGTATGTCGTGTCGACGCAGCTTGTCATTGGTTAGCACTTAATTTCTAACCAATGACAAGCTGTGATGACCAACACACCCACAAGTCACGTGTCTGAATCTTTTTACCTTGAGCGTATCTTGAATTTGGTGGAAGTATAGCCTATTCTTAATTTGGTGTTATTTGACACTAGAGTCATTTTCAGAAGAAATAATAGGTGAATATCAAGGTGATTAACCGGATGTTCAATGGAATGATAGACAAAAGATGTAAAAGTAATTAACCACAGTAGGCCTACAAAAAAGTTAGTTGAACTTATAAAAACAATGTTGAACGATTCTAAGGCAGTTATCCCAAGAGCTGAAGGACTCTCTGAAGGCTTAATATTGAAAATGGAGTTAAGCATGACAACGTCTTTGCAAACTTACTTTTTATTATAACGTTAGATCTAATCACCACCGATATTATTTCCGGATCTACTCAAATACACTCATTTTTGCTATTATCGTAATAAGTCATAGCAAAAAAATTTTGAGAGAAAAAACTGAAATAAGAAATCTCTAAACTTGGTCTAAATTAACCAAGAGAGAACAAATTATATGAAGTGCAAAAATATGGCTATATGCGTATATAGCTTTTCCTACTTGAAATCATACCACGGTAAGATTGATGGTAAAGGCGGTCCAGGTCGTCACATAGCATTATTACAAATGCTTTTATATTTGCAAATATTTAAGGAAGACAATTATTTTAATCTGACTCTAGCGACGAATTTATAAAACAATTATGAGAGCCACAGTTACATATAGCGAAATAGGGACTCGAACGTGCCCCGAAGAAGGAGAAAACTAACTAGAATACTATCGGCCGAAAAGATGATGGACACCATATTCTGGGATTCACAAGGGGTAATCTACATCGACTACCTGGAGAATTGCAAAACGGTCACAGAGCTCTACTACGCCGAAATATTTGGCTGATTGGACTCCGAATTGCAGAAAAAACTACCTCATTTGGCGAAGAAAAAAATGTGCTTTTTCCACAAATCTATCGCACCGGCTCATAACGTTGCCGTCGCCATGGTGAAATTGGCCTAAGTGAGCTATGAACTGTTGCCCCATCCACCATATTTTCTAGATTTGGCCCCGTGCGACTTCTTTTTATCTCAGAACTTGAAAAAGGCACTCGCCGGGCAGAAATTTAAGTCGAATGAGACGCCGCCTCGGAAGCTTACCTTGCAGACCTCGAGAAAACGTATTTTTCAGACGGGTTAAAGAAGTTGAAACATCGCTGGGTCAAGTGTATCGTTGAAAGATAAATAAGGAGACTATATTAAGAAATAAATCGCCACTTTCCAAAGTTTTTCTTTTGCAGGCAAGTACTTATCGGACCAATTTAGTACCTAGCAACAATGAATTGTAAAACCTATATGTCATTTTCAAAGGGGTGTGCATGTCTCACTGGCTGGGTTTCATTCTATTGCTTGCTTGCTTGCGTACAGGTTATTGCAAATCAGCTTACAGCTTGCTTACAAAATCAGACGATGCATATGCATTTCAGTTTGAAAATCAAATCAAGGAATACATGCACTGATTAGTAAGCGTTAGGTGAACAGTAATTAATCAAAAAAGAATAAATTAACTCTGTTGGTGACAATGTAAGTTAATAGATTAATTATATAAGCTTGACACAAAGATTACTTCATCAGCATGTTGCAGTAAAAAAGCTATTACGTTTTTTTATGAAAATTTAGGGAATTGTTATAATCCGTCAACCTTTTTAATTTGTATGAACTAACTAGCCCTTTTCTTTATACTTCATATTCTGCTTTATTCATTAATCTTACATTTTGAGTTACACCCTTACAGCTGTTACCTTCACATTGTCTTCCCTTGTATTCATAATTTCAAAAAATGTCTAAACTGATCACCAAATTTATTTAAGAATATAATATTTTTTTACGTTCAAAAAGGGTTATTTTCAAATGAGGTTAAGTAAAGTTTTACACCCTTTAGGAAAAATCCACTAATATATTTTCTTCGACCCAGTTTCTCCTTTCCCTTCAAAAATATCCCGAGAAATTTATTAGGGCAACCGATTCGCCGGTGTTACTACTTATCATCTTACAACAGAGGAACATTACTGTAATGGATCCGTCTGAGCATATTTCTACTATTAATCAGCAACCCTTCCTATATCGGTTCCCGCCCGCCGCCATTTCCGCCTCCCCGACCCCAGGCTGTTACCGCACGGAAAGTTAGCCGGTTATGTGTCAGCAGGTGTGTACAGGTAATCCATACCCAGTATTGAGGCTTTTATGGAACAAAAAAAGCTTACGAAGTAGTTGATGGCTTAGTCATAAACTCTTCATCACGGAGGAGTCGTAGTACGGGTGGTAAAGATATAATAGGTTCAGGTTTTGTTTTTAACTTATAAGTATTTTATGAAAATTTGTTAGTTACAATTAATCAGTCATCATCATCATCATAATCATCATCCAGCTTTCATGTATCACGTCCTCTGCTGGACGTAGGCCTTCCTTAAACTCCTCCATTTTTACGATTTTGTGCTCTTCTTCTACTACGTTTGTCTGCTCTTGGCCTCCAATTTGTAATTTTGCTTGTCCATCGTGAATCGTGCATTCTCGCTACATGGCCTGCCCAGTTCTATTTTAGTTCCATTATGCGTTCCACCATTTCAGTAATACTCGTTTTTCTTCGCAGATCTTCGTTTCTGAATCGGTCCCGCAACCAGAGCATAGACCGTTCCATTCGTCTCAGTGCCACTCTCAATTTCGAAGCTCTAATCTTGGTTAGAGTCATAGTTTCCGCCCCATAGGTCATAACCAGTAATACGCATTGCTATTTTTTGTGGCTAATTGGTGTTGGCCCTAAGTGTGTCTCGCAGTTTTCCAAAGGTTGCACACACGAAAGTAATTCGTCTTTGGATTTCGCATGTTTGGTTATCCCTGGTTATTCTTATTTGGCTAAGTTTTTTGCCGTCTCTTGTTACTCCTCTGTGGTCCCAATTCACCATTCTAAAGGCATACTCTAGTGGCGTTATGAATAATTTGGCTGGCAATGTATCTCCTTTCTTTATCACACGTTTTATTTTTATTCGTCATAGTTTTATCGTGTATCTTAACAGTCATAGTGGCATTTTTGTAAATATTGTAAATAAGTTTACTATACATATGGTCGATCCTGCTGTCATTCATTGCTTCTATGCTTATACAAGGCTGTCTATTTCGATGGTATCGAACGCTTAATGAATATCTATGAAAGTGAGAATTGTTGTATTCAATAGATTTTTCAATGAGTATATTTACTGTATGGAGGTGATCATTGGTACCATAATTTTAACAGAATCCTGCCTGCTTTCTCGGTTTGTAGAAATCTAGTTTTTTCTCCAATCTTGATGTCACTAACCCAGTGCAGAGCTTGTATATGTAATTCAACAGGCTAATGAGTCTATAATTTTCTAGGTAATTAATTAGCATTGACAAGAAAATTATTGTGAAAGTAGCATTGAGGATACAAAAGTTTAAAACATGTTAACCAAATATTCAACTTCCTTCAGGGCCATTTAACTAGATGAGAAACTTGGTTTGATGTTTCTGTTTATTTTTTATTAATATTGATATTGATTATTTTTTATTTATAATTGACATTTAAAAATATTTATTTCGAATAGGCTATGGTATTATTTCTTATTATAGTAACTTTTCAGTTATTTGTTATAAATCTATAAAAGTGAGTATATATGAGGTCTGGTTAATAAATAACGATGCTGCGCGCGCAGAAGGCGTCCTAGAGGGGAAGAGTGGAAACGAATGCAGCATTGGATAGCTGGAAGCTGGAAGTGTCTACTCTTCCAGTACGAATACTCTTTTTGTCGCTTTAGTTCTATTTTTTCTGTAGAGGTTAGAAAAGAACGTGTTTTTTTCTCGTGCCGATAACAATGTGAAATTTCTCGTTAAATTTAAAAAAAACTCCGATTTAATGCTATAATTTTTTTGAAAGAGTTTCAACTCCGCAAACAGTGACCAAAATAAATGAAATTGTGCGCGGAGATCGTCGTATGAGCATTCGGATGAATGCTGAGATTGTAAACGCCGATAAAGAAACTGCCAGAAAAATTGTACATGACGAATTGTACATGAGGAAAGTCTGTGCGAAGTTGGTCCCAAAAAATTTGACCCCTGACCAAAAGCTGGTCCGTGAACAGATCTGCTCAGATTTTCTTGAGAGGTTACAGAAATGAATGGAAAACAGCATACCTTCCGATGAAAACTGGATATTCAAATACGAAGTTGAAACTAAGCGACAATCCATGCACTGGAAAACTCCTACATCGCCAAGAATGAATCGTTTTTTTTTTCGACATTAACGACATCGTGATGACTGAATGGGTTCCCGAGGGTCAAACTGTAAATCAAACTTAGTATTTGAATGTTTTGGCAACGCTGCGAGAGCAAATTCGTAAGAAATAAACGGAGTTAAGTGGAAAAACAAGCCGTGGATCTTGCACCAGGACAACGCGCTGTCTTTGAAGCGTTATTTAGCCGCTAGAGGCATGTCAGTGCTAGAAAACCCGCCGTACTCCGTACCTGATTTAGTACCCTTTGACTTTTTCCTGTTTCTGAAGATCAAGTCTGCCTTCAAAGGAATCCGGTTGTCGTTCCGGGTGTCGATGGAAGAGGTGAAGCGAAAAACGAGGAAGCCCCTAAGCTCTTAGAAAAGAAGACCAGTATTGCTTTGACCAATGGGAAAAACGAATGGAACGGTGTGTGGTGAGGGAAGGGGAATATATTAAAGGAGAGCATTCGATTATAGAATAATTTTTAAAATAAAACTCTTTTTCTCAGTCTCGTTATTTAATAGCCAGACCTCGTATTATGTGTTTGTTGTGGACTATTTTAATGTGCTCTCTTTTTAATGAATCTTTTTTTAAACTTAGTGTTGAAATTTTGGAAAAATTTTGTATATATATAATAAAAAGAAACAATTTAAGAGCACGAACTGGACAAATTCGATAGTTAAAATTCAATAGTACAATAAAATGTGACGTGCTTTTATCACCCGGACTAACCGCCGACTATATGACCCAGTTCTGCGGAGACAAAATGAGAGTGGTTTAATACGTATACGTATACCTAATATACGGAAATGAAAAACCAGTGAAAGACAATAATAGAACAAGTATAGAACTTTATTCGATTCTGGATGCTGCCACAAAAGGTATTTAGGAATCTCGAACAAGTTGAGCGAAACAGAATTTAATCAAAACTATGGGGCAAACAAATAACCTTTGATATAAACAGTAAGATGAATGAAGGTAATCAAGAGTGAGTTTCATATGAATTGAAGATCTTTTCAATGAATGTTATATCAATAATAAATGTTAGTTTTAAATATGAATTTTCTTCTTTAAGTTTCTTTTTCTAACGGAGATCACTTTTATTTTGTTAATTACATATAGGTACACAAAATTCCATTCATCTTCAGGTATATGTAAAATCACTTCCGTTACATATTTATTCCTTGATTTTTTGTTTATTCTTAACATATTTACGTATTTTTTTTTATTTTACAGCCACCTCCCGCTTCAAGACAACAAAGTCAAACATCAGAAGCAAAAGATGACCGGTTATCGACTAACAACAACATTAAAATATCCCCAATACCAACACCTGCATTGCAAACACCTCCTGCATCCCCGCAACAACCTACACAGTCGAAGAGGCTACTGCAAGAGATCCTTTCTCGGCCGAGACCTTACCCCATGATCGCTGTACCTCCTAAAGGGTACTGGGTCGATGGAACGGATCACGAGGAACAGTTTGATCACAGAGGAATGCCAATCATTCCGCATCCCAATTGGAGGGCAAAAATTGAGACGGACGATACGGCGAAGTGTTACCGAAGGTTTTTCGTTGGAAGGGTGAGTTTTGATCCATTTTTATTGGCGCCAGAATAAAAACAGCAATTTTTTGGTTTTATTTATAGGATAAATTTTGATTATTCCGTACTATATTACACCATTACCATTAATAGCTCACTTTTGAAAACATGTTCGGCTTCTAAAAACGGAATGTACCAGCAAATATCTCTTTCATTGATATATTTTTTATAATAAGAATTGCATTAAAAAAATTGGTATTAATTCGACCAGGAGGAATTCTAATCAGGATATTAGCTTTATGAATATTTGCCAACGTTGCAGTAAGTATAATATTTGCCTTAGTCGCTTTATATTCACCATTTGACTGGTCTTTTAGATTTTGCATTTCACGTTCGATAATTATATTTGATTAATGAGTTGAAGTAAACTTCATATTTGAATTTTATACGAAGCTTGAAACTTTCATTAGTTGCTTATGTGTATTGTTTCAATATATTCAAAGGATATTGCGCTAAGCTGAAAATCTTTGAGTATCAATAAATTTTAGAAAAATATATGTTCAAGTGGCTTTGTTTCATGGAATCCTCGTATTTAATATACAGGCAACATCACGCATCGTGTATTCTAATGTACCTTATTTTCCTATGGATTTTATACAATTAGGGGGTGATCTTAAGCCCCCTTTCCCTTTGTAGTGGCTTAGTGCTGTGACAGGTTTGTTCAAACGTTCAGATGATGATCCAATCATATTCAGATCTTTCAATAGATTAAAGTAGGGACAGTGAGCATGCTATAATATTTGAATTAGTTTGCTTACAGCAATACGCCAAATTGATTCTCGTATGGTTTTAAAATAACATTGTAAAAAAGTTGAGTTGTGAGCAGTAGTGATACATTTTAGAGTAATTCCTTTCATCGACATATATGCTAAATTGGAACAAAACCTCTTGAATGATATCCTTTATTTTTAAAATCCTAATTGGTGAATTGTGGGTTCCTGGTCTTAAACGTGGTCAAAATGATAACTTCTTCTAATCTTCTCAAGCCCCTAAGTTTTCAGTTAGCATTTAAATGTATAAAAGTATATGTGGGTATGGCAATTTATTTTTATTACTTCTTGCATTTCTTTTATGACCGATGAGAATATCCTTAAAAAGATGTTAAAAACCATAGGAGAAAGAACGCAACTTGTGGCATTCATTTTTGTATTGCAGCTTCTTGAGACAATTCACATTAAACTTTTAGAGAGTTTTGATAATTCTCGTACTATTTTTATCTAAGCCTGGGTTGTTCAATATTTGAATTAGAGTGTTTTGAGGAACTCAATCGAAACCATTTCCAAACCACAAAACATTACTTTTGGCTGGACCAAACATTTTTTTGCTATTAGTTGAAAGGAAACATGCCTTTTCTGAATCTAAATTGCTGGTGTCCTGCAGCTGTCCTGTAGCTTAGCAGGAATAGTAATCAGCATTCATCACATGGTTTGAGATTTCTACATTTTGTTATTGGAAAATTAGAAGATTTTAACCAGTTTTGTGATAAGATGCCCGTGCTGTAGTTTTTATCGGGGCAGAGGAGGTAGAGCAATACATTAGTAATTTTTTATAAGTTTAAATTTCACGTTGCATTAAATCTGGTCCATATCTGTAGTATTTTGAATTTGCTAATTGCAACTAATTCTTTTAACAATAAACAATAGTTCTGGCTGTTATCTCTAGTGTCTAAATCACAAGAAACCTACGTGTATTCTCGTGATATGTTTCGTCAATATATCAAGCATGTTATGAGGTAAACGACGAATCTTTGTGCCTGTTAAATGTTTGAGATCTACATACCAGTTTGAGTCATGATATTTTTTTGTGAGCTCTTCAATTTATTTCCATTGCTGTTTCATCCAATTCTCTTTCGCAGTCAATATTTTTTTATCATTAATTATCTCATTTCAACCTTTCTTTCATTTAAAGTGGCCTGCGAACTTTCAATAAAATTGATTACACCATTTGTACTTCCTATACCTATTTTAATTATCTTACTACCTTAATATTGTTATCTTGTTATAATTTGGACATAATTTTAATTTAAGAATTGGAAATGAAAAAGTATTCTACAATTTGGTTAGGATAGAATAAAAATATTGCATCATTTGATGTTTTTTGCGAACTTTTGATACATTTTCGCCGTAACCTGAAGGACTTTTTGCTGCATTTTACCAAGTTGTGTCCACCATTAAATTCACAAAACCGAAGACGAGCAATAAGCCGGAGATACATATGCCTGTAATAGCAAGCACCAGCTACTGTCCCCAAACTGACAAGTGTGTACGTTACATTGACGTATAAATAAAGATTCTTATCTAAGATATCTTTATTTATACGTCCATGGTACGTTAACTGGCATGCTAGTTCCTGGCATACTAGCTAATTTGTCTCAGAAAACCCTCACAATTATATAGAGGATTGGAGTCTCTTTGGAATTCTAAATCATCTCTAGATAAAAAGAAAATAGCCCGTGACAATGCTTACACACATAAATTCCATTTTTTTTTTCTTTTTTGAGTTCCGATTCGGATTCATTATTATATTTCTAACAATATCCGTGATCATCAGCAATATTTGCTTGTTTAATTCGTTCAGAATATTTTATTAATTACAAAACAAGTACTTATGAAAACTACTCGATTGTTTACTAGCATTGGCATGTGTAAAAATCGACCTTGCTTTTTTGCCCTGCCAGTATAGGCAAGCGAGCTACTGGCATGCAAATTACTACCAAATATGTTTTGTGCTTGCCAGTTACTGGCCTATGCCAGCAACTGGCATGCCAGCTACTTTCCCAATTTACTGGCATGTGTGTACCCGGCTTTATACATCAAGGTTAACCTCTATCAAACTGGCAGAAATAGTGCTTCTTAAGGAAGGTTACATTAATATCGACAAAACGGTAACCCTGCTGTTTAAATTTATTTTATTTACCTTTATTTTATTAAACCTTTATTTACCTACAATGAAGTAATTACTTATTTGGAATATAGTCTGAATAAGATGTTGATCCTTTAGACGACTGAGTAAAACTAAATTTTTTTGACTAATGGAACTTCTTTTCTCTTTACTGTCACGTAGTTATCGAACAATTCTCGACTAAAACAACCTCGATATAAAAATATCCATTAACACTTTGTATCTGAAATATTTCGAAGACTTGAAACGACCCGATTTTTCAAGAACGTTTACCACCAAGGTAGTCGGCTTATCATTTGACAAATAACAAGATTAAATCGTAAAGCCTGCTTTACGATTTCGGCATGTATGCAAAGAGAAAAGGATTTGTCGAAACCGCGAAGAGTCTCTACCTCGCCTCGTAATGTGTACTAAAATGTGTGGAGTTGTGTAATCCTAAGTAGGAATAATATTACGAAGATGGATACACCCATATGGCTTAAGTTTTACGAGATATTTAAAATGCACACGGAGATAAGCTTAAATCTTCATCATAAATAAATATTTCAGAACTGTGTTGAGTTTTAATGACGATTTTTTTTAATACCCTGGGTTTCTTTCGTTGTGTGTGATCAAAATTGATTTCACACATCCCGTTGAGAATGCGGGTTTTTTAATTCATACTAGATGTCTCCATCATATTTGTAGATCTTTGCAGTACATGCTTACAACAGTTTAGGCGTCATTTATTTTCTAAACTGTAATTTGTGTATGCAGCATTTTTGCCCCTACGCGCCTTATGATTGCCCCTACGTAACTTCTGTCTAGTAATATTTTTGACATTTTCCTGATTTTCATTTTTTAAACTTAAAACCAATATGTTACATGAATACGTATTAGTCATTATATGCTGTTTTCGTTTTTCTTTGTATTATTTTTGATATCCTGACATTGAAAAAGGTGCACAAACATTTCATTTGATTATTTTATTAAGTGTAAGTAGTTCTTTTTTTATAAACACATTGAAAAGTTGCAACTATTCCAGATAAGAATTGGCCAACAAGTACGTCTCTAACTATAATGTTAGTGAATTTGTCACTCTTCAAGACGTACTGCATATTTTATAGAGGACATATTGGTTTTATTTACTACAGGGTGGACAAAAAGTCGCTTTACTGAAAACGATTTCAAACAAAATGTAATTTTAAGAATATAATTTATTTCAATATATTGTCTTTATAGAGAGGGGGTCTGGAATCTGAAAAGACATCTCAGTCCAGGACGCCGCCTGACTGACCTTAGTGCAGCATTTATTCTTAGTACTCCCGGCGATAGTACCTGAAATGCCCTCTCGTCGCCGAGTCTACGCCAAACGCCTAGCCGCTAAACCAGATCGTCCTCTGTCATCCAGAGATCCGGAAGCGGAATGGCCGCTGTAAGGCCGGCCATTATTCATCCACAGACTGTCAGCAAGGAGGCTCCCTATCTCGTTCCAGGTAGCGCGCGAAAGTACCACACTGCTTGTGTGTGCAATAAAAGGATCTCGGCTTCGACGTATTCCTTTAATTCTTCTAATTTTTTGGCTTTCGCTTGAACACTACATCTTTTATGTCTCACAAAAGAAAATCGCATTGTTTTAGGTCACATGACCTTGCAGGCCAGTTAATTGTTCCACTCCGTCCGATCCATTCCTCAAATGTATTGTTTAAAAATCTCTTTCTTGTAAACTATAGTGTGATGGTACTCCATCTTGCTGCCAGATAAAAGAAATATTTCCATAAATTTATTTTGCACTTCTGGAATTACCATCTCTCCTAACATGTCAAGATATTTTTCAGCTGTTACTGTTCCATCAAAACACTAAGATCCTACAATCTCTTCACTCCAAATTCTTGCGCAAACTGTAACACCTGGAAGGTTTAAGTTTTCTTATAAAACCGCATGGGAATTACTGTCATTCTAATAAACAGAATTATGTCGATTAACCCTGCCATTTAACTTAAATATGGCTTTATCTGTCCACAAAATCCGATCGGTAAAATTATTTTCAACTTCAAACCGAATTACGAACGATTCTGAAAATTCCACTCTCTTGTCAACATCATCTTCATGTGAAGCATGTAGAAGTCGTTAGTGTTAATATTTTGGAAATAACACTCTTTTCAGTAAAGTGACTTTTCGGCCACCCTGTATATCATCCACTAACCAAGTAAAAAAATAAACGTTGTGACAAATAATCACTACGGAGCTATTCCTTGGTAAAATCTTTTACACAAAGGATTTACTTTCTAGGGCACATTGAGAAAAAGGGAAGGAAATTCTGCCTGCATTCCCTCTATAGATTATTCAAATAAACAAAAATAATAATATTTAACAATTAATAGTCAGTATAGAAGCCTCCAATAAGAAATAAATTCTTCTTCTAAAAGTAAACACACACTTATTTATTTCTATAATTCTTTTTGTATTGGCTAAATTCGTATTTTAGTTGTTGCTCGTTTCTCTAATTTTTCCCCAGCTTCCAGAAATGCAATTGTCCATAATCGCCTTCAATTCCACCAAACTTCAATTAAGGGAAACAAACGTGGCCGTGATCCACGGAAGTTTTACCAAATTTCCCGGAGGTTTTTCCGACGTTATCTTAGTGTGCCACAGGCGGCATCCGGCGGAACAAATCGTCTCAGATTCAAAACGTCTCCAGAGATTTTCGGGATTTGTGGATTTCAAGCGCGTCTTATTTGTCGGACTGGTCGGCAAAAATCATTTTTATTCATTTTAGAGTTCTTAGTCGCTCTACTGCTCATGTGAATAATGTACTATCATCGAAGTTGGATTTATTAGAGGACAAACTATATTTTCAAAAAGTAAAAGATGTCAAGTGAGTATAATAAGTGGATAGTGGTTGCTAAAGTAGTTATACGCATCGTTGTACTTCAAACTGTTGCACTATCTGTAAGCATTCAAGCTCCAGACGAATAAAAACTATATTTTCTAAAAGAAAACACGAATTTACAGATCGAAGTGGTCCCGCTATATTCTTATAAAGTAGAATCAGATGCAATTAGAGTTTTTGTAGAGTTTTATTTTTGTATTTCTCGATATAATTGTGGATTTAAGGATGAGATTGAGCCCAAAACAGCATCCGTTGGCCCTACAAATTCTGCGGTTCATCTGTATTAGTATTATTTTCAGTGTTAGGGAGCGCTCCCAAGTATACAAATTCATTCACTGCTTCGATGAGTCGTTTTCTATAACAAATGGTCGTAGGATTTGTGGTTGCGTGCTTATTTTCAGTTCATATACTTTGTTTTGTTGGTGTTTATTATTAAACCCATTTTTGTAGCTGATTCTTTTAAATCTATATACGCTTCTTGTGCAGCGTTTTCCGTTCTCCCAACAATATTGATATCATCAGCATAGGCAAGGATTTGCACTGGTTTATTATATATAGAACCAGTGGTGGTGATGTGTGACATACGTATTAATTTTTGCAAAGCCAGATCGAACAGTATACAGGAAAGAGGACTGCCTGGCACAGGCTGTTATTTTTTTTAAAAGGTTCAGACAGTTCCCCCTGAATTCGTACTCTACATTCAACTGTTTCAAGAGTTAGTTTTGTTAAATTACCAACTGATTTGGTATTCCTAGCTCTTTTCCTGCTTTGAACATTTCTCTTCTATTCACAGAGTCGTAGGCTGCTTTGTAATCTATAAATATGTGATGAGTATCAATGCCATAGTCCTGTATTTTTTCTAAAATTTGTTTCAGAGTTGCAATCTCATGAATTGTCGATTTACCACCTCTGAAACCAGCCTGGTATTTTCCTACTATTTATTCTGCATATAGTGCCATACGGTAACATATTACTTTTTATTCGCTGCATTTAGAAGCGTAATTCCCCTGTGGTTAAAGGATTCAAAAATATCCCTTATTTTATGAATGTTGCAAAGTATTCCAATATTCGAATCATTGGGGAGGTATTTCTGTGTCAATTCTTCTTTTATAAGCTGCTGTAATGCCATTATAATATCGTGACCACCTTCTTTATATAGTTAAGCTGGAAGAGTTTTGCGAGTTCCTTCAACATACTTTGTAATTCCTCGAAAGTTCTCGCTATAATCACTATCAAATGGCTTTTCATAGTCTATGAAGGCAAGAAATATGAGTAGTTGGCACCTATTTGCCTTCTTTATTGGTATTCTTATTGTCAGTAGATGATCTGATGTGTCTCTTTTGCGAAAGCCGGCCAGTTCAACCGGTTGGTAATTATCCATTTTGCAAGTCAATGTATGTTTCCTTAACCGAGAGATTTTCCGTTTTTTTTTATTATATTTTATATTCTTTGCAATTGTATGGTGTTCTTGTTTGGATGATATCTTTACCTAGAAATCAACCGTGTAGAAAGGGCAGTTTTGTAAAAAAATATATTTACTTTTTTAAGGGTTAACTATAATGCCTAAATTTTTTCGTTTAAATTTCACTGATAAAGCACCAGCCGACAAGACTTTTTACAACTGGTTTGCATAATTTTGCGAATTCGTAATGAATCTAGTGAAGGTCGATCAAAACCAGTCGTAAAATTGTCATTTGCATATTGCAGACAACAATACATTAACTTTTGCATTGACATTTAATTTCAGGTGGTTTAACATATTATATCAAGAATATCAAATCTCGTTTTTCGACACTAGTAACTAGAATATCAAACACATTCTTCATCACACATAGGTAACAGCCGGTAACTAAATAATGCAACATAGACGAGTGGAAAACGCTATTCGCAGAAATATAAATTTAGGTGAAGTTACCACCGAAATTTATTAGGTGAAATTTATATAAGGTTTTAAACGTTCTACATACTCTTTCGATACCCAAATGTCACTGTCCTTTGCCCGTTGTCCGTCCACTAGTCGTTTTTCGAGTCTCCCTCTCGCATTTCCGACTTAGCTTCTTCAATACAGTTTTTTCTGGGTCGTTCTGTTTTTCCGTGTCCTCTAGAGTTCCCCATCAAGAATTATTCGTCTCGATCTTTCTGCGGATCTTCTCTACAGTCTTAAAACTCTTTCTCAGTCTTAGTACTTTTTCCGGATTTTTCTTTTTGTGCCCACATCTCACGTGACTATTTTCTAAATAATAATAATGTATATGCTATTTTTTTCCTTTGAAATGTTTTGGTCCCAAAATATATTGTTCCCATGAGAGATATTGCTTTATTTTTGTAAAAAATTTCCTTTTGAAAGGAAATAAAGGTTTGCTTATAAAATATTTAATTTTTTAGTGATATGTCAATTATTCATGAGAAAACAAGAAACATTTACCTAAAATTACTAATTGTTTTTTCTATTAGAATATCGAAAAATGGCCGGTATTCGAGGTTATCTAATAATGACACTAAATTGTTCTAATTGGAGTACTAGTTCATATAATTTTGTTTATTCTACAGTTTTATTTTTAAATGAATGTTTTAATTAAAGCATTTATACAACATTTCATTGCAAGGTCACGTTACAGAACATATTCTGTTTTTATATTAATAATAAACGAGTTTGTCGCAAGAAAAACTGATTTAATATGACTTAAACAATTCTTACTCCTTTGTATTAAATATTTTTTATGTAGAAATGGCTAGTGTTATATTTGAAGAGGTATAAAAATGTTTACACTGTAGGAACTTGATGTTTGTGAGATAATTTCTGAGAAACCTTGCATAGAGCCTAGACCTTTTGTATGCAAATGAGACCGCCGTCCAAATCGCTCTTTTTTGGCTGGACAAGATTTGATTTGAAACAGTTGAAAACGTAAAGTAAATGTAAAGTTACTGAAGTAAAACATTCAAGGAAAAATACAAATAATTAAGGTATTTAAGTAATAAAATAGATCCGTTTAAATCGATAAAATCCGTTATCAATGCTTAAGCTTATTTTTTTTTTGATGTGGCTGTGGTTATTTTACTTATATATGTACATAACATGTCAACGAAGACATCGAGTGAGTCTACAGATTCAGAGACCTCGGAACTACCCTTAACTTTCAATGGTACCACGCTGAAGAAATTAGGTGCAGGATCGAAATTGCACGGTCCACATTTACCAAGATGAGATTCTTATTGTACTGCAGTAACATGAGTTTAGAGACCAATATGCGAATAGTGAGGTGCTACGTTCTGCGGGTACTACTATATGGTGTCGAAGGTCGAGGGGCAAAATATTTGGCAAAAGGGGACGGGAACGTCGTATCTCGCCGTTAAAAAACCTCCGACAATGGTTTAGAATGACCTCGGTCCAACATCATAGTCTGGATGATCGTTAACATCCGGACCGGATAAGGCACTGAAAAAGAAGGACATGACACCAAGTAGCGTACTAACAGATGAAGTCAACATTTTTTAATTTTCAGAAGAAATTTAAAACCAAATAGACCATCTTCCGGACATTAGTTGTGATATTTTATTCTTGTGAATCTTTTACATATATCTTAGGTTACCTAGTATTTATTTACATTTATTATGAATTCCTTGTGTGGGGGTAACCATCCGAAGGGAAAAAGGCTTTTTCCATGGTCTGCTTTGACTACTTTTTTTTTCGCTTTTACTTTTTATACTTTCGCCTTTGGATTTTTTATATTTTGATTAAATTATTACGAATCATGTGTAGTCCTACGTTGTGGGACAACAACTCTTGATTTTGGTCAACCTCCTTAATATAATTAACCTTGTCTAAATTGTTCATCCACCATATGTAACAACGAGATAAATAAAGGTCCCAGTATATTGGAATCAGAGATCAAAAGAGTTATAAAACAAGCAAAGTGCCTGGGCCACACCAAATTCTCGTCGAAATTTTTAAACTTTTGGACAAGGCGAGAGGAGTATCGCCTGCTTAACCACGTTCTTTAATAAAATCTACAGTGAAGGCAAATACCACAGGATTGGCTAAGTCTCTCCATTACCAAAGAAGACTAAACCTACGAAATGTGGCAAATTTAGACTTATTAGTCTGATGTGTCACGCACTTACGACACTCTTCCGAATAATTCAAAACCTCACACTCCGCATATTCGTGATGAACAGTTTGACTTAGGAAATGGCTTAGGAACCAGAGAGCCTTATTCTGTATGCGTGTTCTCTTCCAAAAAAGTTGTGAATTTCGCAAGAATGTTTATATCTGTTTTATTGACTACGAAAAGACATTTGATCTAGTTTAACATGACCTACTTTTTAAATGCATAGAAATGGCAGGATTGGATAACTATGATTTAAAACTGGTAAAATATCTATATTATAACCAAGTAGCATCTATCCAAACTAAACATGGTTTCACCAAGAAACTGCCCATACAAACAACGTGAAATACGACAGACTGTGTATTCTCGGCAAATATTTTTAATATACTTATATTTCGAGAAAATATTCAAGGAAGCCTTGGATAGCATACCAGAAGAAATAAAAATTGGTGAAGAAACAATTAATAACTTCATATATGCTGATGATACAGCGATTATTGATAAAAGAAGCAAGCCGTCGGAAAGGTCTCAAGATTACTATTAAGAAAACAAAGTGGATAGCAGTTGGCAGAGTAAATATAGCTCAATGGCAATGTTAGGTAGATGGGCAGAAAGTAAAAAGTGTGTCATTTTAAAAAATATCTAGATATTTAGTTAAAGACAAATGCAGACTGTGATGGGGACATAATAACACAGATTGCAATATTATGTAAAGCATTTATGACATGGAAACGAGTTCTGTATAATAGAAATCTGTCCTTAGATCTTTGTTAAATGGTTTTGTCCTGTTTTACAAATTATTACAAATACTAATAATATTTGTATTAAAATTATTCGGTAAAAATAGCACCCTTTATAAGATCACGTTTTTCTTAACTGAGTTTAATATAAAGGAAGAATCAATATTGAAGTTCAATTTTCGCAGAATACTTCCTTACGTAAATTCCAGAAAATGAGGGAATTAGGCTTCCGAAATTTAAAGACATATCTTGAGATATCTCGAAATCTAAATTAAAAGTATTGTCTGTTGTACGCCAATGACAAAAAGTTCTCCACGGTTTGCGGTGAAGGGCTTGGCAAAGATTTTACCGAGATAGCATTATGGTATAATTGTGTATGTGGGAAGATGCAAGATTTATTCTATTATTAGCTTTCTGTGTTTTGTTCGCGGTCTCGTAACTTTGCCTTCTCTGGACACGAAAGATGCAAACAACGAAAACAACCAACTTTTTGTCCTCTTCTTTTCTTCGGTGCCACGGCGGAAACGTCATAGGCGTCGGAGAAAATACAACATTCAATTATTGGATATGTCAAAGATGGAAAAGCTCGAAGGAATTTAATTGAATAGAAAGTTGACAGATGAAAAATGATAAAAATACGAGGGAGATTGATATGTTTTCGAGTGAAAATGGAAAAATGTGTTTATATAAAAACACAAACTGTTTCGGTCGAATTCAAATCTATCGGAAAATTTCTCAAGGCCAATGAATATTAGGCTGATTTTTTATTTTACATGATTTTTATGGCTCACTTACTCTATTCAACTTTTTGTACAGTTATGCCAGTGATTATCGCATTATACAAAATTGCATGACATTACTTTAACAAGGTATTTTAAAGAAGTTATCAATGTTGTCATTACAAGTTGAATAATCGTAAACAATCAAATTTGTTGTAGAAACAATAATATTTCGTGAGAAAACTTCAGTAATATTAAAACACTAATTGATTCCCAACAATGGCGACTAATAACGGTACTGAATTATAATTAACCAATGAAACTATGAGAATTCCATTATTTCCTTTCTTATTCACAATAAAAGTTTCGTATTCAGCCTTATAATGAAATAGAAAATTGAATTAAATAATTAAATCTGTTATGATTGTACACGCAAGTCACGTATAAACTTATGCGTGTGTAGACTTTTTCCTACCAAAGTCGTTTTATATCATTGATTGGCTGTTAAAATTTATCTTGTGATGACTATACTTGTTTTCTTGTGCGTTCATTATTCATTATCTTTAATACTTTCAGCTGTGCTTGCGGTGTCTTTTGCGTACATCATAAAGTTGACATAGGATCATTATCCATCCTGAAAACTCCACTTTTACAACATCTCTTCCTCGTATTTACAACCCCATCTATCTTGCGCCACTCTCGTCCAATTTTTATTTTGTGTTCTTAAATCGTCAGCCTATCGTGTAGGTGGTCTACCCACGCTTTTCTTCCACGTCTTACCTTGGTCTCCAGTCCAATAACCTCTTTGTTCATCACCCTTCCGTCATTCTAGCTATGTGTCCCGCCCATATCCATTTTAGTTTGACTATCCTTTCGATGACGTCAGTCACCTTGGTTCTTCTCCTGATATCTTCGTTTCTCATTTAGTCTCGTAGAGTTATTCTTAACATGAAATATATTCTTATCTCCATTATTGTTATTCTCTGTGTAACTCTCAGTTTGATAGCCGAGGCTTTTGTTAAGGTAAGTGTTTCTGCTCCGTATGTCAACACTGGGAAGAGGCATTGATCAAATATTATTTTTTTGATGCATGTGGGCACTTTTGAAAACTTCTCTCAGTTTTCCATAATATGCTGCCCACCCAAGTCCGACTCTTCTCTTCAGTTCATGAGTCTGATTATTCCGATATAGCCAGTGACTTAACTGTCCAAAAATTTTATTCTGAATAATATATTGAATATATAAAAAGAAATTAGCCAATAACCTATCATATTCCAGCGTGGAGGTAAAACGTAACATTTCAGGAAAAAAACTGGGAAACTTGGAAGTTTGCGTAGGAAGATACGCTAAACCAATAAATTAGGACTATCATTATCTATCGGGATCACAAAGGAGTATCTATACGTTACCAATAAACCAGAATAACTCAGCTAGCCATGTGCTGGTCAAACTTCGTACTAACACTAAGAGATATGAAGTGGGAGTTGACTGGAACACGTTGCCACAATAAATAACACTAGTCTATTAAACCAGGTTTCATTCATATAAAGATAGGTATAGACCTCGAAAGTAATGTGCACAGCTGACATTGAGTGTGTTTCAACTGGAAGTATATTTGAAAATATCAGCAGCTTTGGAAACGACTCATGGAAGACTTTGTGCAACAGTGAAACAGTAAATTTGGAATGACTGTAGATTCTTATCAACTCACTTGTTAAAGAAATTAAAAGGAATTTTAAAAATATAAACACTGTCACAGGAATGGAATACCAGAGTGATGATGATCATCCCAGTACACAAAAAGACATATCAACGTCAGTGCAAAAACTATTGGGCAATATCGTTGATGAATGTATCCTACAAGATACTATCAAATATTATACGAGATACAAAGACCATATACGGAACAAAGAAGAATCAGACAAACAAACCAGATTCTAGAAAAAAAAAACTATTGAGTTCAATATAGACCAACGCCATCTTTTCATTGATTCTGGGGATGCTTATTATAACATCAATAGAAAATTTGTGATCCAAGCACCGAAAGAGTTTATTATTCTAATACAGATCATTGCAAAGTAAAATAAACATTTAGTTTTACAAGTATGTAGCAAAATTCAAATTCAAAACAAACCAACAGATACAATCCATGTTATAAAATGCCTACAAGGAAATGGACAATAATAATAAAAAGTATACACATAATAACGTTAACAGATGACGTCGATGTCACATGAAGTGTGTAGAACACAACAATTTCCCAATATTTGGGAAAGAGAAGAACTGTAACAAAAGTTTGAAATATTACTATATTGAAATAATTCACATAAAAAAATCAAATTTGTATTAATAATAAGAACAATATAAAAAATATCTTCAATATAATATATCACATGAATGCACCATTGCATTCACGTTGTGATATATATTGGAGACGCAGATTTTAAATACGACTCTGAAGCCGTTGTAGTTTCAAGTTTCTGCCATGTGGCGTTAGTGTAAAATATCACCTTTTGCATTCAATCCCAAGTTAGATTTTGTTAGAAAGCCAAGTTATAATTATTGGAGAAATCGGCAATCAAAATCTCAATGTGTATCAAGTTTTTCGTGAATGTTTATTCACTTCTTCAGGGCTGAAATAAAAACAATATCAGATATCCATAATATATCCTATGCAAATATTAGTTATGTTACCAATATGTTGAATTGTAGATCTAAGGCCTTCAAATTTAAAAAAGATATGTAAAAAAACTGTATTAGATGTTCAATTTTTCATTTTTCGTTCAAAACTGATATAGACGTACCAGTACTCCGTTGAGTGAGGACGAAAGGTATTGTTAAAAGTATTATTCAAATTTGTGTTCTGTATATACATATTACGTATGAATGTACTGCAATTAGTGTCATATTTCATAATTACTTAATAATCACATTAATGTAATGAGGAATATTGGATATTATTAGTATATTCTACCTTGTAATTATTATTATTGATTCTATGCGTTCTTGGTCAGGTTGGTGTCATGAGAGCTGGAGATGTGGCTTGTATCTGATCTGAGTAAGAGATGATATCACTCAGATTCTGAATGTCACATTGATAGTTGTTTAGCTAATGCACAACAGTCTGGAGGAAGGCGTGAATCACTTTTATGGAGAGTGATCCTAGATTTGAGAAGTTGAGAAGCTTGACCAATGTAAGCCTTATCAGATGAAGAATAGGGAAGCGGTAGATAATATTAAAATAACTTTTGTTTTATCCTCAATTTTTGAAAAAAAAATTAGAAAAAGTTCAGTTAGTGAACCCTGCTAAAAAACACGTTACTGCCTAATTAGTATAAATACAACATGGGAACCAAAATAAAAATGATGGTATTAACTAATTCAACTAGGAGAATTTCATTATTTTGTTAATTTTGTATTCCACCATGGAATGAAATAGAAAATTAAATAAAATCATGAAATCTATTATTGTTTCACATGCAAGTCACGTATAGGCTTATGCGTACAGCACATCCGATTTAATAAATATTTAATTTATATGCGAGAAAATCGGCACGAGTAGAGGACAATTACACCTTGGAGTCAAATTAACGTTAATATAATATTGGATTTGTCAGAGAGCCGCCGTTGGCCATAATTATTATATAAACCACATCTGGCTAGCTGAGTTTTAATGTATCTATATAAATTTGACCAATGCTAATGCTGTCATTGTTTGCTTTTACAAAGCGGAAATCACTAGCAAATATTTTAAAAGTAATATTTTCTATAGACGAATAATTAATGTCATTGGTGCTCTTGAATAGTGGGATCGGTCAAATTAATAATTAAAGAAATATAATGCGAAGATCCGGAATATACTATCAATAAAAGTGGTTCATATTTAAGCTATATTAGAAGGTTAGCAATCTCAGCTTAGAAGTATGTATATACAAAATTTCCACAGAACGAGGCTTCAGAGGCCGCAGACAAAATGGTTTGTAACGCCTTTAATGGCGATATTTAAGTTTTTATATCATATGGAAAAAAATTGACATTAATTGGGACATAAATTATTCATTAATCTTTGGATTATCTGATCAGAAGTAATTGTAAAAATTTTATTTTAAATCATAAATTTTATGTTGCTCTGTTGCTGCGAAATGATTAAACTGATAATTTATCTTCATGTGGTGATGCCCTAGTTAAATTTTTCTATTTTAGATCATACTGATAATAATCCCATTGAAAACATGTCCCTTGCTGTCCTACTCTCTCCAGTTACTTAACTCAGCCAATCAATGGTTATTCGTATTGGATTTCTTTCTCGGTGATTATCGTCTTTAAGCTTACCTTAACCGTCTTAACCTATGCTCTCTACTGGGATCCTAGTGTGGTACCAAAATATTCAGTTTCAAATATTTTTTTGTCACTCCACTAATTCATCAAGGTACATATTTTGATATAGTTAACATATTTTTGTTGCTTTTCTTTATTTTATGACCTATTATGACTGCTCTAGTAATTCCACTATTCTATGGTATCATCATCATCATAAGTGGCTCGACAATTCGTTGTGGATCTTGGCCTGTTCATAAAGAAGTCGCCACTCCTGTCGATTCCTGGCAACTTCCCTCCATCTTCTGACCCCTAGAATCTGTTGGTCGTCTTCCACATCATCAATACATCTCCTTCGTGGTCGTCCTGTGGTTCTTGTGCCCTATGGTTTTGAAAATGTTAACCTCTTCGTGTATTCGTAACCACACATCCTAACAATGTATCCAGTCCATCTAAGTCTCTGTACTTTAACGAATTTCACAATATCTTGATCGGTTTATAACTGATATAGTTCAAAGTTGTACCTTCGACGCCGTAGCTCGTTTTTATTTATGGCCCCAAAAATTTTTCTAAGGATTTTTCTCTCAAAAATACCAAGAAGTCTTTCATCATTTTAAGATAAGGTCCACGATTCAGCCCCATATATCAAAACCGGTCTTATTAAGTTCTTGTTGAGTTTTACTGTACGTTTTATATTTTTATTTTTAAAATGTTTCTGGAGATCGTGAACTAACGTTTTATAGCTAAAGATCCAAAATATGTGAATTCTTTGACTTGCTCAAAGGTATGGTTGTTAATTTGAATTCTCTGTTGGATATTTCGGAGGTTTTTAAAAACCAACGTATATTTGGTTTTTTCCTCGTTTACCACAAGTCCTAATTCACTTGTAAAACACTCAACCATGTGTCTCATACTTCTGAACACTATAAGTATATCGTCAGCTACTTTGAGAATTTGCGTCGATCTATTAAAAATACATAGTTCCATTCATTCTAATATCTAATTGTCTGATTGCCTTTTCCAAAGCAATATTAAAGAGGCGGCACGCCAGCGCGTCCCCCTGTCTTAGACCATTATTAATGTCAAAGAACGTAGAGTTTTCTTCTCAAATGCTAAGGCATGAGCTTACGTTTTGCATTGTTAGTTGGGTCAACTTAACTAACTTAGGTGGGATCCCAAAGTTTATCATTGCATTATATAATGCAGTTCTTTTTACACTGTCATAAGCTGCTTTGAACTTACGAGGAGATGGTGTGTATCTATGTTATATCCATGTGACTTTTCGGGAATCTGCCTATGTGCTTGAATTTGATGTATAGTTGACTTTCCAGCAGTAAATCCGCATTTATAGTAACCAACAATATCCTTTGTAAAATGTTCAAGTGTTTCAAACAATACATAAAACCTCTATAGTTTTTACACTCCAGTTGATCATCCTTTTTATGCAACGGACATATTCCCTTTAGCCACTCTTCTGGTGCCAATTCATTCTGCCATATAAGTACTATTAGTTTATAGATTGCTGCAAAAAGTTGATCGCCACCTTTTTTATACATTTCCGAACAGATTTCATCGATTCCTGGGGCTTTATTGTCTTTAAGTTTTAGGATGGCATTTGACACTTCTTGTCTTGTTGGGTCTTGACTATGTAGTTGACGCTGTAGATTTTGTTGATTTTCTATTAACCTCATTCAATATCGTTTATTCTATAGTATACGTATAGTAGAATGTTGGTTAGTGACTTCAATGTGTTATTCGATTATCTGGGGAACCGCTCACTAGCAAAATTGGAGGATGCGCCCAGACATTTTTCCTTCAATAGAGCGGTTTCTTCTGAAATATCTTGATCTTGAGTAATGACCATTTTTATTTTCCAAAGTATTAGTATTATATAATTTTATTTTAAATCGTCCCATTTGTTGTTTTGTTGTTCTCAACATATTAGATTAAATTTTACGTGGTGAAAAATCAGTCCATTGGCCGAGAATAATTGGGCCATCATTCAAGCAATAACAACTGATAAACAAAAATATAAATTTTTACTATACGCGATAACAACATATAAAATTCAAACAATCACTTATGTTTTAGTATTCCCGTACAGACTTGTTCTTTTCTGACCGACTTTAACATAAACGTGTCGAAATTCCAAGCACGTTTTCATAAACACTATAAAATATAAACATAACATGAAATAAATTGATACGCTCTTCGAGGATTTTCAACAATGTACGGGAGAGTATAACAACAGGGGAAAGACACATTTGTGCTATAATTTGGAGCCGCATTGGATACGGGAAGAGCTCGTAAGGGGCACTGGAGCGTTGTGACGTCGACCGACGGGGGATAAACGAAGCTCAGGCCCCGTCTTGCTTCCTTCCGAGACTTCTGGGAAAAGGCGGATACCCGCAGGATATGAAATTTCTTTATGGCCGACTCTGAAACGTATCAGCTGTCTGCGAGGTCAGTTCCATTTACCATGAAAGATGTTGAGCAAATCCGATATTTATTCTAGGTGAATGGCTTTAGAGTAAGAAAAATCAAATGGAATTGTTTTGTTTTAAAATGCTAGTTATTACAATTTTATAAGTAATCCGGAACGAATTTTCTGTAAGTAAATAATCACGTATTTAACCCCTAACCGGTAAAATGCAATTTCAGTTACATTGAGCGTGATGTGGAGTGTGAGTTAAAAAATAAAAAGAAAGATTTAGGTATTTGAAAAAAATGTCACTGAAATAAGTTACAATTGGATGAACTTTATACGCTTATAGGTATATAAGTATTATAAAAAAAAAGTTATTGAAATACCTTTATTTTACATTAGTACTAAAATTTCTCCTTATTATAACAAGCCTCCACAAGTTCATTAATTAAAAAAAAAGTGTTTTTTTTGCGAAGTTTAGAATATATATATATATATATATATATATATATATATATATATATATATATATAAATAATATATATATATAATATATATATATATATATATATATATATATATATATATATATATATATATATATATATATATATATATATATTGTAAAAACTACGACCGTCAATTTATATTAATAAAGTATTCAACTAGTGAATTCAGAGGTTTATTCGGTCAGTCAGGTTGGCAAAATAAAAAACAGAAGTCAACTACTTCATAAGTTTATCGAAGACGTTTCGCTTTATATTTCTAAAGCTTCATCAGTTCTCTAAAATACAAAGATGACATAGAGTTTATAAGAAATACAGATCTAATAATTAATTACTTACAACTCAATATGTAGTATTAAAGATGTTATCGTATATGTACTTAAGTTTACTCATAAATTTAGAACTAACTTAAAAAAAATTTAACAGAAATATGCAAAAAATAACATTCGCAGAAACGAAGATTTACAAAAACTTCAAACGTACATTTGGCTTCATTTAGAGATGGTTCTCCAATGAAGACAAACAAAACACTGATTTATTGCAATCTACGCAAAACGACGTGGCGCCATACCGAAAATGTTTTTCAAGGGCCATATGTTTTCAACAAATTCCAAGGTTTGAGACAATTATGAACTTCTACGGGGGTCATTGAAAGAATAGTTGGACGGGTGGATTTGTAACGGAAAAATTTGATATGATTTTTTTTTTTTGTAATTTATGTTTTAATGAAACTTAGAGCTTTGGGATGATTATGTTATTGTTTTGAATGGAAAATCCGGCTATTTTAAATTATGAATATTGGTATTATTTATTTCGTAAGATGAGAGAGTGGTAAACCTGGCTCAAATTGTCAATGTCGGTTCTTTTGTTTATTGCAGATGGGTTTTTTAGGATCTCACACATTTCAATAAAGGAGCGTTTTTGATGGTTATTTTGTTTGGCCAGTATTTTAGTATTTGAGAAGTCAATGTGATGTTTGGTGGAAATGGCGTGTTGTGCAAGGGCACAAGAGGGTTTGGAAAGTCTAATGTCGCTTTTATGTGAAGTTATACGCCCTAGAAGTGAACGACTGGTTTGGCCAATGTAGCAGGAATTGCATTCAGAACAGGGGATTTGATAGACAACATTAGTGTGCTCTAACGAGCTTAGTGGAGTTTTGGACTTGGAGAATAACTTTCCAATAGTTTTAGTGTTTTTTAGGGATATTTTGACGGGTAAGTTTTTGAATAGTTTAGTAAGCTTGTTCGTAACTTGTGGGAAATATGGAAGAGAAGCATATTTTGTGGCTGGTTTCGGGGTTAGCGGGGAATTGTCAGTCTGTAAGCTATTGGATATGGAGGCTAGTATTGCACCGTTAGGTGCTTCAGAAATAGAATGACCGTAGCTTTTAGAGAAAAGATATCTGTTGATGATGGATATGGGGTAAGAGTTATCAATGAGGATGGATTTGAGTAAATCCAAAGATTCCCTCTTGTACCGCGTATGGGTCAGCGTGTGTACTCTAAAGCTAAGAGCTTGTACAAGGTTAAGTTTGTATCTCATCGGGTGTGTAGAGTGGTAGTTTAAGAACCGGTTACTCGCCATTTCTTTCCTGTACCACGTAGTGCCCAATATGTTGCTATGTGTGCGTATGATTCGCATGTCCAAAAACGGTATGCTGTTATCAACCTCCAATTCACATGTAAATTGAAGGTGAGGATCAACGCTGTTGAAGACTGATAAGGTGCTTAAAATCTTATCAGGTGGTGTTGCTAGGATCAGGTCGTCGACATAACGCTTTACAAAGGGAACCTGGAAATCCAACTTACTGATACTCTCATTGATAAGGTCGTCGAGTACGAAATTAACTAGAATGGGGGAGATGGACGATCCCATGGGAGTTCCAAAAATTTGACGATAGTATTTTTCATTAAAAAGCATACACAAGCATACAACTACAAGAACGATTTCAACATAGTAGACTCTTTCCAGTTCAGTGAATTTATCAATAATTATCAGTTACCAAGAGAATATGTCTTAGTAAGCTTCGACGTAGTATCCCTGTTTTCTAACCTCCCACTCTCTAGTGTCGTCACGTCACTCCGAAACCATTGGAATGAAATCCAACCACACAGTCCAATATCGTGGGAAACATTCTCGGAATTATTAAAACTGACGTTTGACACCAATTTTCTAATTTTTAATGAAAAATACTATCATCAAATTTTTGGAACTCCCATGGGATCGTCCATCTCCCCCATTCTAGTTAATTTCGTACTCGACGACCTTATCAATGAGAGTATCAGTAAGTTGGATTTCCAGGTTCCCTTTGTAAAGCGTTATGTCGACGACCTGATCCTAGCAACACCACCTGATAAGATTTTAAGCACCTTATCAGTCTTCAACAGCGTTGATCCTCACCTTCAATTTACATGTGAATTGGAGGTTGATAACAGCATACCGTTTTTGGACATGCGAATCATACGCACACATAGCAACATATTGGGCACTACGTGGTACAGGAAAGAAATGGCGAGTAACCGGTTCTTAAACTACCACTCTACACACCCGATGAGATACAAACTTAACCTTGTACAAGCTCTTAGCTTTAGAGTACACACGCTGACCCATACGCGGTACAAGAGGGAATCTTTGGATTTACTCAAATCCATCCTCATTGATAACTCTTACCCCATATCCATCATCAACAGATATCTTTTCTCTAAAAGCTACGGTCATTCTATTTCTGAAGCACCTAACGGTGCAATACTAGCCTCCATATCCAATAGCTTACAGACTGACAATTCCCCGCTAACCCCGAAACCAGCCACAAAATATGCTTCTCTTCCATATTTCCCACAAGTTACGAACAAGCTTACTAAACTATTCAAAAACTTACCCGTCAAAATATCCCTAAAAAACACTAAAACTATTGGAAAGTTATTCTCCAAGTCCAAAACTCCACTAAGCTCGTTAGAGCACACTAATGTTGTCTATCAAATCCCCTGTTCTGAATGCAATTCCTGCTACATTGGCCAAACCAGTCGTTCACTTCTAGGGAGTATAACTTCACATAAAAGCGACATTAGACTTTCCAAACCCTCTTGTGCCCTTGCACAACACGCCATTTCCACCAAACATCACATTGACTTCTCAAATACTAAAATACTGGCCAAACAAAATAACCATCAAAAACGCTCCTTTATTGAAATGTGTGAGATCCTAAAAAACCCATCTGCAATAAACAAAAGAACCGACATTGACAATTTGAGCCAGGTTTACCACTCTCTCATCTTACGAAATAAATAATACCAATATTCATAATTTAAAATAGCCGGATTTTCCATTCAAAACAATAACATAATCATCCCAAAGCTCTAAGTTTCATTAAAACATAAATTACAAAAAAAAAATCATATCAAATTTTTCCGTTACAAATCCACCCGTCCAACTATTCTTTCAATGACCCCCGTAGAAGTTCATAATTGTCTCAAACCTTGGAATTTGTTGAAAACATATGGCCCTTGAAAAACATTTTCGGTATGGCGCCACGTCGTTTTGCGTAGATTGCAATAAATCAGTGTTTTGTTTGTCTTCATTGGAGAACCATCTCTAAATGAAGCCAAATGTACGTTTGAAGTTTTTGTAAATCTTCGTTTCTGCGAATGTTATTTTTTGCATATTTCTGTTAAATTTTTTTTAAGTTAGTTCTAAATTTATGAGTAAACTTAAGTACATATACGATAACATCTTTAATACTACATATTGAGTTGTAAGTAATTAATTATTAGATCTGTATTTCTTATAAACTCTATGTCATCTTTGTATTTTAGAGAACTGATGAAGCTTTAGAAATATAAAGCGAAACGTCTTCGATAAACTTATGAAGTAGTTGACTTCTGTTTTTTATTTTGCCAACCTGACTGACCGAATAAACCTCTGAATTCACTAGTTGAATACTTTATTAATATATATATATATATATATATATATATATATATATATATATAATTATTAATTTTTGTGCAAAAAATAAACAAATTTATTCAGTAAAAAAATTCTGAATAATCTCTTATTTTTCTTCGGGTGGAAATTTTACTGGTTCTTTGAGTGCAAGTATTCTTCTTATCGAGTTTCTTATGTCTAAGCTAATTCTAGGATTTTCAAATCGTTTCCTCATAGAAGGTTCTATCAGGCTTTTCGCTAGTGCCTTCATGAATTTAATTCGGGATGTATTATTATTATTTTTGAAACAATTGTTATGGAATACTATGCGTTTATTTCTTCTCCGGACTAACTCTTTGTTTTGGAATTAAACAGAATATATTGACATGTATAAATTTATTATATTAGAGGATGAAAATTACACTGCCTGTTATTTCTTAAAACTATGAATTTATAAGTTCTGTTATCTACAATTATTTAACGATGTTTCTGGATGGATTTGAGTACAAGAGATTGGACTCAAATATTAATATTAAAATAGCAAATACGGATAGCTTATCGAACAAAGAAATAAGAGAAATAAATTATTATTATTCCATAGATACGAAGTATTAGGCGAATAAACTAGCGAAACTTATTTATTCTAAATAGTAAAATATTTATGAAGAGTATTGATTCTGATTTCTAACAGCAAATAATTATTAGTGATTATACATGAGAACTTTTCATAATTGTAAATAACATATACCAGGTGACTAAAAACTATATAGAAATACATAGATACTTTAATTATCTTACATGTGAGTAGGTAGGTACATTACACCTCCTTTTGTAAGAATGAAAATAATTGTAAAATGAATTTTCATTTAAATGGTATAAAACATTTGTATACATTATTATTTTATTTTAACACATTTAAATAGTTTCTTTTAGTCTCGATAGTCTTTCACTTCGTCTTATCGGTGTAGTCTCTGTGAAACTAGTCTCTTCACACTTTTTGGATTCACTATAATTATTGTCTTTATTATGTTTACAATCTATACTTAAATCTGTCTCATGTACATGTTTTCGTTTACTTTGACATATATTTAGTGTTAAACAATTTGTAATTTGTTGACAACTATGTGACGGATTTCTACGAAATCGTCGGTAAAAATATTTAATTATCCTGTATAAAATATAAAGTAACATACATTTTATCAAAAATAAGATTGCATAAGTGAAATAAGAACTATTTTTTATTGTGTCTGAAAAATTAATATTTGTTTCTGAGGTCATTTTCTCTAAATTATCTAGTTTATGGCTTGCTAAATTTAATGCATCTCGATCGAGATTATTTAATTGTAAGGGAACAAGGTGTAATTTGGATTCATTATTTATCTTAATATCATCACAACAGACTTCTGGAAGGGATAAATCTGGAATGATAGACTGAAAATTACTTTCTTTTGGATTTGAGACAGATATCAAAATAGTTGATCCGGTGTAAGTTTTGCAATTATTCGAAGTAGAAAAAATACCTGTGTTTGAAAGAACAATAGATATTGGCGTACTAGTCTGACAGCTTAAAGTTAAATCTGTTGGTTTGGGTAAAACATATATCCAAGAATTTGGTTTGTTTAATTTATGCCAAATTTCATATTCTGTTTGAATTATACGAGTATCGCAACTAGATGGTATGTTTGTTATTGAAGTTAACAATTCAGTTTCACAAATTGGATTAGTGTGTGTAAATCGGAAAGTATCAGGATTTTTGCAAATAAGTTTTTCTTCATCTAATGAATAACAGTCTTCTAATGTATCAATAGTAACATAAATGTTTCTATTTTCTGAAAGAACAAGATATTTGACAGATGGAAGAATAAAGGTAAGTCTCTTTAATGTTGGATGAATTATAGGAAGAGATATTAGTTTAAAAAGAGAATAAGGAGTATTACTAACCAAAGGTATACTAACCGTAATTAAAATCTTGTTATCAAAATATATATATTTAAGTAAAATGATATCGAAATATTTATGAGCATAATCGATAGTCAATGGAAATGGATAAGTCGATGTACTAGGTAAATGCGTTACCGTTTTAGATAATTCTTGAATTAGTTGCTCAGGTGTTATAACAGAAGGATGAAGGTTATTATTTCTTGCAAATAGAATAACGTTTATTAAAGTAGAATATTCTTGTTGTAATTCTGTTATAAAGAAAGTTAGTAAAGTAAAATGTTCTTCAATTTTTTGTTTTAAATCTAAATTAAAATATTTATTATTCATTTTATCTGTGTAATTGGTAATTGATTCAAAATTTTTATCAAAAATCACTTTGTTTCGGTCTAGATTTGTAATAGAGTTATTAAAATTTGCAATCGTGGCTTTTACTACATGAATTTGTTGTTTTAGTAAATCAAGAAGATGATTTTCGTTACTTTCAGCTTTGTTAATAGCATTATTGAAATTTTCAGCATCATCACTGTCTAAGGTACCGAATAAGGTCCTGAAAACAGATCCAATTGCATTAAATAGAGCGCGTTTTGGTCTAAAATGTTCATGCAGAATTATGTTTTTTAAAGTTTGTTCATCTTGAAAGAGTCTAGGTATGATTTGTCCTAAGAGTTTTAGTGAAGTATCACATAATCGTAATTCAATAAGAACTGGTTTGTTTTGACACAGTCTTAATGTTTTTTGATAGGTGAGATCTACAAAATTTAATTTGTCTGTAAAAGGTTGTAAAGGAATATGACTTAATATGTTCCAATGAGTTTCAATAAATTGAACATTTTTTATGTGTTCGTAATAGATTCCAGGTGATTTGTTGATAGGAGTATTGGTATATTTCTTGTGAATTTGTTCACTATTTGTCAGCCATATTATTGCATACCTGAAACAAAAGCATGTTTCAATCTATTCATGTGAACTTTTATTGGTTTTTTATTTACTAAAATTGTGCAATTGACAGGAGAATTTATCTCTAGAATTTTATAAGGTCCATTATAATTTTGTGTAAGTTTTTTGGTTTGACCCTTCTTTGTTTGCTCATTTTGGAGATATACTAATTGTCCTTCTAAGAAAACGGTGTCATTAATCTTTTGGTCATAATATTTTTTACTGACTACTTTAGATTCTAATAGATTCGTTTTTGCTAACTCATGAGATTTTCTAAGCTTAAGTGTTAAATTATCTAAATAATCTTCATATGTATATTTGAGTTCTACTGGTCGTATTATACTGCTAGGTAGATTAGGTGTATATCCAAATATTAGTTCATATGGTGTGAATTTGGTTGAAGTATGATTAGTTGTATTATATGAAAACATAGCAAAATCTAGCCATTCGTCCCAATCGGATTGATCAGCTTTAATATAATGTTTAAGGTAGTCTGCTAAAGTAGCGTGACTCCTTTCTAATGCAGCATTTGATTCTGGATGATAAGCAGTACAATTTATATGTCTGATTTTAAAAAGCTTGGCGATTTGAGAAAATAATTTGGAAGTAAAATCTCGGCCTTGATCAGTAACTATTATATCGGGTTTTCCAAACTTGCAAATAAATCCACGAACCAGATTTTCAGCGATAGTCTTGGTTTCATGATTCGGAATTGCGTAAGCTTGAGAAAATTTTGTTAAGTCATCTTGTAATGTTAATATGAACTTATTACCTGACTCGGTTAAAGGTAAAGGACCTACTATATCTAAAAATATTTTTTCTAATGGATTTGAGCTTGTTGTTGTTATCTCCATGGGCTTTACGAATTTTTTTCTAACGAGTTTATTTTTCTGACAAGATTCACAGGTTTTTATAAAGTTTTTAATATCATTTTTCATATTATTCCATTTGAAATGTTTTTTTATACGATTGTATGTCCGATGAAAACCAGAGTGTCCAGCCGTAGGACTAGTGTGATTCTCTTGTAATATTGTAGTTATTTCCTCAGGTTCAGGATTTGTTAGTATATCATGATAAATGATAATAGATATATCAGTTTTTCTAAAAATAAATCTAATCATAGATCTAATTTTTCCCCAACTTAATTTATCGTAGCTAAAAGTTATTCTGGGTAGGCAAATTTTTAATATTTTATCGTTTAATAACCAGTCTCTTAATTTTATTAGGGAATTAAATATATCTTCATAAGAGGTATTGTCCCAATAATTATTTTTTATAAATATGTAATAAAAGTTTTTATTTTGATCAGAAATATATATAATGTCATTTAGTCTTGGATTTTTGGCTTTCAATTTTTCTATATGACTGAATTGTTTATTTATTTGTTTCTGAACGATCTCATTAAAATTTAAATCTACGGAAACAAACAATGCTAAATTTTGTGAAAATGATGTAATCTTTTCATTTGTTTCTTTTATATTATCATTTGTTATTAATATAGTTTCGGATTTAGATAAGAACTGTGAATAAGTGTCATTATTTTCTTTACTCATTTTGTTTATTTGTAAGGTGATTGTTGCCGGGTTTTTGTTTTCTTCGCAAATATTTGTTTCAGATATGGTTAAAGGAGGACGACTTAAACAATCAGCATTTTGATTTAATTTACCTGGTTTATAAATAATTTCATAGCTATATTCTTCTAATGCTAATCTCCACCTAACGAGTCTTGATCCGGGATCTTTTACATTAAATAGCCATGTGAGTGGTTTATGATCCGTATAAATGAAAAATTTATTTCCGTACAAATATGGTCTAAAGTGTTTAACACTCCATACAATTGCAAGTAATTCTTTTTCTGTTGTGCTATAGTTTGATTCCGCTTTGTTCAAGGTACGACTAGCATAAGCAATAGGTAAATCATCTGGTACTTTACCTTGAGAAAGTATGGACCCTATTGCATAATTACTAGCATCCGTTGTTAAGACAAAGGGTTTGGTAAAATCTGGATACTGAAGTATTGGTTCTGAACAAAGTATTGATTTCAGGTTCTCAAATGACTGTTGTTGAATGCTTGTCCAATTAAATTCAACATTTTTCCTCAGCAGTTTTGTTAAAGGTTGTGTTAAAGCACTGAAATTTTTTATAAAGCGTCTATAATAACCAGTGAGACCCAAAAAGCTCTTAATATCTTTTTGTGTTCTGGGTATAGGAAAATCTGTAAGAGCACATACCTTTTTTTCGTCCGGTTTGACACCAAATTCAGTTATTAAATGTCCTAAATACATTACTTCGCGACGAAAAAATTCGCACTTATCTGGTTGTATTTTTAAGTTGAATGTAGACAATTTTTCGAATACTTCTTTTAATCTTTTATTATGATTTTCTAATGTATCGGCATGAATGACTATATCGTCGAGATAGACAAAACATCTGTAATTTTGTATTCCTGAGAGGACAGTATTCATTAGCCTTTGAAAAATACTGGGAGCATTTTTTAATCCAAATGGCATTCGTGAATATTGATAATGTCCAGACGGAGTTGAGAAAGCAGTCTTTGGAGAATCCTCAGGATCCATTTTGATCTGGTGAAATCCTGATGTTAAATCTATTGTTGAAAAATATTTTGAATGACCCAATTGGTCTAATATATCGACTATATTCGGAAGTGGAAATGAATCTCCTATAGTAATATCATTTAGTCGTCGATAGTCTATAACAATTCGCCATTTCTTCTTTGCTGAAGCATCGGCCTTTTTTGGCACAACCCAAAGGGGCGAATTCCATGGCGAAGTTGATTCTTCGATAATACCTTGATCTAGCATACCTTTTATTTGAGTTTCGACTTCATGTTTGTGTACTTCAGGATACCTGTATGATTTAGTGCTAATAGGTACATTAGAATTTAAAGGAATTTTGCAAGTTATGGCATTTGTACTGGTAAGTTGATCTCCTTCCAGATAAAAGATATGATTGTACTCCTTGCAAATAGAAATTAAAGATGATTTTTCTTCACTATTTAAATGATCTGTTCTCAAGGCATTTTTTAATTTAGCAATTCTGTTAGAATTCGTATTATCTTTATAAGAAGACATTTTTCGTATATTTGCATTGTTTTGTAAATTTGGAATTTTTTCTATTGCTACTTGAATATCGTTTAATTCAACATCCGTTTCAGTAGTGTTTACGATTGAGGTTAAAAAGAAATCATTTTTTACTTTAACAACACTAGGACATAAAAATACACCTTTAAAGATTTCGCGTTCGGGACATAATCCTTCGCTTAATTCATTATTTATTACTTTAATTTGAACAATTGTTTCAGTTCTTGCGGATAGAATAGTTTTATTACTTCTTGAGTTAGAATTAGAGTTTTGATTTAGTATAAGATCGTCTGAACAGGATTTTTCTTCTGAACAGGATTTTGATTTATGATTTCGTGAAGAGTTACAAGTTTTATTTGTGCATATCTCAGTGGATTTTACACATTTTGGACTTGAATTTTCTTTGGATTTAGAGTTAGATTTAGATTGAATTGGATTGGATAGTAGTTCTTCACTACTTAAGGTTATTTGGATATCATTGGTTTCTAAATAAGAATGATCCTCTATGGATTTAGCATCATAAGGAAATATTTCATCGATATTAGAACTTGTCTCGATATTTTGATCTCTCAGAAATTCGTCATTGTCATTGTTTAATGGAGATTTTATATATTCAATTGGAATAGAACAATTTTTAAAGTTTAATTTATTTTCTTTATAATCAATTTGGCATTTATTTATTTCAAAAAAATCGCTACCTAATATACCGTCGAAATGAAGAGGAAAATCGTCTTCTACGACATAGAAAACATGAGTTTGGACAAAATCTTTTATCTTGAAATTTACGTTACAACTACATATAGTTTTATTTGGATTTAAGACATTTTTATCAATGCCTCGTAGAGTAATAGACTTAGAATAAATTTTTGGAATGTTTAGTATTTTTGAATATTTAATTAAAGAAATATCTGCGCCTGTATCGATTAGAAACTTGCAAGAGGATGGATTAGAATTATTTACTAAGGGTAAATCTACATAGGAAGTGACTGAGAAGTTGATGGTTGTGATACGGCCTGAACTGAACGAACTCCTCGAGAATCGACCGTTGGTTGTCGAGGATTCTGGAAGTTTAAAGAATTTGTTGGATTTTTGTTTTTATTGTTAAATTCGCGTTTTCTACATTCTTCTATAACGTGACCTGGTTTTTTGCAGTATCTGCAAAAACGTTGGGAAGTGTTGGTATTTTCTTTTCTTAAGTTTGGAGGAAAATCAGAATTGGAATTTGAATTTGAAGGTTTATAATTTTGATTTTGAGAATTTGACCTTTGAAGATTTGAATTAGGATATTTTGGGTTTTGAAAACTAGAATTTTGAAGATATCTAACATTTCTATCTGAATTGTTTTTATATCGACAGTTATTTGAGGAATGGTTATTTCGTTTGCAAATATTACAGAATGGTTTGAAAATTTCTTGTCTTGATAACTGTTCTTGTTCTTCGGCAATTGCTATAGCAACAGCTCTTTCTAAGGAATCTGGATTTCGGGCTTTGATTAAAATAGAGAGGTCTTTGTTTAATCCTCTAATAAAGACATTTAGTGCTTGAGTTTTTAAGAGTTTAGTACATGCATTTCTTGCATCTGGAGATAAGTCTGGATCAAGTGTATTTATTAATTTTATATAGCAATTTTCAACTTTATTTGCAAATGACATTACATTTTCACTGGGCATCTGACGTAAGGAATGTAATTCCAATTGCCACTGACCTTCAGTTCGGCGTTCAGAATAAGCATCTAATAAGAAGTCTTTTAAATCTTTCCATTCGTCAAATGTTCTGTTTCTAGTTATGGCCCTAGCTTTATCGGTTAATTTAGTTTCTATAATGGCTAATAAGATGGGTTTGGATTGCGGATTTACTAAATTGTATGCTGTATCACAATTGTCTATGAATTCGTATAATTTTGATTTTGTACCATCAAATCTAATGAGAAGTTTTTCAGCTATTTCAATTGATACTGACATTTTATTTGAATTAGAAGTAGAAGAATTTGAAAGAGAATTTGAGTCGGGAGAAGGTATTTGTTCGTCAAATAAGTTACTTATATCAGGATATAAAGTAGACATACGTTTACAAGATTTTTAAAATATGAGACAGAATTTAAGATAGAATGTACTTACAAGTAGAATATTGTTGTTGGTCGCATAGTCTATTATTCCACGGGTTCACCTCTACTTCCGATGGAACTACAATTGGGTTATGACTGGAACTGGATTTCGAACTGGATGTACTGGACCCCAATGTAATTAGTTGTAGTGGCGATTTTTCCACACTGACAGTTTTTTTGAATGATTCCTCGAAGGAAACAAGTCAATTCAAAAATTCCTCAGCTCTCCTTCTATCAGCAATCAGAGGAACTCTGCTACTAATATCCCACTTCTGACACCAAATTTTGTTATGGAATACTATGCGTTTATTTCTTCTCCGGACTAACTCTTTGTTTTGGAATTAAACAGAATATATTGACATGTATAAATTTATTATATTAGAGGATGAAAATTACACTGCCTGTTATTTCTTAAAACTATGAATTTATAAGTTCTGTTATCTACAATTATTTAACGATGTTTCTGGATGGATTTGAGTACAAGAGATTGGACTCAAATATTAATATTAAAATAGCAAATACGGATAGCTTATCGAACAAAGAAATAAGAGAAATAAATTATTATTATTCCATAGATACGAAGTATTAGGCGAATAAACTAGCGAAACTTATTTATTCTAAATAGTAAAATATTTATGAAGAGTATTGATTCTGATTTCTAACAGCAAATAATTATTAGTGATTATACATGAGAACTTTTCATAATTGTAAATAACATATACCAGGTGACTAAAAACTATATAGAAATACATAGATACTTTAATTATCTTACATGTGAGTAGGTAGGTACATTACACAATTAGATATGACCAAATGCATCGACACAACTCATGTCTAATATTTGATAAAAAATAGCCATTGGCCAACCTTGAGTTCTCCTTGCATCTAGTGCATCAATATCTTCTTTTGTTGAATTATTGAATGATATTATTGGTTTGTTACTCTCAACATCCGGAGCGCGACAGTCATGCATAGAAAAAATGAGAATTACAGCCTTGTTTCTGTTAGGAATATATGAAACTAGTGTTTCATGTTTTGAAAATCCATATAATGCGAAACCAACTTGCTTTTGTTTGTTTGCTTAAATTCTGGAAGTATTTTCCCTTTTTAATTTTCTCATGGTCCCGACAAAGTTAAGGCTTCTGGACTGTAACTCTTTCACTAGCTGAAGAAAAGAAAACCAATTATCTGCAGTAATGTTAATATTGTTGTCAAATAGAGGTTTTAATAGCCGAATTACCGATTGTGTGCGTTTGGTTAATTTTTTTCTGAAGAAAGACCAATTCCATCCGATCCTTTTCCGGTATATATATAGTCGTTATGAGCAAATTAAGTTTTAGCCTCAGATATCAACATTCGTTTAATCCCAATTTTTGTGGCTTATTTGGTATGTACATCCAGAACTTAAACCGGCCCCTAAACGCGATTAATATCTCATCAATGCATGTATTTTCCAATGGTAAATATATATTGACAATTTTCAAAAAACATTTCTAAAATGTCATTAATATGAACCGCTGGTACTTCTTTCAGTCTTTCTTTCCTAGATGTGGCATCATCAAACCTAAAGCAATTTATCAAAACACTAAATCGTTTTCCGCTCATAACAGTCCAAAAAATCTCTCCTCCAGTTCCATCTGCAGTAAACATGTTGTTAATATCTTCATCATTAGATTTATAGATCGCGGTGTATATTAGTAGGCCCATAAAAGCTCGTATTTCAGTACTATGCGTATATTTTAAATCTGTTCGTATCTCTACAGCAAACCTTGTTCGAATTTCTGCAATATTTATATTTGTATACTGCACTATTGTTATTTATCATGGCTTCAGAGATGAGGAAGTTCCATATATCTTCTAGAATGGCTTCATCTCCTGGAGTACGATCAGGACCTTTTATTCTAGGTCGGGTTATGACATGACTATATTATGTTGTGGAGTTGGCTCATTCTTTACAGGTTGATTTACCGCCCACTTTTGCCGATCTTTTCCATAATAGTACTTTTTCTCCAATTTCATTCTCATTCCTTTGGTCTAATTCTTCATCAATATTTTCATCATTTGAAAAAGATTGTTCATTATTATCACGTTCATTTGAAAGTCGATATTCATGTTCTTTTTTGATATCATATCCATCTTCTATATCAGACAAGTCAGATTCCTTCTCAATATACCATCTTAAAACGGTAGTTTCAAAATTATTGTCTAATGGATTAACTTTTTTAATGTACTAGGAACCAAATCCACCTAAAAAAACAGGCTTTACACAAAAATCTTTAATTTTACTACAATTACAAAACTTAACGGTGTGGTGAAGTTACTGAGACTCTGATTTCTAATTTTAACGTGTTCGCAGTACCCTAGCTGAATATCAATAACTACTAATAGTGACTTGGAGGTACATGAGCGCGCGCAAGATTCAAGATCACCGGAAAAAAGTTACAATAACTTCTAACCTACAAGATTTCTTCGTGACTCCAGTTCACCGGTTGCGTGTTAATATAAAAATAATAATAATAAATATAATACTACAGGAATAACTGAAACCGTAGTCTGCGCTAATTTGAAGAACGAAAAACTTCCTGTTGGATATTGGGAAGCGGCTCTAGATTAGAAGGAAGCTTCATAGAAGGAAGATATGTATAAGAAATGGATTATTTCTACGATTAATTGTTTCTATTTACTTTTTAATCGGTTCATTGTTTATCAAGCAAAAGGAATTTTAAGTAAGTAGTAAACCGGCAATGCATAAAATAAACTTGATGCCTAAGATTTTTCAACTTCTATTCTGAATGTTCTTAATAAAAATTCCATTATGTTTTAAATCACGAGTGCTGCAAAAATAAAGATCAACTCGTGCCTTTTATGACAGCTGCATTCAAATTTATAAATAAAATTTTTGCATTAGTATTTCTTAAGAAATTTAATTCAGCATATGTTTCTAGTTTGCTCCCTATTTTCCGAGAATGCTGTGCAATTGTATTGAAATCGAATATGCTGTTTCATAAATATTATAAATGGGTATGCTTGGTGAAGTGAGTCATAATTTATGCGACAAAGGTGACGAAAATTGGAAATTGAATATTAAAGGCTGTATATAAAGAAAGAATAATCTACAATTAACATATTCGCCAAAATGAAACAATACGGAATGTTAAACATGTTTATATGGGATTACGCCACAATTGATTGTAATGAAAATTACACTTTATAATAATTATTTATCATTATTTTTAGAAAACTAATCTTTTGAATTTTAAATTTGAAAACGATTTCCAGAGTGGAAATCTAAACGTCAAACAATTGTAAAATATAATTTTCGTTACAATCAGCTGTGGCTTAGTCACTTATAGACTACAAGTCCATGGGACATTTTTAATGGGTCATTTGACCCAGCATTAATCACATATAAATCAATACTACAATATGTAATAACTTTAGAAACTATGCCGTCAATTGCCATGTACAATGAACACAAGGTATGATATTGCGCATGACATTTGACATTTGACAGCTGAGCCAGGCATGTGACGTAGCAAAGATCTCTCGGATCCATTATTTTTAATGATGGTTTAACCACTTTTTTTACCATTGTAGCAATTTACCATTCTTTTTCCTCAGTTAAAGTGTCTTTTATAGTGTAAGTATAGTAGTTTTTTTTTGTAAAACTATGTAAAACTTACCGCTGTCACATTTTTTAATGTTTGTTTTATGTTAAAAATAGGTGCTTTCAAAAACATTTGGATAAACTGAGGGATCTGCATAGTTATGCAACCAGAAATAACTCCAATACTTATATATCTCTCATTTTGTAGATTAACGATTTAAAGCTTTATAACATGTTACTGTAAAATTTCTTTTATACTTTTATAGATAGCAACCTAAAATGGCCCCTAAAATCGATTTGTTTTGAAGAATATCAATTTAGCATCTTCCAAAATAACATATTTTTCTTTGTTCGAGTCACATCTGCGATATGTTCTCTGTTTTTGAGGTTCTAGTACAGTTGCCCAATTTGATGTTATTTTTAAATTACAAAAAGAGCAATACGGTGTCTGGTTGGTCTCAGAGGAACAACACATGCAAAAGCTACTATCGTCAGTCTCTCTACTTAGCTTGTTGTCGAAATCATTAAATTCCAAGAGGCCATATTAATATTCTTATTCTTCCACCGTTAAAGACAAAAATGTAGTAATCACTGATGTAAGATATATAAATAAGAAAGGTTTTTTTTTAGTTTGGCTCTTTTTTCGGCCATACAGTTTAGATAGAAAAAAGCGTTCAGAAATTAAATTCTCCCACTAGGGATCATTTTAATAACCAACTATCAAGTAATGCTATTCTAATGAAGATTATAACCAAATTTAGAACTGGAAATGTGGTACACCAATGAAGATAAAGTTGGACAAAAAAAAACAGTAAGTACCAACGTAAACCTTATTTAAGCACATTGTCGACTTACCAACTAGTAGTCAACAGAGATTCGCTGCAAAAATTTAATATGAACATTAAACATGAATTGAAGAAGCTATTAAAAAAACTTACCTGTTTATAGAGAACTCAGAGGACCACAAAAATGAGAATGATTCATGCTGCTATTCTCATTTGGCAATATGATAATTCCAGTTTCATCAGTAACATCTGGTACAGTGGTGAATGTCATCTTCGCTTACTGGTTCATGTAAATAGGCGTAGCAATAGATTTCTAAATTTTCAATAATCCGAAGGCGTGCGAAAAGTACATTTGCATAACGCAAAATCACAGGCTACAAAAGCTTTCTGTGGAAGCCGTTTGGAAACAATGTTGTTTTACGTTTCACCGATTTTTCCTCTAAAGTAAACCTTCATTGACAATATAATAGTTAAAAGAGAAAGTTACTGACGCAAGACGTCAAATGCAACAGTTTCTATTTTCAAATATGGCCACATATGTGCAAGAACGATACTAACTACAACATAAAACTAACTGTACTAACATTTGATGTTCTCAATCTAAAGTCTGAAATTGTCAGTATTATAAATTAATCGTATTAAGAATGTGGTATGTTTAGTGTAACGCTGTGTATTATATTCCAAACGGAAATTCACAAACCACCCAAATAAAGTAAGTTATCAAAACTTTAATACCTATTTCTATATAACTTATAAAATGTTATTTTCATTCTTTACCACATGTAATTTTTGCTTCTTGTTCGTTGTAAGTTTCCACAAACATTAGAAATTACCACAATGTATGTGGTTGACAAAGTTTTGCCGTACGCTCACAGGTTATTATTGTGAGAATACTCTCAACACACGTTTTGTGTTTTTTTTTTATTTAAGTGGCATGTACGGCCACAATAACAACATTTCCAAGCCAAGTGAAATCGTGCGAGACCGAATGAATTCAATTTCATTTTTCAAGAGCAACACTTTCGTTTTTACTTCTTTTTTTAGTTCTTTCTTTACATCGTGCTCAGGGGCTATGCCATAACAACTTGGATGCACTTAATTTGATTTCGATTAGATTGCAAACAGCATGAGTTTACATGAAATACATGAAGCACGATTCTAGGAAAATAGCTTCATTCTATCAAATGAAATTAGTTTTTTTTTACTGCGACTAATATTACCTTTTTAAAAAGAAAGTAAAGGCTTGATCGATTGTAATGCATCTTATACACAATATTGTTATTATTGAATTGTACGAAGAATACTTCTTCTTCACACAAGTATTAGTGTAATAAATAATGGGCCCATGTTGGGGCCAATATAACGAATTTGAGTTCTTCTTCTTCTTCTTTTTATGTTGACATGACTCTCTGTCTGTTTTTCAATGTCCCTCCAGTAAGTTGTCGTTCCATCATTTTCGGGACCTTCCTACTGATCGTCTTCTTATTAGGAAATCATCTCTTGCCGTCTTTACTACTCTATTTGTTCTCATTCGGCTTATATGATCGTTCCATTCTACTCTTCTATTTCTTATCCAGTTCTTGACGTTCTCCACCATGCATCAACGTCGTATATCTGTACTTCTAGCTCTGTCCCATAGTGTCTTGCCAACAATTTTTTTAAGTTTCTCTCTGCTGTTTATCCTTTTTGTCCTGTGTCAGGTCGTATTTCTGCCGCGTATGTCATTATTGGTCTGATGACTGTTTTGTAAATTCTGCGTTTTATTTCTTTCCCGATATTTTTATTTCTCCATATTGTTTCATTTAGGCAGCCTGCGGCTCTGTTTGCTCTATTTTTTGATCTTCTACTTCAGTTTCGAGCTTTCCCCAGCTAGATAATGTGATGTCTAGATATTTAAACTCTATCACTTGTTCTATTATCTGACCTTCCAGCTCCAATTTACATCTTAGTAAATTTGCTGTTATAAGCATGCATTTTGTATTTTTCGGGGAAATTACCATGTTAAATTTTCTGGCGGCTATATTAAATTGGTGCAGCATATTTTGTAAATCATCTTCACTTTGAGAGAGTATTTTTTATTCTTTTATCCATAATCAGGTTGAACAATAGAGGACTCAGGAAATATCCTTGTCTTATCCCGTTGCCGGCGTCAATAGGGTCGGTTAGTTCTTTTTTCACTTTTACTTTTATTGTGTTATTTTTGTAGATATTTTCGATCGTTTTCATTATTTCTAGAGGGATCTCTCTTGCGTACAATAAGTGGATCTTCTTCTTATAGAGCCGTCTCCTTTCGAAGTTTGGCGATCCCAATTACAATCGTAGTTTTGGAAACTGCTTTGCGAAAGATTTCTGCAGATGAGAGGTCGAACCATCTTCTCAGGTCTTTCAGCCACGAGTTCTGGTGTCTTCCTACTGATCTTTTGCCCTGTACTTTTCCTTCCAGTTTTTTTTTAAATCCCTTTTCTCTATTCGAATTGCCGAATATAGGCCTCTCCTAATTCTCGCCATTCATCCCTGTTGTTTGTAAGACGTTTCCACATTCTCCCTCCAGTTTTTTTAATATCGTCGCTCCATAGCATTTCCGGTCTTCTTTATGGTCTTTTGGCTATATATGGCAGTCAATTCCCGATTTCTGTATTCCATCGGCCATCCATAAGACATTCGTTATGTTCAGCCCATTTCCATTTCAGTTTAGTTGCCTGTTTGACAGCATCTTTTAATTTTGTTCTATTACGAATGTCTTCATTGGTTTTATGGTCTTTGATTGAGATACCCAGCATCTGTCGTTCCATGGCTCTCTGAGTTTCCTTCCATTTAATGTCCTTTAATTTGTCACAATCAATTACCTTCTTAAGGTCCCTGAAACATAGCCGTGCCGGTGTGTTGTATTCTACAAATTTGAGTTGAGGGTCGATATAACAAATTTCAGTGGTAATGTGCACCTTAGATGGGTGTTGATATGACTGTGTTAAAGTGACAAATAGAAATAGAAGAAATTAAGGACATTATAAGAATGTTAAATGAAACAAAGAGGCTTAATGTATGATAGTGACCACTATCATACGATAGTGACCACTATCATGATGTTGGCCCATTTTTTTCTACCTAATAACTGAACGGGTCAATCTTACCCCATATTGCTTGATCTACCCTCGCATTGTGGATATACTACTTTCATATATTATGAAAATATACATGTTTTTTAACTAATATTGTTCCGAATACTCGATTAGTAAAAAGATCTCATTGAATTGCCTACAATATCACCAGATCTAACAACATTGGCTTTTTTCTTATGGAATCATTTAATAGTGTTAGTTTCCAACTTGTAAATACAATACATTTTGGAGACGGCTATCGCCCTATTCCCGTTTTCCCGTTCTTCTCCACCAATCCTCCCGGTCCAAGGCATGCCCTCCAAACCTCTCGATTCCATCGCTCTTCTAATTCCTTCATTCCATGAGCGTCGAGGTCTACCTCTTTTTCTTCTTCTAGGGGACTTCCATCTGTGAAGTTTTTGGGGCCAACATTCGTCAGGCATTCTAAATAGGTGTCCAAATCATTTTAAACCTCTTCTTTCTATTAATTCTATCAATAACCGTTTCTATAGCATTCATGTCATTTCTTAAAGATTCGTTGGTCTTCCTTTCCAGCCTTATAAGAAAGCCATAACAAAGAAGTGATGAACTCAATCATGGTTTGCCCTATTCTTTTTTGTCTCTTTGGCAAATATTGCGATCCCACCATAAGTAGTTCAGACATGCTATAATTTTACGTCCCTGATTAATTCGGTGTTTAATTTCGGTTTTTCCCAAGCCATTCTTATCAGTAAGTGCACCTAAATATTTAAATTTTTCCATTTGTTTGATTTCCACGTCCTCATCTATCAACACTTCAAACCTTGCATCTGAATTGATAACTAAATATTCTGTTTTCTTTATGCTGACTTGTAACCCACGTATAAATTCTAGATCATAAGAATCTTGAGCTATAAGGAAAAAGTAAAAACAATAAAAATGGAACCATATATTCATGGAAAACTCAAAATTGGTGAGTTGAAAATAAATAATATCAGTTTCAATGACTTACACCTTAGAGATTACGAGGTAAGAAAGAAAGTAAACCAAAACAGTCCAAAAAAGAGAATCAGGGAGTGTAAATATAACTTCTAGAAGAAACAAATACAAGATAATCTCTAAGAGGACAGATATATATGAAAGATGCTGAAACAGAAATCGTTTTACCAAATGAACCGATTATGTTTACATGTTGATCATGTGATTTAATGAAGATATTAAGTTTAAAATCAGATCTATAATAATCTGGGAAAATTCTCATACACAGAGTATATAGCGTAATAAAATTCAGAAATAATTTTATATCCCTTAATAAAAAATGCAGTAAACAGTCAGCCACGTTTGTTGTTATAACAAATGCAATCGGGCGCGTCATGTACAGATGTTTTAGTTTGTAAAAAATATTTTATAACCGGATGCTATGCATGTACATTATTTTTATTTGTGCAGTCATTATGAATTACGACAGAACGAGACAATGGAACATTACTTTTTGTTGTAGATACAAGAATTGTTATTTTCTGTACGCCTTAATCAAAGAGCTTTTGGAATATTAATTTGCCAGTAAAATTAGCTTGTCATAAAGACGACAAATAAATCACACAATTGTTGTTAAACTCTTCTTTATAAATATTTTCCTAGAAAATTAGCATTAAACAACTAATATAAATGAATTTTTCCTTATTTTCCTCACGGTTTCTGCGCGTCACGAAAAAGAGGCTACCTAAAATGTTTACCATTTTTTAATTTTTACGAATCATACCACAAAGTGATTGTCATTGATGCTTGTGTAATGTTTAAGAATATGTTTTAAAGCAGTATGAAATAATTTTTTAAATAACAAATGCCAAAAAATAACTTCTTCCAAAATAATGGTTTTATTGAAAAATAAAAATAAAATTAACATTGTACATTTTTGCTGTTTTCTTTATAAAATTAACAATAACAATTAAGTCGGGATTATTAATACCGTATATTACCACCTATATTGTGAATTATACTCCTCATTCGATTTGGCGTTGAATTGATCAAATTCTGGATGTCGTTTTGAGGAAAAACTTCCCATTTTTCCATGAGCGCCAACCGAAGCTGCTCACGATTTATTGGAGCAGGTATTCTGTTTCCTACCCATCGTTTGAATTGGCCCCAAACATGTTCAATCGGGTTCAAATCTGGACCTTAAGGCCGACCAGTCCATTTTTGGCACACCGACAGTTTCCAGATATTGCGTTACCATCCTGGCTACATGTGGCCGCTCGTTATCTTGCATAAAAATAAAGTTTTCGCCGATAAACCCAGCACAAGGCATTACATGCTCGTCTATAATTTCGGTAATGTATCGGTGTGCATTCAACGCTCCTCTATCAATAAATACGAGATCAGTACGCTCTCCAACGAAATGCCAGGCCCAAAACATTACCGAACCTTCAAAAGCAACACGTACTCGTCGAATACAAGCAACATATCGTTCTCCACGTCTTCTGTATGTTTTGATGCGACCATCTGAACCATAAAGACCCATCCTGGACTCATCACTAAACAAAACATTTTTCCAATCTTCTATCGTCCAATGCTCGTAGTCTCTAGCAAACTGTAGTCGGCGTTGTTGATGTGCTGCTGTTAACAAAGGTCCTGTTGCTGGACAGCGAGCCCTTAGACCAAATTTCTTAAACTTCTTCTCACGGTAGAAGTGCTTAAAGTCCACCCGTGAATATTTTGATTGATCTAGCCGTAAAGAACCAATTTTGCATTTTGTAAAGAATGGTCTTCTCTGGCCGTCGTGATTCGTCTCGAGCCTGATCCTGGTCGTCGTTCGTGAAATCCAGTCTCTACGAATCGTTGGTAAATTTTTTGGACCATACAACTACTGACTCCAAGCTGTCTGGCCACTTCTCTTTGACTCATTCCATTACCAATCAAAGTAAGAATTTGAACAGATCTAGCAAATTTCTTAGCCATAGATTTTAATTTAAAAATTGCACAAGTTTACTATTCGAACAACTGTACACTAGTGAAAGGTTTTTGAAAAACAGAATAGCCATCTTCCAAGAAAAATATCCTACAAAGAACACGTGCACTATCCGAAATCGTAAAACTGAGATCAATTCTGTAAACTTATTACCCTTAATTGACCTGTCAGCACCGTTTGTCAGTGACTAAAAGACGCTAAAAATGTTTCTGCATTGTGGGAATTTAGTTACAATAAAATAAATTGTATATACTTAAAGGTATTGAAAAAGTCTTACAAAATTCTAGGTGGCCTCTTTTTTGTGACACGCAGTGTAGTTACTACCAAGAGGCTGTCATGATTGAGTATGCTGAATATCACATTAACTATCTTCCAAAGATAGCGTACTTCAAAGTTATGGAAAACATTCAATCAAACTCCATTGTTAATTTGTGCTCTAGTCGTGACTCTCTATCGGAGAATTAGTACAGGCAAAATTACAACAATATAGAAAAATTCCTATAAACGTATGCGAAACCAACAGAAAATGTTATTTAACGAAATTAAGAAATTTTTCGCCTCTAGGTAAACTAAAAAATCATAACAAACCATTGAAATAGTGAATAGGAAGCTAATGTAGCAACATTCTTTCATAATTGGGAAGATTAGACTCATGTGCTCCAGAGCTATGTGTATATAGAAAATAGTGGAGGGCAAATTTGGAAATACCATGACCATGTAATCAATTTTAGAAAAAAATAGATTAATGCAGTGTGATTCTTAGCGATAAATTACTCGAAAGAACCTAAACAGGGCGAAAATCATTCAGGTAGAAGTGAAGATTGTAGCAATAAGACTACCAAAGAGAATTGAAATACTATTGTAAAAATAATACCTCAATCAACCATGGGAGCTATCGTATATGCTTCACCTAGCTCAGTATCTCAAGTGTGACTTCGTCTGGTCTTAAACTAGGAATCAAATCATGAACCCGTAGCTAATAGCAAATAAAACAATTTTTAACTAATCATATTTATTAAAAAAAAAAAGACAATCACTCCTGTAACTGCTTAACAATGAATATGGTGAGGATGATACTTATGGCATCGGTGGCATCAATGGTCTGTTTGTTTGGCCTCCCAATTAGACGGTTATGTCCTCCTGAGAGCTTCAGTTATTCCATGTGTGTGTGGCTTCCCAATTAAGTGGTTGGGTCCTCCAGTAGAGTCAATAAATTTTCATAATACGACCAGTATTATGAGACACATCAAAAGGAGTTTAACTTCCTTGCCATTTTACAAAATTACAATAAAACAAACAGCAGATGGCAAGGATAAAATGGAATATTATTATTATTACTTAGTTAAATTCTGTTCAGATCGCTACATGCATATAATCGAAAAACGTGCTTTCGATAGAAGTGACGTTACGAATATTGAAAATGCTGTCAGAATTATAGAATAAATATTACAATGAAAGTACTCACCCCAAGAGAATGTTGCGGACCATAAAATGAAGCTTATTATAATTCCTACCTTCTTTTATAAATTTCAATTATAAACAAAAAATAATCCCACCATTAAAGGTGATTGCCAGAAAGTAGGAAATACCGCATGAAGTTAGCATAGATGTCATAGAATGTTCCTATATGATGAAATTAGCTTTTCTGCCAACATAGAACAGAATATTTAGTCTACCGAACAGAAAGAGAGAGGGCGAATATTTATTCTACGCAACAGAAAGAGAGAAAAGAAAGACAGAGGGCAAATTACTTTTTAAAGAAAAAATAGTAAAAACCAATCTGAAGACAAAGGAATTAATAAATTAATAAAGAAATTAAAATAAAATAATTATTTAAATATAAATTAATAAAGATGTCTGGAAGCATTTGAGATGTCGTTATACTGAAGAATCATGTCCTGAAAAAGTCACCAATAACGGAGTCAAAGAGGAAATTCCGAAGCGATTACTAAATTTAAAATACGATAACTTCATTAGCTACCTATAAATCTAATGGAATATTCAAAATGCAAAGTTTTGCTACTGATAATTTAGGCAAAAACCAAGTCAACCACAACATAGAACAAAGTATTACATATTCGTACTGCACGCTCCAAGTGTTTCAAGCAGCTGTAATAAATTTTAAATCATTATAACAATGTCTACACCAATTCTAATATAAATAGTGTTTACACCATTCAAAAGAACAAGACTTGATAACCAAGAGATAGAATTACAAAAATTTTGCTTTAAACGGTAATAAAATGAAAAAAAAAATAGACGTACTTAAACTAAATATCTAATAAGTGCGACGGTCTATGTTTGTATGAATAAATCAGTAAATCAATAAATCATTGAAAAAGCATTCATCGGTTATTTTGTAGACAACTTTTAAAACAACTCCGAAAACTATTGAATATCCTATTTACAATTAAAAAATCTACTTACCTGCTTACTACGCTAGTTCGCAATGTTTTCAAACAGGTAATTATATAATAGCTAAATAATTAATATCCATATGTGAAGACATTATCTTTACAGATCATAAACGGCAATATAATGATTCTTCGCAAATTAACAAGTGTCAAAAAAGTAATTAAACTCAGACCAATTAATATCATCTTCTTATATGCTTCTTCATTTTACAAATGCGTCTTTTAATGAAATGACATGATGGTATTTAACATTTCCAAACAAGAATAGCTCTTTTTGTGTATTCGTATCAACTTTCACGTATTTTTAGTCAAGGATGATAGACATCTAATTTAAGAACGAATGACTTTAGATTCTTTAACCACAAGAATCCTAGTTTTTCTTTCGAAAACATTTGTGAGTGTCACACGGATTTCATGTAAAGGAAATACGATTATTTCACTTTTTAAAACTATTTCTTTGATGTTTTTCCAGTTAATCAGAGAGAGTCCAGTGCGTGTCACTGTAGTAAAAAACTTTTGTTTTAATTTTATAGAACAAATTTTAAACAAGTTTGTTGCAATATATTACAATAAAACAGATTGTGCTTAAGATATTAGATGATATCCAAAAAGTCAACAGTTATTATACCAGAAAATCATAATGTATTAATGTTACCTAAAAATTAAGTCAAACCTATAGTTTTAAATTACGTTTACCTACTTGATTGATTCTAATTGGTTGAAACACAGACAGGAAATACTGTTTGTATTATATAACAAATTACCGGAAAACGAATATAATTTAACATAGAAAAACATATTATAATTTAAACAAGACTTTAACCGACAAAAACTTTTTCTTCTTCTTCTTCAAGTGCCGTCTTCGTTCCGAAGTTTGGCTATCATCAAAGCTATGCGTATTTTTGATGCTGCAGATCTAAACAGTTGGTAATTGGTGCAATTGTACCATTCTCTCAAGTTTTTCAACCATGAATGCCTTCTTCTTCCTATAGATCTCTTTCCCATTATCTTTCCCTGTATAATTAATTGCAGCAACTGGTATTTATCTCCCCTCATAACATGTCCCAAATATTGTAGTTTGCGCTTTTTAACAGTAAGTATCAGCTCTTTCTCTTTCCGCACTCTTCGCAAAACCTCCACATTTGTTACTTTCTCTGTCCAGGGTATTCTTAATATTCTACGATACATCCACAACTCAAATGCTTCTATCTTTTTGGTATCGATCTTTTTCAATGTCCATGTTTCCATCCCGTAGAGGAGAACTGACATAACGTAACATCTCAAAAGGCGAATTTTAAGTTTTAGACTTAGATCTCTTCCGCAGAACACCTTTTTCAATTTAGTAAATGTGGCTCTAGCTTTCTCTATTCTGGTTCTGATTTCTTCAGAGCAATCATTATTTTCGTTGATAACAGTTCCCAGGTAATTATATCTTCTTACACGTTCGATTCTTTGATCATGCACGGTTATGTCAGGGAAGTTTTGTGGTGATTTAGATATTAGCATTATTTTTGTTTTGCTTATGTTAAGTGATAATCCGTGTTCTTCACTGCATTCTACTATTTTGTTAATTAGTATTTGAAGATCTTCCCAAGTTTCTGCGATTAGTACCGTGTCATCGGCATATCTCAAGTTGTTTATTTGGATGCCATTTATCTTAATACCTATATTTTGATCCGAAAGTGCTGTGTTTATAATGTCTTCGGAGTATAGATTGAATAAGGTCGGTGAGAGTATACAACCCTGTCTTACGCCTTTCTTGATCTCGATTTCCTCCGTTGTCTCTTGCTCTATTCGGATATTTGCTTTCTGGTTATAGTAAATCTTAGAGATAATTCTAATGTCCCTTTTATCCAAGTTTTTTTCTACTAGTAGTTTCATTAAGTGATCGTGACGAACTTTATCAAACGCTTTGTTGTAATCAATGAAGCACATATATATATATATATATATATATATATATATATATATACATATATATATATATATATATATATATATATATATATATATATATATATCTTGGTTTATATCTAGACATCTTTGGCATATGACGTTAAGTGCAAATAGTGCTTCTCTTGTTCCAAGCCCGTTCCGAAATCCGAATTGAGTATTACTAATATCTGCATCTAGTTTTCTGTTAATTCTTGAGTGGATTACTTTGATGAATACTTTTAATGTATGCCCCATTAAGCTTATAGTGCGGTAGTCCGTGCACTGTTTTGCATTTGCCTTTTTTGTTAAGGTTACAAAAGTTGAAAGTAGCCATTCCTTTGTTATTTCTCCTCTTTTGTAGATGCAGTTAAAAAGGTCGAGTAGAATATTCACTGATTCGCCTTCCACAAGCTTAAAAAGTTCTGATGTGAGCCCGTCTGGACCCGGTGATTTACCATTTTTATAGCGTATAATAGTTCTTCTTTAGTTATTTCTGGTCCTTCGTCGCCTTGTAAGTTATCTATATTAGGTTCTTGTCTTTCATCGTCGAACAATTCTTCTACATAGTTCTTCCAGGTCCTAAGCTTTTCTTGTAGATCGGCTATTATTTCACCATTTACGTTGCATAGGAGATTGGGATGTTTTCGTTTTTGTGTACCTGTCAGTTCCTTTATCTTTTTATGTAAGTTAAAAGTGTCATGTTTGAGATGTAGTTCTTCGATTTCCTCGCATTTTCTTGTATAAAAATTTTCTTTTGCAGTTCTTATTTCTTTTCTGATTTGTTTGTTTACTTCATTATATTTTTGGCTGCATTTTCCCTTTAACTGTCTTCGCTCTTCGTTAAAAAAACTTTTTAAATTAGGAAAAAAGGATACCAGGAGCCCATTTTATGCATGTATTGAAACAATTATATGCTGTATCTGGTTTTACTTTTACAGTTGTAGTAGTAGGTGGCACCAATATTTCTACTAGGCTTGTCTCTTTTTCTTGTACTGCTTGACATATTTCTTTACTTGTTATAATTTGTTCTGTTTCTTAAGGTCCATTCAAGCCAAGAATTTTAATCTTCTTGACTTGTCTCGAATCCTCTTTCTGATCAATTTTGAAAGCAATGGTCAATAGAAAGACGTATTGAATAGATGGGCGGAATACTTTAACCAGGCACTTAATATAAAGGAATAAGGAGAAAACCTGGAAGACAGAAGAGATCAGGTGAGGGGAACATATGAAAGAGAAGAGGAACCACCAACGATTCTTGAAGTTAAAGATGCAGTTAAAAAACTAGCCAGAAACAAACAACATTGATTGGAATATTGAAATACTTTGCATCATGCACAAAAAAGGAGATATCTTTAAATGCTCTAACCACAGAGGAATTACGCTTCTAAATACACCATATAAAATATTTTCCACAGTACTATGTCATCGTATGGCACCATATGCAGAGCGGATAGTAAGAAAATACCAGGCTGGTTTCAGACGTTCTAAATCGACAATTTATCAGATTGCAACTCTGAAACCAATTTTAGAAAAATCACTGAAATATGGCATAGATACTCATCACATATTTATAGACTACAAAGCAGCCTAAGACTCTGAGAATAGAAGAGAAATGTTGAAAGCAATGAAAGAGCTAAGAAAACCTAAGTATTGAAAAAGTTGAATGTAGAGTAAAAATTCTGGGGAAACTGTCTAAACCTTTTAAAACAAATAACGGGCTGCGCCAAGGAGATCTTCTCTCCTGTATACTGTTCAATCTGGTTCTGGAAAAAGTAATACGTATGTCACAAATCACAACCATTGGTTCAATATATAATAAATCAGTGCAAATCCTTGCCTATGCTGACGATATCAATATTGTTGAAAGAACTGAAAAGCTGTATGAGAGGCGTATGTAGCATTAAAAGAATCAGCTACAAAAATGAGTTTAATAATAAACACCAACAAAACGAAGTATATGAAAACGACGTCATCGAAGCAGTGAACGAATTTGTATACCTGTGAGCGCTCCCTAACACTGAAAATAATACTACAGCAGAGATAACCCGCAGAATTTGCACGGCCAATAGATGCTATTTTGGGCTCAATCTACTCCTTAAATCCACAATTATAGTCCTAACATATGGTTCAGAGACCTGGACTCAAACAAAAAGTAATAAACACATATTGGATGTTTCGAAAGTACTAAGACGAATCTATGGAGCAGTGAATGACAATGGAGTGTGGAAAAGACGATACAACTTCGAACTTTATAGAATATACTATGAACCAGATATCGTAAAACATTAAGATACGATGTCTGAAGTGGATAAGGCATGTAATGCGGATGGAACAAACTGACGCAGCTAGAAAAACGCTACTTCATAAACCCATTGGTCAGAGAAGAAGAGGAAGACCCAGAACAAGGTTCCTTGATAACATCGATGAAGACATGAGAAATACGGAAATACGTGCTTGGCGGAGGAAGACTATGGATAGGGACGACTGGAGAGAAATTCTGGAAGAGGCTAGGACACACGCAGGGTTATAAAACCAGAATGATGATGATAATAATAGGCAATATCACAGATCCTCTTTATTATCTTCAGGATCACATTTTTTTGTTTCTTGTGATACAGCATTCATAGTAGGTTTATCCATGGTGATTGAATTAAGTCCGACGAAACAGAGCTCCATGTATGAACGAGAGAGAATACAACATACTTCAAATTATTTTTTTTTTTTCGGGCTCTGCGTTAAATTCTTGTATCAGACTGGCAGACAAATGTTTTTGAATGCTTTAGAATTTTAAGCTTTACCAGTCACTAACAAACCTAACTTTTGCATTCCAGTAGCGGAAAGTTCCAGCTGTGTTTTTGCACGGAAAAACTGTCATTCTATTTTTATTCTCTTCACGACTAATTGCTCGCTTCGTTAAATGACACGAATGTTTTGTTTTACAATAGTCACCAAAACATACCACTTTGGTCTGCTTTATAATTAAGGAAGAAGACTCAATTTGGTTGCAACTACAAATTTGTTGCTTGACAATTGTTCACCCGATATAGTTAACAGACGAATACCAAATCGATTTTTAAATTTATCCAACCACCCAACTTTGGTGCGAAAATCATCTTTCTTTTTAATTTTTTTATAAAAATTCGATTGCTTTTGACATACTGCATACTTGACATTTGTTACTACAATGTAGTTGCCGAAATTGTCAAACGTTTTGGTTTAATTATATAGGATACAATTATTTTATTCTTAAGGTATAAAATACCCTGTGAATACAACAATTTCTATGTGGGAGAAACCGCAAGATAACTTATTTTTAGGATAATCGAGCATGAAACATACCTCAAAAACAGATCACAGAACTGCAAACATGCATAGGACAATGAACACATATTACAATGGCAAGATGAATGAGTAATCATGAAAGAAACAGACATGAAAAAGATAAGAATCAAAGAAGCAGTCCTCATTCGAATCAATGAAGAAAATGTGTAGCAAACCCATCAGAAGAATATACCATCAATAGCAGATTAAGAAACTTTAAAACACTCGCCTTCAATCATACACAATACATAATATGCAACACGCGACACACATACACAATATACGAATACTCCCTTACACTCCAGAACACTTAAGAATAATCAGAATTTGAAGTTCCATAGGACAACAAATTCGCCCTTTCTATTTTCAATTTTTTAATTTTGTGAAATGACATAACCCCGTAAACAAATTTGGCGATTATACATTCTTTTCAACAAAATTCTAAATAATCTTTTTTGAGAACGATTTCTGGAGCGAAAATCAAAACATCAAAGTTTTGTAGTTAAAAATAATTAATTGTGGCTTAATTCCATAAAACGCAATATTTAACTTGGACATATCACAAGAAAACAGTTTATAATTTTGTCAAAATGCATATACGTAATATCACAGTCACAAACAAATCGTTTGAATCCGGTTCTGAACTTGAGAACGGATGTGGAAATAGGTACTTTATGGTTGGTTCTGAAATTGTTTTTTCTGGTGTTTTTGTTTCCAGTATCTTTCTTTTGTAGCTCAGGCGTGAAGTCGAGAATAGTCGGAAATGATTAAAAGTTTGAGAAAAGTACCGTTTAGTTTACAATGATTTAAGGGGCAATGCGATAGATGAAAACTTTCGAACGAGGACATGAACTTTAATTCAAGAACTTTTATTACTTTTGAATAAAAAATGAGAAGAAATATTTTACACACATATCAAAACTTAAATTATAAAATGCTCTCTGTAATTTGAATAACTCGTCTAACCATACGTGTCTATCACACAAAGACATAGGAAGTTACTAAAATATTTTTAATTGTCTAATATCCATTAATTTAATGAAAGCTGTAGAGGACCACCACAAATAATTTTAATCAAGGACTTAAGCTAAATTTCCCACAATATGTAAAAATCTGAAATTTTTGTAATATAAAAAAGAAAAAAAAGGAAAATTAATTGAAAGCTACAAGAATTACGTATACACACTCTAAACCAGAAATACGTGATGGATTCGAGCGTTACTTGATGGAAATTCATTTTATATAACAAAAAACTGAAAACTATTATAACTTAGGCAAATACATTAAAAGCGACAAGAGCCAAAATAAAAAGCACTTACACGGTGGTGTATAGAAACTTAAAATGTGGCGACTGCTGAAAAACTTGCATCGGTCAAACCGGTAGTACTTTTACCAAACGTATAACAGAACATAAAATCTATGGAAAATGACAAATTAAAAAATACAGACATAATTCTGCATGACCAACTTGAGACAAAAAGTTCCCCCCTCCTCAACCTATTCAGTTAAAAACTATAGACTGTAAATATACCAAAAATTGATCATTTGAGAAAGGCACTCTGCCGAAACAGTTATATTGATAAGATATTCTTCTTCTAATGGCGCTACAACCCTTTGTGAGTCTTGGCCTGCTTAACAATGTTCTTTCATTCTGCCCTGTCGGTATTGATTAACCAGAAATAACTTTCAAAACCAAAACCAAAAATTTCACATTCCACATTCCCTATTTATTTTGAGATTATGTAGGCGTATATATAGTCTTTGATGCATTTGTTAAAAGAAATATCTCCCTAAAACTGATTAGATCAACTTTCTTGTAGGTTGTAGATTTCAAAAGGGTCGTTTGGTCTCATTGACATTTTCAAACAGCGGTCTCAATAATCTCTTGTATATATCTTATATTTCTGTTTTAGTCCAAAAAATCTAAACTTTTAAGAAATCATATTATTTACATTGGTGCTACGTTTGTTGCGCAAAGACCAGTTTCAAGTGTTTGTGGCGTTGGTGAACAATGGACGGCCGGAGTGTGACGTCATGGCAGCCATATTGTTATTATTACTTTCCAAACAAAAGTTGAATGAAAGTTGCCCAATCTCAAGACTTTTTAATTTCCATAAAGTTAACGTTTTGCTTCCTCTGTTGCTTTTTCTTTTAAGTATAGTGTTTTTACGATAATACCATCATAATTCGGTGTTCTATGTATATGAAATATAGTTTAAAAGTTTAAATTAAAGAAATTCTAACCTTACTTTATTGATACATGCATTCTATTGCTATCTTTATAAAACAACATGCTTTATTATTTACACAACCTTGTAAAATTGTTGTAGTAACTATTAAAATACTTAGATATTGCAAAAAGCGGAAATATTCTGTAACAAAATGAAAAAATAACGAAAATACAAATTATTCACACTAAACAAGGTTTGTTTGGAAAGTGAAACGACAGATGTCAATAAAATCTACGTCATCATTCCGGCAGTCCATTACCCTGCAAAAACTGTCGGCCATTTGGTCTCCATTTTATCAGTTGTTCTGTCCACTTTGTACATGTTAAAGAGATGATATGTGAATGAGCAGTGTCCAGTGTGATCACTTTGAGTTTAAGAAATTTTTATTTAAAAAATTCCTTAATAAAAGGTTTATTATTGTATTAATATAAAAATCCATCGGAGTTAAAGCATGGAGAAGAGTTGCCAGAGACAGGAGCCAATGAAAGATTGTTCTGAAGAAGGCTTTGGCTCATAACGAGTTGTAATGACACCGATGATGATACCTTTTATAAAGAAATTTTTTCTATTACAGGAATTCAGTTTCCTTGTGGATCTTAAGTTTAGTTTTTCGATGCTATAAAAATAATAACTAAGATATTTAACGGAACTATTATTATTAACGAATCTTCGATTGCAGACGATGTTTTGTGACTATGTTAAAATAAGTGTTTAGTACATCCCTGTTCTACCTAAATACAAGTGTCAAAACCACATGGTACTATTGTATTTCTTGCGAATGGGAAACTTCTCACACAACTAACAAGAACAATGAGAACACTATAAAAGTACTCACCTATTAATTAATGTAAAGGTATTACCGCTGATGATACATTTTCTCTGGCCGTCACTCATTAACTTTTTCTACGACTTGGGACATTTACATACAATAAAAAATTAACAGCCGATAAACGATCTAAAAGCGGTAATTGCACTCACTGAGGAACAGTAAAGTGTTGTTTACCTTTCCTCTACGGAAAGTCAGAACACACATTTTATATATGTGTTAAGAGTCTCAGTAAAATAAGATCATAGGACGGCAATATTAAAGTGAAGTTTTAACAAGGCTAAAACACTAGAACGAGAAACCTTGTGTTAGTGACTCCATACATTAGAAACATTTCCTTGACATGCTTAGTATAAGATTACCAAATGGATTAACGTGGTTTGGAGAATAGGTTATGTCAAAAAACTGATATAAGAATGTTAAATCACAAATTAATCCCTTAATTTGTAATCTCACCTTATTCTTAACTTCTTGACCTTTTATAGTTTCACCGTGTATAACTGAAACATTGTGAAACATATCGAGTAATACAGTATAATAAACAGTATTGAACTTGTAATTATTTTATTCTTTTAAAAAATACATATTATTGACACTTTGTAACATGTTCTAAATGAGCTCCTCCTCTCTCAAGACAGACTTCATACCGATATTCCAGATTTCTCGTAATGTTATGGAATAAAGGTTGTCTCAAGTCTGCAAAGAAAGCTCTAATGGCATCCTTTAACTCATTAATCATTTGTAGTGCCCGTTTAAAAACGGCAGTTTTAGACATGCCCCAAATGTATGCGTCTGGGGATGTTAAGCCTGGAGAACGTGCAAGATAAAGGAAGTTAGTAAATCGTAAAATGAATTTGTTTCGAAAATATCCCTGAAGAAATCGGCGAACTGCAACAGCAGTATGGCAAGTTGCTCCATCCTGCTGGAAAAATTGGTCTCCAAAAGCCAAATTACGTGCACGATAAAATTGACGTAGATCATGAATAAAGCGTGTTAAAGTATGGACTAATGATACCGTATCCCGAAACTGCACACCAGACACTCACTTTTGCACTATGTAAAGAAACTTCTTGAACTTCATCTGGTCTGACAAAGCCCAGAAATCGATTTGTGCGACGATTTACATGGCCTGAAAAATGAAAATATGCTTCGTCTGAAAACCATACATTTTTCAAAAATTCAGGATTTTCATACTGTAATGCAAGTATTCTGGTACAATATTCCACTCTACTGTGATAATCTCTTGGATGTAATTGTTGATGTACCTGAATCACATTCGAAAATGCACCCAGCTCTTTCAGTATTCTTTGCAAGGAAGTTCGTTTTAAGTAAAGATGCAACGCTGTTCTTGTCTGGCTGGCTTTCGTATTTTACAAGATTCGCTCAAAAACACGTTCATGGTTATCGTTGTTGTTAACTGTCCTGGGATGCCCTGAGTTTCCTTTTCGTTGGCGCAATACATTACTCGTATTTCTAAACTTTTCAACAACCTTCAAAATTACAGCATTACTTGGAAAACGTTTATTAAACTGTTGTGTGAATTGATCACACACGTATTGCAGACTTGCACTATTACATCGGCCGATTCCGTATGAGCGAAAATAATGCTCCATAAGAAACACTTTCTCCTCTGTACTTAACACAATTTCTAACAATTAGGCCTTAATAATAAATTGTTTAAGGATTACTTGACAGGTCTAGACTAGTTAATTTGAATATGACAGCGTGCACAAAGTGACATCTATGTTTCAGTTTCAGTACTGCTGCACTTAATAAATTGCCAAATAATATATTTTCTAATTGAACTTCCTAAGTGTTGCAATAACGGCCTAGATTGAGTGGTATTGTAAGCTCATAGTTCAAAGTTTGTTAGTATGATAGAAGCATTAACCTCTGTGCTGAGGTATACATTATTTGTGAAATTATAAATTGGGGATTTGAGCTCATTTGAGCGCAATCTATTATAGAAAGTTACCTAATCAACAACTAGAGTGTAATTATCAGTAGCTGTCAATAAAACTATAATTTTTACGCCACACTTCAACCATTTATTTACCATCGTCGATCAAGAAGAATCGGACAAAGGGGCATTAGAAAACAATTCGATTATGATATTTACATCGAATTGTCCAAGAAACTATCAAAAGGTCACTGGATATTGGTTAAATATTGAATATAAAGAAATTATCAACTTACCACAATGCAGATTTCAAGAATATAAATAGATTTATGAGCAGAAACATCAGCTTTAAATAAATAAAAGATGCAGAAAAAACATTCCCTTTTATCGAAGCTAAAACTGATATGACAGACAGGAGTATATATTTTTGTCGATTGTAGTAGGTCATAGACATCATAGACATTTTATATATCTCTATGGCGTAGAATAGACTGGATATAATAATACAGGAAATGTACAAAGATTTAAGTGCCAACTACTTATAGAATAAAAATATTAAAACAAAACAGAAAGTGAATAAATGAATAAAATCAACAGAAATTGGAATAAAATAATTATTTAAAAAAAATAACAAACATGTGATGTTTATAACGTTACATCCTCTTTTATTATTTTGGTGACCATTGCTACTACTTTAACTGGTTTTTTTTTATTAAATTCTGCGTTTAATAACTGTCGAAAATATTTTCCATCGTTTTTAATATCATTTTTGTGGACTCCCATTTTATTATTTTCGTCTAAGATACATTTAATCTAATTACTATGTTTATTTATATTGTACGATATCCTCTTTCCGCCTGTATATTTTAAGAAAACCCGCTGCCGAATAATTGGAAACCGGCAAACAAAATGTAATTTAGATTCGCTTATGAAAATTGAGTTTCCAGTTGAATTAAGTTAATGAAATATAAAGTCGTAGTAATGTCAATAATTTGTGTAATAATTATGTGTATTTAGAATTGCTTCGTTTACAGAACCTATAAAAATATTTCTACTCGTACATGTAAATAATATCTTTTGCACTTAATACAGAAACGCAAATTTGTTTATTAAAAACCGTTACATTATTGATTTAGAAAATCTCAAAAAAATGTACGATGTATTTGTACTAGTTATGTCCAAAAATTGATTCTACATATCTTACCAAAAGAATTACACGGTCTATGTACACTGTATCAATTTCAAGAATTTCCTGAACTAACTCTTATTACCTGTCACGAAAACAGAAACATATGACATTATCTATTTTAGCCATTTCCAGGACAAGTTCATTGAATTCGATTAAATCGAGCAGGCTTGCCCTACTATGGAATAAGTCAGAGTTTATATAGAGTGGTCCGATGTAGTTACATCTAATACAAGGAAAAAAATATGAAGGAATTCACAGACAATTCGAAGTGAAATTCTTCGGCAACTAAAGGATCTGTATGTTTTTATGTTATGTAATATCAAATTGTTAAGTCTATATATATTTTAGACTATTATCAATATTGGACCATCCATTTCCTTATTTCTGTCCTTTGATGGGATATTATTATTTGATTGGTATTCTTAAGATGTTGACTCCATTATTTTTGACATATTTGAGGTACCATACTTTAGTTTTATATATAATATAATAATTTTTCTTGTTTTTTAAGTATCGTCATATTATTCGCTTCTTAGTTGAAAGTGGCAATTGAAGGAGAGAATTCTAGGAAGTTTAAAATCAAACGAGGTCCTAAGTAAGGGTATTCCGTATCTAATTTAACTTTTAAAAACAGATTAGGAAATTGTCTAGCAGTAGAGATGACACTCTCTTCAATAAGACGATTATGCATTGCCTATACTGACGACATCGATATGCTCAGTAGTAGAAAACAGAATCTGGTTTATTCTGGTCGAAGAACCCAAGCAACCTAGACTACTGATTAAACAAAGGAGAATTATTAGGAGAAAACAAAGTATATGGCGATGAGAAGTAATTTACAGTGTACATAACATATGTCAATCAATACGACTTTGAGAGGATTAAAATTTTTACATATGCGGCATAAACCTATTGCATTATTACAAACGACTCACAACTTATTGACGGATAATGTCAAACCGATTTCCGGTAAGTAAGATCTACAACTGGCCAGCTAATCAAAGTAAAATAAATTCTAAACCAATCATGGGCATACGACATTGACGTCCACAATATATTCATAAATTTCAGATAGGCCTATGACTCAATTAATAGACACAAGTTATATAAACAATTCTTCTTCTTCTTCTTCAGTGCCTTATCCGGTCCGGATGTTGGCGATCATCAAGGCTATCATGGTTTTGTTGACTGCTCTGCGAAACAGCTCCGCTGAGGTCATCCCAAACTCTTGTCGGAGATCTTTCAACCACGAGATACGACGGCGTCCCGGTCCTCTTCTCCCAAATACTTTACCCTGCATAATGAGTTGAAGAATTTGATATTTTTCTTCGTTCCGCATCACGTGGAAGAGGTAGTCAAGCTTACGTTGTTTAATTAAATTAAACACTTCTTTTTCTTTTGTCATGCGCTGTAGGACCTCAACGTTGGTGACATGGTCCACGTAAGATATTTTTAGTATCCTTCTGTATATCCACATCTCGAAGGCTTCGATTCGCTTTTCAGTGGCTTGCGTCAGTGTCCAGGCTTCAACTCCATATAGTAACACTGGAAGAACATAGCACCTCACTATCCGCATCTTGGTTCCCAAACTGAAATCACTGCAGCACAGCAAGGATCTCAACTTAATAAATATAGACCGTGCCATTTCAATTCTGGATCTAATCTCTTGAGCGTAGTCCCATTGTACGTTGAGGGTAGTTCTGAGGTAAGTGAATCTGTCGACTCTCTGGATCTCTTCGCTACCTGCCATTAGTGCCCCGGGATTTAAATTTGTACGGCTGACAACCATGAATTTAGTTTTCTTAATATTGAGGTTCAGTCCGTATGTTACGCTCACGGTTCGCACTCGGTCTAGTAAGGCCTGCAGATCGTTTAGGCTGGTTGCTAGTAACACAGTGTCATCGGCGTAGCGGATATTATTGATGTATTCACCGTTCACTCGGATTCCCATGTCTAGGTTTGTGAGGGCTTCATTAAAAATCTCCTCAGAGTATATATTCAAAAGAGTCGGCGATAGCACACATCCTTGCCTTACTCCTAGCATGATCTTTTTTTTGGTCGGTCAGCTGGTCTTCGACCTTGACTTGAGCACGCTGGTTCCAGTATAAATTCATGATGATCCGAATGTCCTTCTCATCCAATCCTACTCTTTGTAGTGCGGTCACCATCTTCTGGTGCTGACAACGGTCGAATGCCTTGGCGTAGTCAACAAAACAAATATAGACATCACAACTGACATCGCGGCATCTCTGAAGTAGGACTTGTAAGGTGAAAAGTGCTTCACGTGTACCCATGGAATTGCGGAATCCAAATTGCATTTCACCGACGTTTTCTTTGCATTTCTTGTAAATTGCATAGTTTTAACAACCCCAAAAATACATCCGACGAATAAAAGCAACAATGTACTCGCCAACAGCAACTGTAAAAATACAAAATAAACTCAGAACTTTTCAATCTATCTCTCCAACAATGTTAGCAACCATACCATAAATTATAGTAGACATAATCTAATTACACTTATTTTTGCTAGGTACCATCATGCCGTTACAATATTCCTTATATCTACTATAATGTTTATAAACTATACTTTTAGAATGGAATTATTTTCCTATTAAAATAATTGAATCATTATATTACGTGTGTACCTGTAAAAACTCAAATATATTAATAATATAATTTTATGAATTTATTACTTTTAGGGAAATTACATATATTAAGATTCAACTAAAGATAATATAATTATAGTTGATAGAAGATCTAGTGTTGATCAAAATATGAGTTAACCACCAGATGATGAAATTACTTAACCAAAAAAGAAAGTTAGCCTCAATTATAAAACATCACAAACATTTCGATGGTCTTGGTTAAATGAAGCTGTTAAATATCCTACTAATATTATAAAGCTAAATGCAAAGTCTGTTCTGCTTCATTAATAGCTCAAATAATTTAGTTGGGATTAGAAAATAGGCATAAACTTTTTCTACTATATACATTTAAGATGCGAATTTTACGCGTGCCTTTATCTAAACCAATCACGAGTCAATAAATCATAGTAATCATATTTTCAATAATCTATTGATCTTAAATTGAACTTTCAATCCAACAGCTTCATAAAAACCATGCAGAATCATTATCCAGTATTTAATTGATACAAATAAATTTGGCAATTATTTTTTGTCATCTACTATATTTTCTTGAAATTTACTATAATTTTATGGGCCTCACACAATATTCCAATTATCCGGGTTGAGAACACTGCTTCCGAATATGTGATAGGACAGTTGAATATAAGAAAAGCTAATGTCCTAACAAATAAATCAATACAGATTTCCGCCTATGCCGATGACATCACCGTTAGGTCTCGCAGAACGGAAGAGGTGGCACAAATATATTCAGAATTAAAAACAGACAAAAGAGACTAAAAATAAATATTCAAAAAACAAAAAAGCTAACACAGGCAAGACTAGAAGAGTAGTTTACGATTCACTTTTTCCTTGGAAAATATTGTCCAATAGTGTTTCTTCCTTTTTTCCTTTTAAAATTTAAAGTCACATCAGAACCTCATTTCAAAGTAATCGAACCAATTCTTACTATATACTTTCAAATTCTAATCCATTTGTTTTTTCGACTCCGTACTTCACTCATAACTGTTAATAAAATTTTGTAGAATATATGAAAGAAGAGAACCATTGCAAGTAAGTAATGTTAGGCTACAAATATAGATTATGTTCTTTACTGCGATCGTCATCATTATTGTCATCAGTGATACTTCAGTCCCAGCTAAACCTTGATCTTTCCTAATATGTTTCGAAAGTTGTTCGCGCCTATTTGCTGGTGCCCTCGTATCACTATCCTTTATCTCATTCTTGTTATACTCGACACCTAGTTTTCAGTCATTTATAACAGGCTTCCTCTGGTTTGTCTATTTCTTTCTGTTTTATAGATCTCAAAACTGTATTATCTTTTAAAGATGCATTTTTTACACATGCCATCAAGTATTCTTCTTAAATTGTTTCGTTTGCAGATGAGTAGATGATTTACGTCTATTTTATAAAAAGTCCGATCCCTATGTTATCCCTAACGTTTTAAATTTTACAAAAAATGAAGCATTTAATATTTGGACCTGTGTTTCCTTACCAAACATTTGTAATATCATTTGGCACTATTCGTTAATAAAATAGCAAATGAATATTTCCGAAAACGCCTGCGAAAAATGTCTATAGGCAGTACTATATTATTAAAGGGATTTTAAAGTTATCCTGTTATTGAAGTAATTAACTAAAGAGTCTATATGTCAACTCAACACTGTTTATATGGATGGATGCTTGCACACGTATCATAACCAAACCTTTCAATGTGTTTTTTCTGCTCTTTTTAATAACTTTTTGAACTTTTAAAATTTGATGAAGAATTATTTTTAACGCTTGGACCATCTCTTGTAGTGTTATTTTTTAAATTTGATTAAGCTCTGAAGATGGCTTTGTAAGCCGAAAGCAGCTAGTAATTAACTTCTCTACACACTTTTAAAGTACTTTTCTTTTCAATTCATTTATTTATTACTAATGTTTTTAATGTCCTTTGTAGCAATTCTGAATATTATTACTCGTAAATATAAAGTGTTTTACTCGTTTTCTGAGCATACTGAAAATTTTCACTTATTCGGCAGGTAACAGGAATCCAGGAAAATAATAATAATTTTCCAGCATATTTTGAGAAATTGGTTCTACACATTTATCATCCACACGCTCATTTAACATAGCGCACATTTAACACGGTGAAGCAATACTAAAGATTGTAACTGATTTATCAAAAGGCAATATAATTTTTTAAATTTCATTATCGAATAGCTAAAGGATTGATATTAGAAAGTTAATAAAAACAATATGTTCACTCTGTACATAAGCCAAACACATCCACACAGTCAGACACAATGGGATAGGCAGGCAGACGGGCACGACATCCTCGCCATATCGGCGCGTCCATAGCGCCAGCCAGCCAACATTTTTCCTAAACTTTCTCGCCCACGCCCCAACCCAAAAGTTTATTATTATTCCTGTCTATTGTTATTAGAGAACATAATAGAATTAAGGAGGTCACCGTATGGTATAGGTTCACGAAGATATTTATGTACCTTTGAATAACTTAAATCTGGGGACAATAAAGACGTTAAACGTCGTAGTCAGGAAAGCAATTCGGATTTTATTGGTTTAGTGCTTAGGTGTATATCTTTTCCGTCCGCTATTTGCTTTTTAACTGCTTCCAGTATTTTAACTGTACTTTTATTTATATTACTGTATTTATCAGGATAAATAATGACACCCAGTCCGTTTCTTTTTGACAGACTAATTATTCTACAGTTCTCCATCACGTTGTTGATAATATGTTTCTTATTTTGTAGCATAATAGTGAAATTCTGGCTTACGGATGGATGTTTTTAATTATTTTAGTCATAATTATTCATTATTTTCAATTTATTTTTTCGCTTAAGTACAGCAAACGCCAACTATGGTGTAATTTCATTGCGCAAATTTGAATAGGACCCATTTTATCGTCATCGTATATCGTGGAAATATAAAAGTAAGACCGCAAATCTGTCTGATTAATAGGTAACACTAACACTTAGCAGTACCTAACAGCTCACTGATGCACTACTAAATGATTGCTGAACTTCCGATTGTTTACCGCTCAGAAGAGCTCCAGTGGCTGCCAAATCAACAAAGTTAAAACAAATCTTTTCATTCATTATTGTATTTCTGTTTTTATAATATAATGTATTGATGTATATTTGAGTTGTTTTTAAAATTCAAAATGATTATACATACATAAACATATTTTTCCAAATCTTGATATATTCTAGATTCAAACGTCATGTCAGTTGTCAAATCTAGAAACTTTTTATTCTATTTTATTTAATTAATTGTGTTATAATAATTTATTATTCTTTACATTTTTATCGATGTTTTTAGTTTTTTATTAGTCCATAGTAAGAACAACTTAATTCCCATGTCTATAAAAAAAGGTTTTTTTATATGAATATATTTTAACGGTCTGGCAGACAAAAGACGGTAAGGTTGTGTTGTTAGTGTGTAGTATCCGGCAATTTACATTTAAGTCTGCTATGCTAACCGTAATTAACATACTTTGTAATTCAAATAAATATATTAGTGTTCCAACTTAATTAATGAAGTCTCAGAAATTAGTAAGTAGTTTTAAGTGAATTTAAAGTATCGGTAAAGTATTTAGGATCGGTCTTACGCGTAAATTCTAGATTTATTCTCAATCAACGTGTATTTATTATGACATATACTGCGTTTCAACTGAATCGGAGCAGTAGAATATGTATATAAATACGAGAAAAAATAAATAAAAAAGACTTTACTCACAATTTGCTTAAGTTTAAGCGATCAGTTTCGTGATCGTACATTATACACCACATCTTAGGCAATAGGAACACAACTTAACAGCTAAAACAGCAAGTAGTGATATCAAAATTATTTTTTTGTGTTTACGAAATTTTACGATTACATGGGTTAGAGATAAGGATCTTGACTCATTAATTACAAGTTATTTTGCATTCAAAATTAATTTTTTAAGACCTCAATAAATTTAAATTGATAAATAAAAGAGTTGCCAGATATGCGAGGTTAGCGCTACAGCATAAAGTTTATATATAGAAATGAGAAAGAGAATGATCATCATCATTTAACCCGGATCTATCCACTGCTGGATATAGGTCTCCCTCAGTCTTTTTCATGTGTTTCTGTTTTGTGCTGTTTGCATCCAATTTTTGTCGATCCGTTTTATGTCATCAGACCATCTTGTTGGTGGACGACCTCTACTTCGATGTGCTTCTTGTCTCGGTCTCCACTGTATTATTCGCTGTGTCCATCTGTTATCCGACATTCTAGCTATGTGCCCCCCCCCCCAGTTCCACTTAGGATCATAATTCTTTCTATGGCATCTGTCACTCCTGTTCTCCGTCTTATTTCCTTGTTCGTGATCCGATCCCTACGAGAAATGCCTAACATCGATCGTTCCATGGCTCTTTGGGTAACACAAATTTTATTTCTTACTTTCTTGGTTAGTGTTAATGTCTCTGCACCATATGTAAGTACTGGCAACACGCACTGATTATTAACTGATTAAAGACTTTTCTTTTAAGACACATAGGCAGTTCTGGTTTAAGAACATAGCTCAGCTTGCCGAATGCCACCCAAGTGAGTCCTATGCGGCGGCTTAGATCTCACGTTTGAGCGTATCTCATGTCCTAAGTACTTATAAGAGGTGGTTTCTTCAATATGCATGCCATTTACTGAAATCTTTTCGCTTAACACAAGATTTGTCATGATTTGTGTTTCTGTGTGGTTGATTTTTAATCCAACTTGTAGGGAAGCTAGGTATAGTTTCTCCAGTTGCGATACTGCATCATCGATTCTGTCACCAAAAAGGACAATATCGTCAGCAAACCTCAAATGACTAAGCATTTCTCCATTGACATAAATTCCTTTTTCACTCAGATTTGCGTTCTTAAACATATGCTCTAATAATGTTGTAAATCATTTTGGCGAAATTGTGTCTCCCTGTCGCACACCCGGTTTTATTTTAAATACGTTGGTCTTTTTATCTGCCAGTTTCACGCTTGCTGTCCCATTTTGATAGATGTGATGATTGAAGAGAACGATAATAATGGTCTTTAAGGAATTTGTTAATTTCTCTGTTTACTGATGTCAAGATTTTGTCCTTTTTATTTAGATGGACCTACGGAACTAGTTCTCCAATGCTTTATTGGTAGAGTCAACTGTAGTGTAGTAAGATTTTGTGCAAAATTTAATAATGAATATGCTTCACAGCTATTAATATTACTCAAATTAGTTAGCTAAGAACTTTTTGAGTTTACAGGCACTAGAACAAAATGTGTTGATGAAGTATTGTAGATAATCTGTTTTACTGCAACCATACGAGGATGGTTTATAGAGTAGGTACTGTAGCTCTCGGAGTTGTCTAGTTGGAAAAGGGCAAGTTTTCTTGTAGAATTTGGAGAGAAATGTTGTCCAAACAAAGAAGATTTCTTGATTGCAACCAATTACATCAAAAGGTTTTGGTTTTGATCGTGCCACATTAAACACGTTATTTCACTGCCCAGGAACTTCCATTCTAGCTTTTTGATTAATCTAAAATCCTTGCCGCATTCCAAGTATGATTACCTCGCATTGAAAGTACGACACGGATAGGGTCAAACCGATTCTTTAAATGAATTAAATGGTTTAAAAATCTAATTAATGTATAATTTTTATTTCGACTAGCGCATGAGTCGCAAAATATGCGAAGGTGTCTTACTGGTAGACTTAGAATTTTTGTACAAAAATGATATAGCATCATCAGCACCTTTCTTTGCGATGGTTTGTGGGTATGTGTAAAAAACAGATCGATTAGTAGATAATACATGTACGTTAAAACTCACGAAAGTAAACTGTCTCTTATAGTACACATCACTAGTTGATATGTTAGACGTTGGTAAGTTTTTTGCAAAATCCATAGTAATTAATTACTATTAAACTGGGAATAAGCCACAATTAAAGATAAAAATACGTTTATTGACGTTTCAGTTTCCACTTCGGAAATCGTTCTCAAAATACAAACCATACAAATGTTTGTATTTTGAGAACGATTTCCGAAGTGGAAATTGAAACGTCAATAAACGTATTTTTATCTTTCATTGTGGCTTATTCCCAGTTTAATAGTAATTAATTTACAATGCCACAAGAAAATAGATCCATAGTAATTGCTTCGTAATCCGTGCGTTTTCTCGCTGTTTTCTCGCTGTTTTCTTTTCTGCCCGTTTTATATTGTAAAAAGCTTGTACTTTTAGCTTATGTAACTTGTCAACGGTTTCTACTTTTTTTTTCATTTCTGATAATAATTTACCTTCCTGTTCTGTTCCACGTGATGATATTAATTGAGATTCCAAGGATTCAATTTTTACTTTTGCTGCATCACATGTGATACATGTATCAGATCCTGGGTATCCAAAACCAATATTAAAGTTTTATGTGGCATATTCTCATGTACAAACATCTTATACATTTTTGTAATATTTAGTGTTTCTGGAAGATATTATCTTCTCGTATTTTTTAGACTGTAATGTGACTTTCGCTCTTTAAAGCAAGAGATATGACTATGGATTTTGCCCAAAATTTCTTCAGTAACCTTGTGAGGACGGTTTGTGTGCTTTCCCCTTTTATCATAACGTACACCATCTTTGAGAAATTTTTTGAGGGTTATCAGTCTTCGATTTTTAATTCCATGTAAATTAATAAAAACTGTTTGACATACTTGCATTTCCTTAAACTGCTGGTTATTCTTGTCAAAAAGCCTTACTTTGCACTTAAAAACGTTCTCTCGCAAATATGCTGATGCTTCAGGTATCCTTGGACGCCTTCTTTGTACATTACTTAAATAAGGCCACATGAATGATGGTTTTGTTCATTTCTATCACACATTAAATTGAAATTGTTAATTAAATTACGTTTCTGCATATTAGAAATTACGTCAAAACACTTGAACCTTTTACAGTTATATGATTCACCAATTTCATAGGTGTGGTTTCTAATTTTCTTAGCTACATCATTAATGCGGCCGAAAGTTTTTGGCCTACACGATTTATTTATTGATTTAGTATTAATATCGATACTACTAACACTAACATCAGTCATATTTCCAGAGCACGTGTACCAACATCCACTACCTACGAAATCCGTTTTACAACTGCAACAACCAACAAACATCAGAATTTGCTTAATAGTTATTATGGACTTGGATCGGTTTTTCGTAAAACGCACAGATACGAAACTATAAGAAATTATGTAAAACTTAAATTCGGATATAATGTGAATTAGATCGTTTTTTCCTGTACTGTTCATATAGCATCAAAATTTGACTTTGCCACTAACGCAACACAATACGTAGGCTTTATACTAAAATGCCTTTGCAACATAGACACAAAACAACATTTCTACGTTGTTGATTTCGATTCCATCGATTCCGTTTTGAGTTTCGCATTGCTCGTCAGTTTGACGTGCTCGTATATATTTTTTTTTAACATTGCGTGCTCTACTACCTAAATGCTAATACTAAGTTGATATGTCCAATTGGTGGCATTTTTACATAAAAGTTAAACTAAAATAAAAAATTGACTTCTTTAGTGTTTCGGTATAACCATGTATACCATGCGTTACTCTCTCAAGATTTACCTTGTTAGTGTTAGCTCCTGTTTTTAATATATTTTTGAGAAAACCTTCTTAAAGCACTCACTGAACAAACTTAAAAGTGGATAAACGTTCCCATTTATTGGACAATGAGACCAAGAAATTGTCCAGTAAGTAGCTTGTCGCTGATCAAGATAGTGACGGGGGATGTGTTTACTAGTGTGTTTAAGTTTACATTTTCTTAAAAAAATGATCGTTGCCTTTATAGTTGATTTCACGTGTCACCACAGAAATAGTTTTTTTAATAACTTAAAACTACAATTTCTGACTCGTATTGTTTCTAAAATAAAGATACTTCAAATTTAAGATTCCTCTTAATTTTCTGTTCAATACATTCGTTATATTGTATTAAAAATATTGTTTTTTTTTATATTAAAATAATAAAAATACTTGTTACTTCTGTGAACTCTTGCGGATGTAATTCACGCTTTATATTATTTTATCGCGCCCTCTTCCTTATCTACTTTCGAAATTATTTCGATTACCAGTCTTCTTTTTCCTTTAATGTTCGATGTTGTTCATCGTGTAAAAATCTCTAGAGGTATATACACTTCCACAAACACTGGCGTTTCCTGCAAATATGTATTAATGATTCATTATTAACAGGTCGGATGCTGTACGCTAGATATTGACACCGTATACCACCTATTATCAATTGTGCTTGAAGTATACAGAATGTCTACATTCTCTGTTTTCAATGCTATTGAAATATAGATAAAATGGTGCCTCAAAAATTTTGCACAAGCAAGACTAAAAGTTAATCGTTGGTAGACTCCAACTTATTCAGATTAATTAATTCAGTTTTGGCTATATTGTTATGATGTCTTAAAATTTATGAAAATGTGTCGATGTTAAAGTTCTTGAAGTTCTTCATCAAAATCTGTAGTGGTTAAGCGAATGGTTAAATCTTGCTTTATACCAACCAACCAACCTAAAAATGTCACGAAAATAGAACTGCTTGGAAGATGTTGCCCAGTAGAGTAAGATGCTAATCTCGAGCCTAAGGGACTGGGTAGACTGTAGTTACAGGCGACTGGATTACTTTCTGATGCAAGTGCTCAGAGGACACGTGTGTTTTAAGGCGTATATATATATATATATATATATATATATATATATATATATATATATATATATATATATATATAATACACATATAGGTGAACAGTGGAGAGAAATAGAATGTGTAGAACCCTGTGACTGTGAGAGAGATGATCGTGAAAATGATGGGAGCTAAGGAGGGATGGAATAGTGTACACAATTACACCTGAGCAGTCGTTAAGAAGAAAGAAGAAGAAGAGAAACAACAGCCTGACCAACGACAGAAATAAGAATTACCTTCTAGGGGAAATGGGCTCAGATGTACTCCTCTAACCTGAATCCAACACACACCAGCTACCCCTAGGGATGGATTAACCTGGTACGGTTTCTCCAGAATATTTCCACCCTCAGAAAAGAAGAAAAAAATATTAGGGTCCTGGTGCCTGCCTGTCGTAAAAGCGAATAATGGGATGGAATAAGAGATGGTGAGTCGTCGACTGAAGTCCCGAGACCGCAGAAACGCACACGCAAGACGCGATTTGTTTACTTCAATGAAAAGTACAGTAACGTGGCCGTGTTTGAGATATCGGTAATTGGTAAGGAGCTGTTAACGTGAGCTGAAACGAGACGAGACCACAATTGGTGGTGGTCATCGGTTAGCGCTGTTAGTATCCGAGACGAGCTCACGTGGGACCACTCTGCTCTTATTACCCATAATCTCGACGGTTACCTATGCAACCTTCAAGGTCGGGACCCCGTTCCTACCTGCCTTCACTAGTTCAGCATATCAGGATAATGGGCAAGTATTTGTAATTGTTCCCAGCGTATACTGCAGTAGGGTGGTACGACGGGTTCGGTAGCAAGTTAAAAGTACTTAAGCTGACGCCACCATCTCGTAAAAAAGACTTACTCCAGACAGACTAGTTCATTTTTCCATTAAAATTGTTGAAAATGTTCAAACATGCTTACGTTTTAGCCTCCTATTTATTTGAATCATTTACAGATTCACCACATCGTTTCTAGCACTATCCTCACTACTGTATTTATCTTTCACAGGTGATAAATATTGTTCATTCGACATTTTCAAAATTACAAGAAATTAATACTATATAAATATGTCATTTACAAAATGAAATGTTGACATGTTTTATAACACTCTCCTCATCGAATAAATGGACTCTTCCAACTATGTATTTCGTGTAGCTAATTAAATGAAATGTTTACATGTTGTATACCGAATTCTCATTTTTCGAGTATATTGTGACGATCTGCATTTTACTATAGAGAAAAAATTATACAATTTTAGTATAAAAGCTTCGCTTCAAAATGCAAAACAATAAATGTTTACAAAGATTAATAGTGTTCTCAAATATACTTAGGTTTTAGATCATCTTTTTGTTAGCGAGGTAAAACATCTAATGTAGCGAATCAGACCGACTGTCAGGATTAACACAGCTTCCCTTTTTCTATATCTGTCGAATATTTTCACTTGGTGCTTGAAAATATTTTGTGATAATACACCATTTCCAAATTACGATAACCATAACAAAAGTGGTTATTGTCAGAATTGTTGATTTACTGCACTAATCTACTTAATATCTTTAAGGAGAATTAACAACAATTTCCATTAAAGATAATAAACAATATTAAAAAATGTCACAAGAAAAGGACATAGAGAATAGTATATTTTTCGCTAGTTTCTTCGATATATATATATATATATATATATATATATATATATATATATATATATTATTGTGATATTTCAAGTCTTGGTGCGCCAAGCAATTAATTAGCTAATTAATTAATTGATTAATTAAAATTATTTAAATGATATGATTATGACTCTATCACACTTTTTAATTCTCTTATTTCAGGGTTAAATTCGTGCTTCAATATCTATGCTATTACATGTGAAAGGTAAGGTCCAAAGAATACCGGAATAATAAAAAAACATATATGATCTAACATTATATATTGAAATAAAAATAATGAAATAAAATTCACACTCTAATTGTTTTCAATAAACAATATCTCATATAATGATTCTCAAAATTTTGTTCTACGTACGTGAACCTTCAAAATTAATGGTACAAACAATATTAATTGAAATCTCAAAATCCCAAATTATTCTAACTCTCCTAATCAAAATATTTATATCCTTTCGAAATTAAGTGTAAAAATTGTGTTATCAATAAAAGAAAAACTGCAGAAAACAAAAATATCTCTCTCTGATGATGAGTGGTCCAAATCCTTGTTCCTTGTAGACTATATTATCTACTCTCAGCCGCTTCCTAGGTAATCAGCAATCTTACAACAAATTATTGCAAGTTTATCGTCCTTAATGATCTCCTTCAAATGCACGAATCGTTCAAATTATGCTAGCTTCTTCTTCTCTCAATAAACTGAATCTCTCGTTGGCCTGAGTGAAAAATGACTCTTGGAATATCTTTTCTTTACGATAAACTGAATCTTTCGTTGGCCTGAACAGTGACTCTTGGAATATAAGTAGAAAAATATGACTTACAATCTTTTACTGGATCAGCTTCTGTCAGATACACTAACTACACGAAAACTCACAAACTTTCACTGCTACTGCTTCCTACCTCTGGGAAACTACCCGAGAAACAACGGCCGTTCGCCTTGCACCCTTGGAAACCAACTCATTATCTTTTCTCTCTCCACAATCTAGCTAAACTTTCATTCCTACATACCTATCCCACCTTTTTCAATCTCCGCCAATCAAAGCTCGTCACAATTCTCCCATTTTTTCATTTCGATAACAAACAAAATTTTACCTATAATTATAAAATTTCCTAAAACTTATTTACAAACAATATTTTTCTACGATTCTTAAAAACTAACAAAAACGTATCTTTCTAAAATCTATTCTATTGTCCTTAATAACTCCATTAATGTATTTGGAAAACCCGGTTCAATTGTCTTTGAATTTCACTTAAAATTATGCGGGTCACTCAAGTATATTATAACAAAGAAAATAATTTATGCATAGCTTACATTTTGTTTAATACAGGTAATCCAAAAATTTAAAGACTTTCCTTCTTCGAAATGTTTGTTGGTTATTATCCTACTTATCTGAATTATTTTAATGTTTTTGAACTTTGAAGTATTTTAAACAAACCGATATTTTCTTGATTTTACATATCATAACAATATATATATATATATATATATATATATATATATATATATATATATATAAGAAAATAGCGAAAAATATATTATTTAATAGGTACAAGAATTTCAGTCATTAATCCGAAATGGAAACATTTAGTCTACGTACATCACTACAATCCTCATATTACAGACTTCATAACTTCATCAACATATAAATAACTACTAGCAATGCCTTTGTCGCAGTTTGTATTAATGAATCGAGGAATAATGGTTAACAGCTCCATCTATTCATTAGTGAGTGATGATATACTTCACAAATATCTGAAATTTGAATGAAGTCGCTCCCAATGAGTATATACTGCAATTTATAATATCTGTCAGTTTAATGATATGGATGTTGTACTTTACACTGTTTTACTATTCTAATAAGAACGCGGTGGTTCATTAAATATATGTGTGAGGGCATAGTCAAATATTCTAAGGGCGGAAAATATGAAAAAAACCTCTGATTTTGGTGCAAGTTTCGTTATTTAAGAAACGTATTTTGTAATTGTTTAGAAATTATATTCTATAATATTTTAAGCCACGTTATCGAATGACTTATGACCATATTTATTTGCTTTATTTCTCTTATACATAAAACAGCGTGAAGTAAGTGTAATAAAGTATTAACCAACATTTTACTGCTAATACTGAGTATCTAAACTGCATCTTTGATTGTAGAAAAGTGTCTTTAATTTCAGTTACTTACATTTTGCTTGTTTTCTTCTGGCTCCTACTGCTTTATAAATTCTAGCTTCATACAATCGAAAGTTGTTTGGTTATTTAACAATAAAGTTAAATACGACATTTTGTTTCAGGAACACTCCTCTTTAATCGGAAACGACGAGAACCATGGCCCAGTACTTCTATCGATCAAAACCGAAAACGTAGCCAACCAGGAACATACCCGGATCCTCTTGAGGTTGCGTTCCGGCACCATGCATGAAATAGTACCATCTTCGTGTCTCGGTTCCAGTCCCTCGCCCGCCAAAATGGCTAAACTTCTCAACGAACAATTAAACGTTGAAAACTTCGTACCTGTTCTTCACCCCAAAGCCTCTCAACTCATAGCCAACTATGACGAGCACGTTCTAGTGACGAATTTCAAGTTCGGAGTGCTATATCAGCAGTTTGGCCAAACTGACGAGGAGGACTTATTCTGTAATAGTGTTACCACGCCGGCGTTTGACGATTTTTTGTCTTTGTTGGGACAACGAATACAGCTCAAAGATCACAAAGGGTAAGATTACATTTTTGTAAAAGAATTTCATTCCGTTTGTCCTTTTTACTACTCTTTTTTTTATCTCAGTGACCAACTCCAGGCCCTCTCATTCCTAACCTCTTCTTATTTTGTCTATTCGTTTATTTTTTTTTTTATTGTTATACTGTACCATTTTTGTTGTTTTTATATTAAATATTTGTTTCGTTTCAGTTACCGAGGTGGTCTGGACATCCAAAACGGTCACACGGGAGACACGGCTGTTTATGAAGTATTTAAAGAAAGGGAGATAATGTTCCACGTTTCAACACTTTTACCTTTTACCGAAAATGACCCTCAGCAATTGCAAAGGAAAAGACATATCGGCAATGATATTGTGGCGATAGTTTTCCAAGAGGATAACACACCTTTCACTCCTGACATGATCGCGTCGCATTTTTTGCATACGTTCATAGTAGTACAAGTTATTGACCCCAACTCCTCAAATACTAGGTAAGTTTTAGTAAATTTATAAATTTAACAGCCTCTAAAAAGTATATAGTATTGGTACGATAGCCTTGCTACGCCACAGATGGAATATACACGATCGACGATCGAGTTGCAGGTACAGCGCTCTTGCGGCATCGAGAAATTTCTATTAAAATCCGGAACATTGAAGCACACAATATAAATAACAGCGATTACAATTTAAGAGTCAGTCGGTAATATAAATTTGCACGGTTAAGTAAATAAATGTTATAAATTTGGTGTCAGAAGTGAGATATTTAAATAAATTGTGTGAAAATGGCTACGATAATTATTGATTTAAAAATAACGGATTTACAACGTGAATTGGAAGATAGAGAAATAAATTATGTTTGCAAAAGGGTGAATTCGTCCATTGGCTAAAGGACGCCCTGGAAGATGAGAGTTTTGGTCCAGAAACATATGTGTTTGAAAACAGAAATGCTGCTGTGATTTCGTCGATTACATCGTTAGAAAATAAAGTTTCTTGTGGTATTTCGAGAGTTTCTTCTTCTGAAGTTTCTACGGACATGTTTCTTTAGAAAATAAAGAATCTAGCGGTATTTCCTCTCTGGAAAGCAAAGCTCGTTCTAATATTTTTAAAGTTTCTACGGACATTGGAAAGAGAAGTTTCTGCTAACATCTCTTTGGAAATCTCTAACGTCTCTTCTAAAATGTCTTCTCTTGACGATAAAATATCTTCTTTGGAAAACAAAGCTGCCGACATTTCGTCTTTTGAAGAAAAGTTAAAAGGGAAGCACTTAAAGAAGCATTTAATCACAGCACCAATATTAGGGTATTCATTGCCAGAAGGAGAGTTTATCTTAGATGCAGATGCAAGTATTATGGGGATTGGAGGAGTGGTATGTCAGATTCAAGTAGGAGAGGAATGAGTCCTTGGAGACTTTACTAAAGGGCTTTCAAAATCTGAGCGAAATTATTGCGTTACGAGAAGATAACTTCTAGCAGTAGTGAAATGAGTAATGAAGTAGAAGTGAAATGAAGTAAGTTTTTAATCCGAACTTACCATGAAGCTCTTAAGTGGTTAATGCAGTTTAATAATACAGTTTTTGAATTCAGAGGGTCAAATAGCCAGATGGATTGGACGACTCCAAGATTCCGATTTCAACATTGAACCTCGGGCTGTGGGAACAGAAACGCTGATTCTCTCTCTAGAAGGGCGTGCTCACCAGAGTGTTCCCACGGAAACAAAACAGAATCCAAGGAAACAGTAGTGCTAAAAACAACGGTGGTCAACGACGAGTGGACGCCTAGAACCCTAACACCAAAGAAGTGAAAGGGTTGTTCTCCCAATTTAAAGCAGCTGGGAAAGTCCGTACCTTATTAGGGAAAAGATTAACGATGTCATCTACCGAATGAGTAAGATTCCAATAATAGTACACCATTAACCGGCTGGCATTATTTGAAGGAGACCAATACGTAGATGAAGAAGTGGAAGTAAACCAAGTCCAAGAAGTACCTGACCTCCTTGAACTATTTAGAATAAGTAGTAATATATTCACATCACACAATAAGTGCTTGGTCTGACATATAAATGACGCTATTAACTACAGACCTCAAGACGTATCCAGGAACACACTGTTGGAAAAAATGCAAGAAAAATAACTAATGGTACTAAATGGCACACAAGATAGAAACTAAACCATGGATACAAGAGAGAAACCAACTAAAGGCTACAGGATTAAGCATGATATTAAAAAAAGGCCTACAAAGGAATGGATATAAAGATGAAACGGTTTTGGCCAAAAGACAAAAACTGCTATATAGATGGGATGTCTTCTTCGCCACAGGAAGGACACAAAGTGTTTAGTTATTAGGTGTGACTTGACTTGTTATACCATATTTAAGCATAAACGTTAGATACTGAAGTCTACTTGTGAGGCCAATATAAAGTTTTGGAAATCCTTTTATATCAGTGAGAGCAGTGATATAGATACAAAGGGAGTTGAATATGTATGTTGAATAAGTACCATTGATGACTAAACTTATCGATCAGAAAATCTCCTGAAAGACTAGGCTAGAATTCAGAAAATTTTATTTTTTGAGTAGTGAACTACAAAAATGAGAGGTAATATAAAGGTAAAAAAAGTAATGACATGTTTGGCAGAATTACTAAAAATATAGCAATTTAATATGACATTTAGATCATAACACATAACATAGTAAACATGAAGATACGAGGGTAGTTTTTCGCTGAAAATGAAAACAAATTAAATACTTTCTACCTACGTCTATGTGTTCGGCAACTCTTTTGATGTATCGTTCAGCAAAGCAGAAAACCACGAAAACCAAACATGTATACCGTACCATTCAATTGACCCAGTTTCTTTTAAAAATGCAATTTTTTAAACGAAAGATAAAATCAGTATTCCGCATACGAACCGAAAGGTATATTTAAAAGGCAAATTAAGCTCACTACCACTTGGCGAAATAACTCATGGACTAATTTTCTGCTTCTTTACTTTCCTACTCAGACAGTCGACTTTCTGATCGTATTTAAATCTATGCACCGAAAACAGAACCGGCCTGAGGGCTTATTAAAATAGTTTTAAATCAATTAACAACTGCAGATATTTAGAGACTATATATGTTCTAAACTGTATATCTATTAGGTTATTTAAATGATGTAAAGATAAATCATATCTTTAAATTTTATTGCAGCTTTATTTTTGTACTTCATTTTCTTCTCTCATTTTTCCACCTTCCATTCCAAGGTCTCTTCTATGGGATGTTTGAGACGGATTATACGCATTCCACCGAAATTCAGTTCTTTGTTTTCCACGAGTTAGCCTATTCCGCACAAGACTTTTATACTTTTCTTATTTGTCTTTTCTACAGCTGTAGTTTCCAACCCTTCAGGATTGACGTGTTTATTTTGTCTTCTTTTAAATTATATTCGGTGTAGAATACTTTGTATACATTATCTTACTTTGTATTGTCTACTGTTTTATTTTCTTTCATTTGATTCCTCTTCTGTTGGATTATAGCTTATCTTACGCTTATCATAGTACATACGGCTGCAATATTTTTATTATTAGTTTGCCGGATAGGGTCCCTAGTATCCAGTAAATGCGTGACGATTGGTACTGGTGTGCTGGTAAGACGTTGATGCCGTCGGTCTTAATGGGTATATTCAGTTTTGTCGATGATATTGGGGGTGCTTATATAAAATTGGATTTGGTCTTCGTATTTTTAGTAATAGTGTAATAAGGTCATTTGACTGAAGTTGTCTTGTGTTGCTTTTGAGTTTCCTTGTTGAAAGTCTTCTTTTTTCTGTTGAATTCTCTTATTTCTTCTGCTAAATTTTTAATATTGGTATTGTCAATTTCTGTTCTTTTATGACGGCGATAGCTCCTTTTACTTCTTAGGATTCGTTCTTGATCTTTTCGTGGACGTTATATGCGGAAAGGGCGTTGTAGGATTTACATATAAAGATTTTGTATTTGCAGCTCATTACATTCTTTTTTTATTCTGACGGGTTTTGCCTTCAGTTTTTGCTACTCCTTTTTGATTGTGCTATTTTCTTCTGTTTTGTTATTAATCTTTTTGAGTAAAAGTGCTGCTTTATTTTATAGTATATTGTTCGATATTGTCTGCTATTCAAGCGGCTTGTATTACTCGTATCACACCAGGTGCGTCGTCTGACTGCTACTACTCCAGAAAACACTGAAGAATAAATTAACAAAAAGAATCAATAAAATAGTAAACTTTAGCAACCAAATTTAGTGTAATCAGAAATGAGTTTTTAGGGTTTAAAACATAATATCGGGATGAAATATGAAAGAAAAAAATTATAGTTATAAACAAAGAAGAATTTAAAACTACTAAAAACTTGAATTACCAGATTATTCATAGGAGGCTACCTCTCAGACTAAATCTTAAAGAAATAAAGGGTGTTTGGAAATCACTAAAGAAAGAGAAAGCGTTTTCTTCTTGTAGTGCCTATCCGTTTCGGATGTTGCAACCATCATTGCAATCTATACTTTGCACACTGCTGCTCTGAAAGATTTGTGGTTGTTGTGTTAAACCAAGTACGTAGATCCTTCAGCCAGGAAATCCTTCGCCTTCCTAGACCTCATTTTTGGCAGTCCATGGGATTCTCAACATTCTCCGGTATATCCAAAGTTCAAAGGCTTCAATACAATAATTGCGACCCGACGTAACATTTAACAAACCTCAGTCGCAGCGCAATATTCAGATTTTTGTCACAGAACAATTGTTTGAATTTTAAGAACGCTGCCCTTGCCATTTCTATTCGTACCCGGATCTCTTGGTCTGGATCTAATTCTGTGTTGATGTAAGCTCCCAGATATTTATATTTTGTCACTCTCTCTATTTGCTGTCCACCAAGAGTTAGTTGTTCATTATTTATTGGACTCCTTGATACTATCATAAATTTGGTCTTATCTGTGTTGATGTCAAGTCCCATTTGAATGCATTCACTATTTATTGCATCTAGTAAAGTTTGTAGATCTTCTATACTCTCATCCATAATTACCGTGTCATCTGCAAATCTCATGGTGTTTATGATTTCTCCACCAATTCTTATTCCCTCTTTTCTTTCCCATAAGGCTTTTCTGAATATGACCTGTGAGTACACGTTGAAAAGCGTCGGAGACAAGACGCATCCTTGCCTAACCCCTCTCGCAATCGGTATATTATTTGTTTCTATATCGTTCACCTTTACTACTGCTTTCTGGTTACAGTATATAGCCTTAATAAACTCAATGTCTTTTTTGTCTAAATTGATGTTTTTTAATTCATCTATTAACTTCATATGCTGCACTCGGTCAAAGGCCTTCCTAAAGTCTATGAAGCATACACATGCACTCTTGTTATATTCCCGACATTTCTGCAAGAGTACCGTCAACGCAAATAATGCCTCTCTTGTACCCATGCCTCCTCTGAAGCCAAACTGAGTTTCATCTATCTGTTCCTCACATTTCTTATAAATTCGGTATTGAACAATTTTCAAAAGAATCTTTAAAGGGTGACACATTAGGCTTATCAATCTATAGTCATTACATGATTTGGGATTGTTGTTTTTTTTTGGTAGAGGTAAAAATATCGATTTAAGCCATTTTTCCGGGATGTTGCCCTCTACATATATGTGGTTGAGAATTCGGTTGAGTCTCTTTATATTACCGTCATCTAAGGCTATTAACAGTTCAACGAAGACTTGGTCTGTATAAATAATAGACATAATAATTCAAAAAGACTGAGTGCTGCAACAGTGCGACACAGAAAACTGACACAAAGCACAAAGCAGTACCTGCATCTTTCTAATTTTTCAGGTTTATGATCACGTGACCCTTATAACCAATGAGAAGGTCAATTGGTGAATAAAACCGACCCATTATAAAGATATACAGGGACTGCTTTGCGTCAATTTTCTCTGTCGCACTGGGGAACCCAATGGTATGGCAGCAGTCAGTTTATTTGTATTATATGTCTATGGTATAAAGTTATCCCGTTGTTAACCTTAGTAGTTAATGCGGTTAATTAAAGTAAAATAAAATTAAACTAACCTTAAAATAGACAAATAATGTCTTCCAATAATCTTGCCCGTTAAATCTTCATAATAATCGACATATAAATAATCTAAATAATGTTATTATTTATACATATTTCTCCAAAACCTGTAGACAAATAATGTCTTCCAATAATCTTGCCCCTTAAAGCTCCATAATAATCGACATATAAATAATCTAAATAATGTTATTATTTATAAATATTTCTCCAAAACCTGTCGAGTATTATTCAATATCCTTATATAGTATATCTAATGTGTATAGTCGTTAGGTAGTAATGTCCAATTCTTTTAGGAAGTTCTTTTAATATAGAAAAGGAAATGCTAATTTGTGTCATTTTTTAGAGAGAGCAATGATGACCATCTTGCGTGTCTGTGTTTTTATACGCACGTAATTAATTGTTTTCTTTATTCCGGACCTGGAAGCAGTCCTATTTCCAATTTTAGTCGACGGTTTAACTTTTCATTGCCTTAACGGCACGAGATTCGTGTTTCCATCACAATAAAGGCGGAGTTGAAAACCGAAACGTCGGTCGTTTGGCTAAGGAAACAAGAAAAAAACATTCTCGAAATAAAATCAAAATCGATAAATGCATTATAGCATGTTGGTATAGGATTTGCGGAGACGAATGGGTGGATGTATATGCAATAGTGTGCATGCGATGTTTTTCGAATGCGGAAATAAGGTCACAAATTTTCAGGGAAAACCTCTTTGCTTGCGTGTTTCAAGCTCAAGGAAAATTGTAGGTATACTAAGCTGTACCTTCGCTTGTTTTGTGCATCAGATATTTCTTTTTATTTACAAGCTTGTTCCAAAATCAAGATTACAGTCGAGGACGAGGCCCTCAAACGCGGCGTATACTAATGAATATTTATGCAGATACCTGCGAAAAATCTTTTCATCATTTTTATATCTGAATGTATATGTAATAATACATAGTCGGAGGACGTAGGAAGTCTATGGACTATAATAAAACATCTTTTTATGTTTAGTATCCATTTAAGAGAATTTTTTTCACGTCCGCATTCCCCATTTTATATCGTTTTCTTTATGCACTTGCATTATTACCTGATCCAAAATATATTACTTAAATAGTAATGGGCCTATCGAATCTTCTTGTCTGGTACAACTATATACTTTAATGGGTTTTGTAAATTCACCGTTTACTCGATCCTTAATTGTGTTTTCCCTATTAACGTCTTTCATTTTTCTATTAACATGCTATATTCAAATTAAGTTTTACGCAAATCCTCGTTGCACAGCAAATTCGATAATAACTTATATCAAAGGTTTTTCCTAAGCGTACTAAACATAGAAATATTAGCACAATTTTTTTATGATGTTCTATCTGATAACTACCACTAGGTAACCTATAAACTATTTTTGTCTGTATTTTGACAATTTGATATCTAGTAATGGTCAGTTTTCGTTATGGAGTATTATTGTATCTAAATAAATAATGTTAGCCTGATCAGAAGAAGAATGCAGATTATTGCCTCAAAAATTGCAGAAAATTTCACGCTTAAGAAGTGTCGCCAGAAAAAGTTTAGGAAAGACAATACCGAGATAACGATTAAACACGTTCAAGTAGAAGCGCTGCTAGGAAGTTAGATGTCAGCAATGTTACTGTAACGAAAGTGTGGAAAAAGCACGGTTACAAGAATTTTAAATATTCGAAAACGCAGCAGCTTTATCCAGGCGACTAGTTTCGAAGAATGGAGTTTTGTGAAACTCTAATAACGAAGGCTAATGATGAACCCAATTGTATTAAAAACATTTTATTTACTGATGAATCTTCTGTTTCGTTAGTACGGAGACGCAATCCTTCCATTACGAGGTATTGAGCACAGTAAAACCAGCACAGAAGTGTTGTTTACCGAACTCAACGTCCTCAAAAAGTTATCGTCTGGACTGGCATTTTAGGAGACTACATAATCGGTCCATTTTTTTATTGAGAATAACTTGAATATTAGAGTATACCTCGATTTGTTACAGAATCATGTTCTTCCCGCTAATCTCAATCTTCCTGATGTAAATCTGGAGAATGTTTGGTTCCATCAAGACGGCTGTTCAGTTCACAACGCTCGAATAATTAGGGAATACTTAAAAATATATAATATTAAAGAATACTTTCCCGAATCGAGTTATCAGTGGAACGGGCGATCTCCAGATCTTACACCCATGGACTTCTTTTTTTGGGGACATTTAAAAAACGTAATTTACCTATTATACTGAGGCTAGAGCCCAAAATTTTGATGAATTAAGAAACCGAATATGAGAAGTCTCCAATTCTATTACAGCAGAAACTCGTACATCTGTCCGCAGAAGTTTTTATGACAGATTGGGATGCTGTTCAGCCGTAGAAGGTCAAATATTTTAATCATTTCTGTAGGGCATAAAGACTTACTTCGTATTTTATTAGGAATTATTTTTTATTTTGAATAGGAGTATATTTTTTGTTTTATCTTTTTTAAAGAAATGCGCTTTTATTTTTAGTTAAACCACAAAAAAGTGTTCACATTATTAAAAACCGATACAAATGCACCGCGTTATAGTGGTCAGTGTATTTTTATCGAGTTTATATTGTTAGAATTAAACCGAGTGTACGTAAGCAAAACAAAAATCGTTGTTATGTGTTTTTCTGTCTAGGAGTCTAGGCGTCGGAACGGAGAATATCGGAGAATTACAATTATCTCGTACGAGGCAATGTTGCCAATTTTAGCGCTTTATGTATTTGTAATATCTAATCCAAAACTTAACGCACTGTATGTAAATATATATCAAAAAAAAATTAAAGAGAGCTAGCCCGCAATGCCACTAGTTTGTCAAGGATAGCGAGTGTCAGATTATGCTGACCGAGTTTTGAAATATTGAATGTGAGACGACAACACAAGAACAAAGACTGGAATAAATATAAATAAATACAAAGACTAATAAGAAAAAAGATAGTAGAAGCAAAAACACAGTGGCTTGTAGAAACTTGCGAAGAGATAAAAGACCTACAGAATAAACATGATGATAGACTTCTCCATAAGAAAATTAAAGAAATGTGTGGGATCAGAAACGCTAGGCAGTGTTGCACAATAACAAGCACGGATGATAGAATCCTGACCACAATAGAAGAAATAAGCTTTGAATGGCGAACATACAAACAAAACCTATTCTCAGACGATAGAACAATAAATATTGATAGACAAACAAATATCGAAAATAATGACTTGCCCATCTTAACATCAGAAATAAAATACGCCCTAAAAAATATGAAAACCGGAAAAGCTTCTGGACCTGACTACGTTCATAGTGAAATTATACAACTTTTGGAAGAAGACAATTTAGAACTATTATCACGACTCTTCAACAGTATATACAAGACTGGTACAGTTCCACAATATTGGTTAACGTCTACGTTTGTGCCTATACCTAAATCAAACTACGCAAAAACATGTAACGCAAGAAAATAAGGGTCCGGAACAATTTGTCTTCCGAAACGGTATGTGAACTCTAGAAGTTTTGTTCAGTTTCATTGTTCTCATACAAAAGTGTCGGGATCAACAAAAAGATGTCTACTTGTGCTTTATAGATTATGAAAAGGCTTTTGACAAAGTCAAACACGATCAGCTAATAGAATGCTTGCAAAAAAAGAACCCGGATCCAAACGACATTAATACAATACGTGAACTCTACTGGAACCAAAACGCCTCTGTCAGAACTGAAATGGGTAATACTGAAACCATAAACATCCAAAGAGGAGTTAAACAAGGTTGTATATTTATTTATTCTTACGCAATACAGGCCGTTAAGGCTTAGGGGATTTTTTAAAACATAATCCTAATAATAACTAATTACAATTATTTTAAACAAAACTAAATATGTATATACAACATTCTTAAGTACTCTGAAGGACCTGGTGGATAATATTTCTCCATTCGCTTCTATTTTGTGTTTTTCTTTTCCAGTCCTGTCCAGTGCCAGTGATTGCTGGCAGTGAAGAAGAACTACAAATTCTGTTAACCAAAGTAGTGCGAGAAGGAGAAAGATAATGTGAATATAAAAAAACCAAAACAATGGTAATTTCAAAAAAACACACACCAGTTATAAACATACTAGTCAACAACAATTTAGTTGATTGAACAAGTGAAAAAGTTTAAGTATCTAGGCTGTTGGATACGTGAAACCTTAGACCAAGAACAAGAGGTTAAATGTAGAATAGAACAGGCAAGAAACACCTTCTTAAATATGCAACAGTTTCTTAATACCCGTAATCTTGATTTGTCCCTACGATACCGCATATATGTATATAGTGTACTATTACACAGCGTGGAAGCTTGGACGTTAACAGTCAGCTCGTTACGACGATTAGAGAGCTTTGAGATGTGGGTATTTCGTCGTATGCTGAAAATTTCATGGACCGACTGCGTTAGAAATGAAGTTTTAAGGCGTATGAATAGAGAACGTGAACTCACAGAAATTGTCAAGAAGCGTAAAACGTCTTATCTTGGACACATATTTAGACACGACAGGTATAACATTGAATATGCAATGAAACAAGCTAAATATGGTAAATCTCCCGGGCCTGATGAAGTTACTATCGAATTACTTAAAATTGTGAATACTGAATCTATTGATCTTCTTTTGGATCTATTCAATACCATATATAGAACAGGTATAATACCTAAAGAATGGCTCCAATCAACATTCATACTGCTTCCCAAAAAAGCCAATGCAAAGGAGTGCAATGAACATCGCACCATAGCCTTAATGAGTCATGTCTTGAAATTGTTTTTAAAAGTAATTCACAATAGAATACATAAGAAATTAGATGAAGGCATAAGTAATACACAAATGGGATTTAGGAAAGGACTGGGAACACGAGATGCACTGTTTGCAATAAGTGTTCTTTCGCAGAGATGCTTAGATATTAATCAGGAAGTATATGCCTGTTTCATTGATTTTGAGAAGGCATTTGACAGAGTGCAACATAATCGACTTAAAGAAATTTTATTAAATAAAAACATTAACAGTAGAGACATTAGAATCATCTGTAACCTCTATTGGAATCAAACAGCAAAAGTGAAAGTTGAAAACGAACTGACCAAGGATATCCAGATTCGCCGTGGGGTCCGCCAAGGGTGTATTTTATCACCCTTGTTATTCAATTTATACAGTGAAGCCATCTCAGAATTAGCGCTTGCCGAGATCAGTGAGGGCCTTATAATAAACGGTGAGCCACTTAATAACATAAGATATGCTGACGACACCGTCCTTTTGGCAGGAACACTAGAAGAACTGCAACACCTTGCTGAACAACTAAATATATATTGCAACAATTATGGACTAAAAATCAATTTGAAGAAAACAAAGTTCGTGGTATTTACAAAAGCACAAAAAATCAAAGTTAAGCTAGTACTAGACAATACAGAAATTGAACAAATATCTTCGTACAAATACCTTGGAGCATGGAACACAGAAGATACTGATCAGACAAAAGAAATAAGATGCCGCATTGAAATTGCGCGGTCAACTTTTAATAGAATGAGAAAACTTTTTTGTAATCGCGATATCAATATATCGCTCCGGATAAGAATGGTTCGATGTTATATTTTCTCTACCCTTTTCTATGGAGTTGAAGCTTGGACACTTAAAAAATCCAACATTAAAAACCTAGAAGCATTCGAAATGTGGTGTTACCGACGCATTTTGAAAATATCATGGATGGATCGCAAAACAAACGAACAAGTTCTCGAACAACTAGGAAAACAATGCGAAGTTTTGAATTCCATAAAGATCAGGAAATTGGAATACTTGGGGCACATCATGAGAGGTGAAAAGTACGAACTACTAAGGAATATAATGCAGGGTAAAATCAAAGGTAGAAGAAGCGTAGGAAGACGTAAAATCTCGTGGCTACGCAATCTCCGTGAGTGGTTTGGATGCAGTTCAATTGAACTATTCAGGCGAGTAACCAATAAAATTATAATTGCCAGAATGATTTCCAATCTCCGATAGGAGTGGAACTTGAAGAAGAAGAAGAAGGTGTAACTTCCTTCAGCTTATTATAGAAGGAAAAATAGAAGGCAGATGCGGCCCGGGTAGACGAGAAATGACCTGGCTGCGCAACATTAAAGATTGGACTGGATTAGACTTTCAAAGTTTAATAAGGAAAGCCCAAAATAGGGAAGACTTTGCAGAGGTCATCGCCAACCTTCGCTAAGAAGACGGCACCCAAAGAAGAGTTTTGAAGCTGGTTGATTAAAGGAAAGTTTGTAATATAAAAAAGTGAAAAAGTGTATTTTTAATTAAATGTACCTATGATAAAATGTGTATATTATTAACACTATCTGTGGACGCATGCGCAATGGCTTTAAAACTCCTACAGCGAACACTCGTAATTGTTGTCAAACCAGTGTCGTTGCGTGCTAGCTCTATTTTACCTTATCTTTGATACCTCGCGTTTTTAACAGCTGGCAACCCTACTTTGCGGCCATTTTTTTTTCAGGCAACCTTATGTCATCATATTAAAGGGCTAAAGTAATCCACTCAAAGAGATTTAGAGCTGTTAGAATTTCTGCTTTAATTATTCGAAGAATACTAGATCTACATTTTCCAAACGGTGATTAAAGTAGAAAGGTTTTGTGATTGCTCTATTGAGATATAGAAAGAACAAACGTTCTAAGCAGCAATTTATATTGAAAAATACACATAACTAGTCCCCAGTCATGCGCAATTCATAAATACAGATTTATGTCTGCGATAGATTAAAAAAGATCACTTTATGCCTCATTTATAGAATATGCATTCATTTTGACGCAAATCATACAAAGCCCCACATAGAAAGATCTATGTTTGGTTACCAAATGAGAGTAATATTTACATCTTAGAGTGACCACCGCGAAGTCCATGTTTGAATCCAATTTATCACCTTTGAAATGTCCTGAAAAAACCAGTTCGTCGTCATGTACTCCCAATGAGCATACATAGGAGAGAAGATTACCCAACCAACCATCCAGATCTTGGTAATAAACTTACGTGAGTGTTTTTAATTGGACTTTTTGTTCAATTTCAAAGATTTTTTTCACTTCTCCATGTTTGGTATAAAAATTGATAAAATTTATAGTTATATGTTATTTAATTTTATTTAATTTACACTAACTGATTCACTCAAAGTCAAAAATTTCAATATCTAAATTAAAAAATAGAACATCTCCTAACATAAAATTTTATTAGCAGGACATTTCCTTGTTTCCAGACAAATACATTCGAGAATTCTTTTAAAAACAACGTCATTTTTCGTTCTTTTTTGTAATCTCCAATGATATATTACCCCGGATATCAGTAAACACGTAGAGAAACAATCTCATTTTTTTGTTTCCTGAAATAAAGTAGGCTGAAGAGCTGAAAGTAACAAAAAAGAGGAAAATGAAACATTTCAAGAGCAGTCATGACGTCGCCCGATAGACATAACGGTACTCGAAAAAAACGTTGAATAGGAAACAGTCGTCTAATTTGAACCACTTTTACAATCCTCATAGGAGAGGGAAACGATACGAAAAAGTAATATATCTTTTAAAATAGGGGCAAATGGTAATGGTTTGAAAAAATCAAATATACTTGAAACGAAATGTCGAATTATGACAGTTAAAATTATAAAAGCATTTATAGGATCTGTAGAATAAAAATTAATAGTTTTTAAAGAATACTCGTATCTTTAAAGTTTATATCATAAACGCACATCAACTATATTATAGATCGTAAACGTACATCCACCGAGACGACAAAGGGACTTTCCCTATTATGATTAACTGGATTTTAGCAATATATGTATAAACAAGAGACAATTTCAAGTGAGATAGTTGGAAATGGAAACGTCCTGTTTGAATACGGAAATGCCAATTCTATAATATGGAAGTAAATGTTGACATAGTCGTTTAAATACAAGTTGTAGGCTAACTAAACGGTAGTTTACAGGAATATTAACCAAACAGATGCGATATGTGTGTATATTGTTGTTTTGAACGAATTATGGAGTGATTTGCTAATGAACCAGTGGTATCTATTATGTGTACCACCTCCTAATTGAATGTCCCGCACATTTTTAAAGAATGAATACAATCATTTTTTCTACACAATTACTAATGAATTACACAGCTCTAATTACCAATTTACTATTTCTAAAGTGCTGGACTAATTTAAATAAATACTTGGGAATAAATCACACGAAAGTATAACATAAGAACGTACGAATATATTAACATACAGTTCGCCAAATATAGCTTAAAGTGTAAAAACGCGTGACGATCTTGATGCGCATTCGTCAAACGACAGACCTCGCACTCGCACTGACAGTCCAGACCGTTTGTATGTGCGTTCTCACTTCATTGTTAGCGCAGGCAATGGGAATTTCACACTTTCAGCTATATTTGGTGAACTGTATATACGAGTAAAAAAAAAGTAGAACAAAATCTTAGTAGGTAGTGTACTCTTCTCTTCTCCAGGCGGTATCTGTTCTAAAACACCCTCATTTGGGTAAATCGTATATAATCCTATTTTTTGGTTTAATGGTTTCAAAATATTAGAAATGATAATTTCACTATGCGCACACTTCAAAATAAACAATTTGTTTTATTAAAATTTTTGTCTGTTTTTCGTTGCTGTCTATGCAGCTATGGATTTTAGAAAAAATTTGTAAAGCCAAAAAAGTTTTGCAATTAAATGTTATACAAACCCCCTCTGTGGCTCAGTGGTAAGAGCGCCTACCTTTAAACCTAAAGGTCGTGAGTTCGAATCTCATCTGGGTGGAGAAATTTTCGTTTATTAAAAATTAATGAATGAAAATAATTTCTATCCTTGTGCGATCGGTACTCACCGGAGGGACCGCAGACTTCGGATACAATTAGCGTCTCTTAGCAAAGACAATGACGTCGACTTTGCTAAGTATTAAGACAATTACTCTACACACACACACACTACACTAGGTACCTCACTGTACCATGCCAATGATCATAGTTGTCGAGGCATTAACTCAATAATAAAAAAAAATGTTATACAAGATATAATAATTGATTGCAAATTAAAAAAATAATAATATTGCAAAATTAACCAAAAACCATTAAAAACGTCAAAAATCAATGTTTTTTTAATAATATTTTTCAGGAATTTAAAAGCCACATAGAATCTTCAAAAATTACCTAGAATATATGTTTAATATAAAAAAACACTACATAAAATTTCAGCACAATCGATAAAGCAGTTTTTGTAAAATAATTTTGCAATTAATGTTTTGAAATAATTTTTAATTTATTGAAAATTTAAAAAAAATACATATAAAAGGCCATTCAAGCTTTTAAATAAAAGTCGAATTATAGAAATCCGTTGAATAAGAGACCTAGGAATTTTTTTTAACAAATGTACAATTTTTAAGCTAATAAACAAATAGAATATGACAACAGTATAACTGACACAAAAGACCCTATTTGAAAACAGATGGGGCTGGCAACAGTAAAGCATTTAACTACCTTTCTAATATAAAATACTATTATTACTTTTTTTTATTTTTTTTTTTATTTTTTTTATTTTTTTATAATGGCATAGACTAGGTGGCAATTAGCCAGTTACAACATGACTAATACCTCAAACATAAAAATTGAATGACCGTTAAGTACATAAAATATCAATAACGAAGAGTTAATGATATAGATTCATGCTAAATATGGCTTCTTTTCAACATCTTCAGTTTGTTCAAAAAACGGTATACATAATATAATTCAAAATACTGTTTTTTGTATTATCTCAAACTCAAAAAGGTTGGTATAAGTATGTTATTATCAATATTTGTTCCAAATTTTGAAATATTTCATTGTAATATAAACGACTGCATCAAAAAACCTTCAAGGTAGTTTATTAGTCAAACTACTTTTTACACTTTTTTGTCAGCATATCCACATACTCTTTATGTTCGAGACCGATATATGATTTAACCCATACAAAATGAATGTTTTTGTTAACTTTTTGCAGTTCTAAAATCCGTTTTTTAATTGCATATATGATATAATTGTAGGAGTAACTTGGGTGCTTAGACAAAACAAAGGAATTTAAAACAGACAGGTAGTTTGAAATAATTATTGCAGAATCATTTGTAGACTGTGTTAAAAATGTCATCATCATCATCTTTGGCTCAACAGTCCTCTGTGGACAGATTAGCTTTTTAGCAATGGTATTTTCTGGCATTCGTATTATGTGTCCAGCCCATCTAAGTCGCTGTGTTTTAATGAACGTTATGACATCTGGTTAAAAATGTTACTTTTGTAGATTGCGATAGCTTCAGTACTAAATATAGGAAATATGTTATCCAATTTGTACGAATAATTAATATTTTTGGAGGGAATATAAAAAGCACGTCTCACACCATCCTTGGATTTGGAAGCATCGATATATATATATATATATATATATATATATATATATATATATATATATATATTTCTTTGTGATTATTTCTTTTAAAGTTATTTTAATTATTGTTGTTAATCTTAAGAATTTTATTTCTTGGAAAAATGCAACAATTGCAATAATAATGATTAAGTAACTACTTCAATTGGATGGTCAAAAGAGTTTTAATAGACAATATTATACTATTCAGAATATTCCAGTTCGTTGACTTGATTATTTTTTTGTTTCCAACTGCAGTAGAAAGGAATAAATTTCACTAAGGTGTTGTATATCTGATTTTGTGTTGATTATATTATCTGTTGTTGCTATGTGGGTCATTTCTAAAAAAAGTCTTCTCTTATAAGCTGTTTCTTTTTCGAGGATTTTGACATCTGCAAAATTCATTCTGTGGTTCTGGGTGTGAACGTGGTTGGCTAGGGTGCATCTATCTGGGTAAAGTCTACAGTCACTTTTGTGAGTGGTAATACGGTCTTTAAGACGTCTAGAGGTTTGGCCGATATACTTGCCATTGCAGTCCATACAAGGAATACTGTAAACAACATTTGATATTTGGTCATGCGGAGTACGATCTTTCATTTTTGAGAAAATAGAGTTTACTGTTAAAACTGTTTTATTGGCTATTTTGATGTTATCATATGATTTAAAGATTCTAGTTAGTTTTGGTGTTAGTTCCCGTATGTAGGGCAGCACACAATATGTTGGAAGGGTTTGACTGGTAACTGTATTCTGTGAATTTGTACTTGCTATATTAGAAGGTTGGGAGGTAGTTAGATTGATAGATGTTACTGATGTAGTATTATATAAAAGTGTTTTTAAAAGAAGAGGTGGATAGGAATTATCTATAAAGAGATCATAAAGTATTTTGAGATTCTTTTGATGGAATGATATATCTAATTATTTTGATCGATCATAGCTTCGGAATTAATTAACCAATCTAAATGTTTTTTAATACGCATATTTCGCTGAACTTTCGAAGTAAATTTATAAAAAAAATATTAATTGAAAATTGAAAAAGTTTTTCTATCTGTTTATTAGCTTAAAAGTTGTACAGTTGTTTAAACAATTACCTAGCCCCCTCTATTCAATGGATTTCAATGATTCGATTTGAAAGTTTGAATGCTCTTTTATAAGTAGAAAAATTTTGAAGTATTTAAAACTGTTTTTGTTGGCTCTGCATTATTTTGAAAATTAATAACTTTATTCAAACATTTAGATTGCGAAATTATTTTGGGAAAACTACCTGCAAATTGAACTAAAACATAAATTATATTCAGAAAATATTTGTCTGACCACAAATAAAATGGTTTATGTTTACTTGGTTTACGTGTTTAATTTATTTTGCAATTGAATTTCACTTCCGTACCTAAACACTATAACAATTATTATTTTCTTTTTTAGATACAAAGTCAGCGTAACAGCCCGCGACGACGTTCCGTTCTTCGGACCAACTCTCCCAACCCCTGCCATCTTTAAGCACGGACCAGAGTTCAAAGAATTTCTCCTAACCAAATTAATAAACGCGGAAAACGCTTGTTACAAAGCAGATAAATTTGCTAAACTGGAGCTGCGCACCCGCACTTCCCTCCTGCAGACACTTACTGAAGAGTTGAAGCTAAAAACCACCGAATTTTTAGGTGGCAATGCCAATTTGACTCCTGGAACTCCCAAGAGCGACTCCGGCCCTGGATCGAGGTTCATCGATACCGTCAAGAAAGCATGGAGCGCTAGGGTGAAGACCAGTCAGAGCGTAGATAACAACTTGAGTACCAATGGGCATGAAAAATTGTCCAAGAAGGGTTCTCAGCCTACCATTTCAGAGTCGACACCGTCGGTAGGTATTTACATAATATTCGTTTAGCTAGGTTAAGCAATCCTTCTAGCAAAATTTAATAATAATTTAATTGTGGAAAGTACTTATTTAATTCTGTTAGCAAAATATGCATGCTTTTAGTATATCGTTTTAAGGATATACGTGGTTGTAATGGAAATTGATTTGTAGTAATACGGTCTAGCCTCTTAGCTACCTCGACCTAATTCTCCTCCTCCTCAGTCCTAATCCCTTTGGGATGTGGTGACACCATCAGGCCTTTACAGTTTTTTTCACGATTTCCCTCCATCCTTCCCTGTTCTGGGCTAATTGTTCGGTTTCATGTAACCCTTGGTTAATCAATATTTTTGTTTGATCTACCCAACGGCTTGGAGATCTTCCCCTAGGTCTCTTTCCTTTAACTCTACCCTCGACTATCAGTTTTTTAATTGTACCTGTTCTTCTAGCAATGTGTCCAAAATACTGCCAATATCTCTGTTGTATTTGTTTAAGCAATATATCCTTTACTTTAAGTTATTCTAATATCGATACATTAGTGCGATGAACATTTGAAAAGCGTCTAGTTTATTTTTATCCGCTTTCTTTAAGGTCCACGTTTCGGATGCATATGTGGCTATGGAAAAAATGACTGCCCTTACCTCGATCTAATACCTTTTGTATAATACATTAGTCTACTTGAAATTTGGAATGCCAATATATCTAGCATAGTTAATCATTTCTAGGGACATGGTTCTTATCTTTTTCATGGATCCACTTCTATTTCATTTTTATGAACTTCACCTATTTACAGAATAAAACTATTCTGTGGTATAGCATATTCTCTACCGTCCCATTTTAATTTTCGGAGAAATGAGACAGTTCTCAGTATCAGAGTTACTGATCAGTGAGAAGATCTATTAAAAACTTATTGGATTCATTGTAAACTCTTTTTTAGACTCAGAATAAATTATTGTTAGCTTCAAAGCATAACAGACACATAAGCATACATCTAAGTTTCCTTTTTATTTTGTATGGTATACTGAATATTATGTACTATTTTGTTTGCTCAATATTTAAACAATTCAAACTTTTTAGAGCGGCCGGTCCATCTCAAAGACATCGATGAACTCCAACGGCAAGAAGAGTAGTAGCCCGACGTCATCAACAACTTCATCGCCGGACCTGACGGCGCACGCACATGCTAGACCAGCCTTGTCCGTAGCCAGTGACGACTCATCGCTCACCAGCGAAGATCTGGAACATCTGGCTGGAGGATATATTGATAGCGATACTGGTCTTGAAAGTATGTCCAGTGCAGAAACAGCCGCGAAAGCTTGTAGTGTATGCCAAGACAGACCTGGAAGCACGTCTGGACCTACCACTGAAACTCTTATGCAAGAAGTAGTACAGTTGAAATGCGACAAGTTGGATTTATTAAGACAGAATGTGGTAAGTGGTTGCAAAACTTATTCTTTATTCGGGGGTTATACAGTTTATTTTTTCTTTAATGTCTAATTATATTTATATAAAGTATAATGTGCTTAGGATCAGAAATATATACCAAGTAAGGGGATTAGAAGTACATCTTCTTGTGTAACCATGTATATTCAAACAAAACACAGTCTGCGTCGAAATAGGATATGACGCTCAACTTCTGAATTTCAATAAATACGAATATGGTATCTAAATGACATTTCTTAATGTTTCCCTGTCAAAAAAGAGTAGGATGTCCTGGGTAGAAAATCCACAATAAAAACGGAGTCTCTTATGAAAAAAAGGAGAAAGATTTTTTGACAAAAATTAAAAGAAGAAAAGAATTTAAAAAATCTCAGTGGCTTACCATTTTTTCTTTGAAAAAGCTGAGATCATTACCCATATGCGCGCCTATGAGAAATTTAAAATTCCTAATTATGTATCAAAAAAAATGCACAATAATCTACTCTTACAACTCACGAAATTTCATATCTCAGAAAAGGAAGCATTTGCAGACATATGTTTATATAGCAAATTGTTATTATTTTTTGTGCAGAATCACTTACTTAAGTTAGTTGCATTTATTTACTAAATCTCTGTATATTTTACAAATATGTATGTATTATTCAAAAAGGGAAACTTTGAAAACCGAAACTTTAAACCTCTGTAACACAGAAACAGTTGATTTTCATCATTGAGTTACTTTTCTGAGTTACATCATTGAGTCAATTCGGGAAAAATTATACAGTGAATATATTGAACAAATTTTTATTTGAATGTATGTAATTATGAATGTAAATATACAAGATGATAAGGAGATAAGTAGTATTGTGATATTATATTCTCACTTGTTTTTTTTTGTTTACAGAGTTGTCAGAGGGATCTAAAAAGATTGCGTGAAAAGGAATTAGGTCTTCAAGGAGACCTAGCCCAGGCTACCAAGGAAATTTTGAGGTTACGGGAACTACTGAAGGATTACAGCCCCAATGGCGACAGATCTCCAATGTAAATGTTATTATTTCTATTCTTATAGCCTCAAAACTTACTGTAAACTCTTCTAGAAGCCATTTTCTTTTCTTTCCCTTAAAATTATTTGTTCAGTTTTCCATTTTATTTTGAGTTTATATAGACTGTCTCACTTTCAGAATTCCACAATATACAAACTTAAGACACTCTGTTTAGTTTATATTTTCTACAGAATATAGTCTAGAGACATAGATGTCAAAGTGTCAATTAGATGTCCGCACACTCTATACACAGTTGTCTCACTTTACAAAACCAGTTTAGTAATTTTAAAATAAATAATTCTGTATATTTTTTTAAAATGTTCTAAAAATAAAAATAATTTCCAAACATCATTTAAAAAAACAAATATTTGCTATGAAAGGTCCATTTTATATTTTATGAAAAAATATACAGTTTATTATAGAGGTAAAAAAATAGTATTAATAATATTAATAATAAATTCACGTCCGCGTAGGCGTTAATAAGTGTTATACAACTTCTGATTTATTATTGATATTTTATATCTGTACCTCCAATACTTCTAGTTGGATAGGACTATGGTTTAACAAGAACTTTCATGTTTCCAGACATTTTCACAACGTATTTGCAACTCTAGATTATTAGTAATAAAGTGGGACTGACTGTCATAAAAAAATAACAATATTATATTCACATCACATAAAGATTCATATTTCCGTTAATACAACAATTTCTTTTTGTTTTGTGATATTTTTATACATTTATGAACTTGTATTACTTTTTCTTTTGAGGATTTTTATTTTTAGTTTTTAAATAATTTATTTGATGTACAATTATTATGTATATTATTATGAAAATACAAAGTTTACCAGCTACCCTAGGCGATTAAGGTTGGTAGTTCCCATGTTGGATTTTTTGGAGTGAAAACGTTTAAAAAGTTAAATATGACAAGTAGAGTTGTATTGTTTTGAGTCTTCAGGGATGCTTCTATATTCTGCACATTTCTCCTATGTTTCATGATAATGAATATTATCAAATCTTCTTATTGTGCCATTGTCTAACGAAGGTTAGCAATCACTTCTTTAAATGCTTCCCTATCTTTTGGAACGTGAAATACCTGTTCAATACTGAGGTTAGTCCAATCTCTGATATTCCTCAGCCAAGATTTCTTCTTTTCTCCCAAGCCTTTTCTTCCCTCTAATCTTCGTTGCTTGATGACGTGTAGAAGAGAGTATTTATCGTTTCGAAGTATGTGGCCCAGTTAAGATGATTCTTATTTTAATTATGTTTTAAGCTTTGTGTCCTGTCCAATTCGTCTTAACACTTCTTCGTTTGAGACTTTTGCCTTATCAAATACGCTTGCGTTCCTCATTACATTATTTAGCAGGTATCCTAACCACTTTTTCAACTAATTAAATCATTAAAGTTTTGTTAATTTGTTATTACTATGTTGTAACGTGTCTTCGGATGCACATTACTAGGTATCCTTGTCGATGTTCCAGAATAATCTCGCTATTTTCAATATTCTACACAAGGTAAGTAAGTGGTAAGTTTTCGTCCACTCCATCTTCTTGGGTCTTGTGCTAATATAATTTACGCAAATTTATTTTCATTGATAAATTGTCTACTGATTTTGTTGTTGTTGAGGCTTTATCCACATCCGATAGGCGCGTGCGTAGTACTGCATCGGTACAACTCGCCTCCTACTCTCTCTACTTTTTGATCATTCGGCTAATGAATATGGCGTCGAAAAATCTTATTCTTCTCCCAGTGATTCAACACACTTCTGTTTGACAAATTTTGGAGTGACATGCAAAATGTTTTCGTGAAGTTTGAAGTTTACGACAATATGCGTGACATATTTCATTTCCAACATCATGTTTCAAAGCAAGTAACAACATTTACTTTGTCGTTAATGCCTGTGAAAGAAGACTCTGTTTATTTAGTAAAATTTAAACAAATTCCAACCCATCGCAGAGTAAAACCTGTTTCCTAGGGTAATCATAATTATACCAAAGTTAACATTCCCCAAAAATTCTGTTTCAGAAAAATTATTTACTAGGTGTATATAACAAAGTATTTATTAGATATTAAGTTTTTTGTATTTAGAAAAGAGAATAACGAGAAAAACCTAGTTTGTGCATATATTGTTATAGATTCTTTATTTTTACTTTGTTCTTGCGTTTTTTAAGTTTGTACAACGGGATTACTTCATTTCACTGATATTTATATTGTTTAGTTTATTCTTAAATATTATCTACTTAACATATTGCTTATTTGCTACTTTATTTAACACATTTCTTGAAAAGTTCACCGTAATCATAAATAGATTTTAGAAAAGTTTTATGATGATAACAGGGATGTACACAAATATTGACAAAACATAAATAAACTAAAAAAAGTTATACATTTATCGAGATATAATATGGGCGACAATATTGTCAGGGTTATTGGAAAATTACCATTTTAACCCATAATACATAACTTTAATGCTGAATTCGATTCTATCATTAGTTTTTCTATGTTACAATTTTGGCTACACTAATCCAGAAAACATACATACAATTCTATTTTTTTAATTGATATTTTGATCCAATATTCATGGACAGACATAATTATTGTAGTATAATTGAAGCGCCTGAGATCATCACCACAATTAAATAAACTGTGTCTATCAAATGCTTTCGTAATTTTTTACTGTTTGCCTTTACAGTATTGTAAATTAAGAATATCTGCGAAATGAAGGAAACTCAACTGCAATATGTATTACTAATGTTAGGATGAATGTATCTTGTAGGTTGTGTACATAAAGTTTCACACTTGCTTTCTATTTACCAGTTCGTCTTAGATAAAAATGTTTTGTTAACTAAAAAACATTTATGAAAATGTGTGTTGTGTCTGAAAATTCAGACTTAGAATTTTATTATACCTGCTAGAATTTTCAGATGTTGAAAGTACGGGACGTTTTTGAGTTGCACAATATACCAATATTTGGTTGAATGTAACTTTTTTGGTTATTAACCTAATTAAACAAAAATGCTTATAAATATTTATAATAAAAATGTCGTTTGTCTATAATATTATTATCTTTTCAATTCTTTTTACTTACTGTCATACTCATAGATCATATTACTGCTCTCTTTTCAACCAGATCAATTACCTCAAATATTTTTCATTTTAATATTAATTCATGTTCTTTATTCGGAACCAATGCTGATGTCTGTTGTATGCTGATGAATCAATGAGTTGATACTGTTAAAGGTCGATTCAGACACATCAGTTACGTCATCGTCACGGCACCGAACCGGTCCTGTTTGGTCACAGAACTATCAACTATCTGACAGCTGGCAAACTGTTTGTCAACTGATGAGTGTGAATGCCGGCGCCATATTTGTATTAAAGAATATTTTGTATGACGGATTGTTCGGTTCGGTGCCATCACTGTGACGAGACGTGACTGATGTGTCTGAATCGACCTTAAGAGGAACACACGGATCCAGTGTTCATTTTATCAAATTTTTGTTAATAAACTTTAATACATTTACACGCATTGATCTTTTTATCATAAATCCGTTCGCGGCATCCAGTTTGACATTGTCAGAATCACATTTTTCTTTTGTGCACATGCGGCAGTATCAGCCATTTTTCGTATTATTTTTTTGTAAACAAGCATAGGTATGTAGATAAATATGAAGTAACGAAAATACAAGGTTATTATTAACCTTATTATATGAAATAACAAGAAATAATAAAGAACTTCTATCATTAAGTTTTAAGAGCGTAGGCGCAATTTTTAGACAGAGCGAATCGACACCGACTGTCCTATCCCTAGTTTATCTTTCTTTACACAGCAAATTATGTGTAGTAAAATTCTCACTGGCATGAAGGCTTTAAAACTGTTGGTATCTAGTTTATCCAGAATCGGCTTAGCACATGTATATCTGTGAAAAGCTGTGTTGTATAAATATTGCTCAATTAATTTATAAAGACTATTTATTTCTTTATTTATTATCTTTATTAAATTAAAATATGGGACGTTGTCACAAGAAATGTATTAGTGTAAAACGAAGAAATAGACGGTTAGCTCAATTGAAATAAGTACTTTTTACATAAACTAAATTAATTACTTTTGTATTTTTCTAACTGATTTGTAAATATATAGTGAAAATATCATTTATAAAATCTAATATATTATTGGATATTGGATTATTTATATATTCCAATATCTGTAACCAATATAGTATTGGTTACAGACCATAAAAAATTCTGTATCTTGGAGTAAGGAACAAATACTGTTCCTACTGTAAATTATACGGAGAAAATAAAAAACACGTATGTTATAAAAATTGGATAAAAGCTTCGACTGCAATGGAAAGTCAAATAATTCTAGATGGATTTAAATGTAGTAAATACATGCATGGCATACAAATTTTTAATAGCCGATGGAGATAGTAGTGTTGATAAAAAAAATTTAGAAAATAGACCATATGGTAATAATGTTGTTGAAAAAATTAAATGTCGTAACCACATCCTAAGAAACTATTTTACGAGATTAAAAGAGTTTATCAACAAAACGATGTAGTTCCGATGGAAAACTGGTACCAATTTTCTTACAAAAGCTTTTAAAAAATAACGTATTAAGATTAAGAACTGCTGTTACAAAAACAACTGAAAACCATCAACAGTGAGACAAACCAAGTGACTTGAAAATAAAGTTTTTGAAAAATGATATATCTAATAGTCATCTTCATGTATTTGGAAATCATTCAAATTTTGCAGACTATTTTTGTGACATAAAATTATCAGAAACAGATTATACAATACCAATGAAAGAATACAGCCTCTTGAAAGATATTAGCTTATGTACAGCAAGATTAAAATTCCATGCAAATAGTCTTATGAAAAATATGAGTAACAATGCTGGACAATATAATAATGTAACAGCAAAGTTTTTAGGAGGTCAAAGAATAAATTAGAGCTCTCGGGGGTCCTATGAAATGAGATGCCACGCTGCTGCTTTGTCGTACATCTCTAAAGGTCAATATCACCAAGCCCTTCACAAAAGCATCACAGAAAGAAGTCCTGGCGTATATACAAAAAAATTTAGTTCAGTGTGTACCAAAAATACATTGCGAAAAAAATTTTATTACAAAAATTTGCAAAAATCAATCAAATATATAACAAAAAACCATGCTTCAGATGAAGATTATGGGCCACAAGCACTAAAAACGTTAAAAATTGATCATTGAATTAGAGAAAATTAAAGAAAAATTTAGATCGGAACTTCATAAGAATAATGAGGAATGTATTCAATTATCCAATAACACAATAGCTCAACGGAATTCAAGTAAATGGTATTCAGAAAGAAGGAAACGTCTGACAGCCTCAAATTTTGGTCGAATTTGTAAGTTAAAGGTAACAACCGACAAAAGAAAGGTTGCCAAAGACATTATTTTAAATGCTTTTAAAGGAAATAGATTCACAGCCCATGGAATAGAAAAATAATCCATTGCAGTATAAGAATTAAGCGAAATGCTTGTTTAGATATTTGTCCATCAGAAATGAATGTTCATCAGGAATATCCTTTTTTAGCTGCAACACCAGATGGACTCATAGGTAATAATATGATTGTCGAAATTAAATGTCTAATTTCAGTAAAAGATATATGTCCTAAAGATGCGATAGATAGGAAGATACTAAAGTATATGGAAGTGAAAGATGACAGATATATTTTAAAGAGAAATCATGCATATTACTATCAAATTTAAGGGCAGCTATTTGTCGCAAATAAAAACTTTTGTTACTTTTGCGTGTGGACCCCGAAAAGATTGATATTCCAGGAGATTGATATATTAATACAAGAAATAATTGGCGAAAAGTGAGGTTAAAAAATGGTATACCTGTATACAAAATACAAGATGGCGTTTAAAGGAAATACTGTATTTTTACTAAAGCCTACTCAGAATTTCGTAAAAACATGAATTGTCAATAATGTTGAAACACGTTGGTACACTTAATAATAATAAATAATCAGAATGCCCACTCTCAGATGCCGCCTTTAAAGTTTGTCAGCACGCAAACGCCATGTTTTAGACGGAAACATAGACTCGAATTGAGAAATTTGTGACAAGCTACGACATAACTGTAATTTAAATTTTTAGAGATTGATAATTTAGTACATTTGAAACAATTTAATCTATTCTTCAACTAAAAGTACGAATAAAAATATGTGAAAGTGCATATTATGTCTGTAGTTGCCGTAAATAAATTAAACCGGGTAAATTTATCTATGCACATAAGATAAAATATCACTGAATAGCACCAATTCCGACTAAAACATGGCTGATTCCGTCTGCGCGAACGAGATGCGCGTACTTATTTTTTTTTTAGCAGAGTGAGCGTTCTGATTGTTTATTATTCTGCGCTTAAGATATCCTAAATATTGTTTAAACGATAAAATAATTAAACTATAGTCATACGTTCATATACAAAGTGTTCTAAATAAGGAAAAAATATTCTTCTTCTTCATGTACCATGTCCTTTCAGAACGTTGGTTACCATGATAGATATCTTAATTTTATTCACGGCCACCCTAAATAGCATGCTTGTGTTAACACCATACCAATCTCGCAAGTTCTTTAACGATAAGGTTCTTCTTCGTCCTTGACTGCGTTTGCCTGCTATTTTTCCTTGCATGATGTTTTGTAGCAACCTATATTTGGGATCCTCTCATTACATGTCCGAAACACTCCAGTTTTCAATGTTTGCTGCTTTTTATGATCTCAGTAGTCTTGCTGAGACATTCTAGTATTGTGGAGTTTCGAATCTTATCCATCCAGGAAACTTTTAAAATTCTTCTATAGCACCACATTTCGAAACCCTCAAGGCGATTTAGATCGATTTTATTTACAGTCCAGGACTCGACATCATCAAGTAAGACCGAGAACACGTAGCAGCGAAGTAGGCGGTTCTTCAAAGCCAATTTTAGGTCTCTGTTACATAACACCTTGGACATCCTTCTAAAAGCAGCTCTAGCCTGCTCTATACTAGATCTAATTTCGCCGTGATTTTCTGCGTTACAATTTAATTGCTGTCCAAGATAAACAACTAATAATAATAAGAAAAAATTATAAAAAATTTAATATAACTAAAAAAACAAAATTTAATTGTGAAATAATTGTGATATAACAAATAATAAAATAATAATTATAAATAATTGACACCCTGTGTATTTGCATATAACTTTAAATACGTCGGTATTCTCTATTATTACGCCTTACCCACAATTAAAATATTGTTTGGCTAAATTCATTGGTTTAGGAGTTATTATTTTTTTAATGCCCTACAATTTAAGGAAAATCGAAATATCTCCGGAATTACAATATTAAGGTATAAAAAATGCAATAAAATACGGGAGTTTCATAAAAACAAACATACGTTTGATACGTCCACTTTATGAGACCCCTCGTATATTTCAAAATAATTTTAAAATTGCTTATACATTCCCATTGCAAATTTATTTCGAACATTTTCGATAATACATCTGTTTTGAGAGTCGACAGACACGTTTTCCTAGAACTGCATCGACACAGATAAAAAATAATATAATAGTAGGGCATCGACACCCAAAAATTTCAAGCACAGATGTTTTTACCTCTGGTAAACACTCATTTATATGTAATAATTTCTTAGGGTAATAAAAAGCATATAAAACAACCCAGGAAACACACTTTTGAAATAATCCAATAATGATAAGTTATTAATTATGATTAATAGGATCTTATTGCAGAAAATATTTATTACAATTAACATATCTTTTAATTATTAGTTTTTATTTTACTTTCAATATAGGTACCTAATTATTATACTATGTATTTTCTAGAGGCCTATGTAACCACTCTCTTCTATATAAATAGACCAACAATTTAAGTTTCAAGTCTTAAAAGTACCATTGATATAGTCCAAGATAAATATTGTAAATAAACAATAAAGGTACATTCAACTGAAAACTACAACATTGAAAAGTGTGTTAATCATTAAACTCTAAAAAAAATAAACAAAAAATATGTAGATGTGTAAAATGAAAAAACAGCGTTAAACCTCTTCATGAAAAGCAAAACCTTTAATTATAAACTCTTACAATCATCTTTATTATAATATGATGTCAAAAATTTAATAATTCACTCAAGATATGGCATGCGCCACCTTCGTAGCTTTTCATATCTACACCATGGGCACTTTAGTTTATTCCTAAACTCGCATTTACGATTATGAAAACAAACTCTTATAAAATAATACTTTTATTTGAACTTTAATGACTTAATCTGATACTTGGATCTTCCATAAATAATAAACAATAAATAATTTTTTATTAATTTCACATCTTAAATTAATTATTTATTAAATAAACTATTAATATTAGTTAATAAGCAACACAAAATATTCCTGAAGCCGTGTCAAACATTTAATAGCCTTGCCACCACTTTCAGTTCGACTGAGTGCGTTGTATGACAAAGATAGCGAATGTTCGATTTGGAAAATATTACCGCGGACATGGTGTTCATTCTTTTCGAATCCTGAAAAAACTAAAACATATTTTTGAAAAATTTAAACGCAGAATGAAAGATTACATTATTACCGAGGGCCGAAAGTCCCTTAGAATAAACAAAAAGTTTTTTTGAATGAGATATTTGAGATTAAAAATCACACTAAATTTTCTCTTCTTTTTCACCCCTGTAACTAATTAAAATAAACATTATAGAAGTTTTCAGGGACTTTCGGCCCTCGGTAATATTGTAATCTTTCATTCTGCGTTTAAATTTTTCAAAAATATTTATTAGTTTTCTCAGGATTCGAAAAAAAATGATTGCATTTAAAAAGCATTGGTCCGAAATTTTGCGCCTACGCTCTTAATACAGAATATACTGCTCCTTCGAAGAATGCTTGACTTGATAGGAAGAAACGTATAACAATGTGTTGGGGAGTTTTAATGAATGACAAACCAATTGATTGGTTTCAATATATTTACCTGGTAGCAGCATACATTTAAGGGTTTAGATCGGATTTAACATAACTCAAACTATAAAAAATAAAGCTTAACCTAAAAAATAGTTAGAATATGCGTTAACGTCTGTTGATGCTGCCAATACCCCGTGTTCTCCTTAATAACTTTTAAATACATATCTGGTAAAAATATACAATGAAACCAGTATCGATACACATCAGTAGCAAGGAATTTCATATTAATTGATAACCTACTGTTCTACCGGTCATGGGTAATATGATATTCTACCGACATAGTGCAGATCCCCCAATTTCTGAACTGAAAGAACACGTCAACTTAAGCATCCAAAGAAATTGTTTCAATATAATCTCTTCTTTTGTTGACACATTTCATCCACCGATATTCGGATGCCGTTCTCCTCTTCTGTAATGTTCTCAAAATGCTACAGCGTACTTGCAGTACTCTGCAGACGCAATGGCTTCTTAATTGCACGGAAAACACTGACAAGTACAGAAGGTTTTCAGTTTTGGGAATAAATGGAAGTCTGAGGAGACTAAGTCCGTGGAATAGGCTGGATTTTAAAGAATCGGATAGTGCAGATTCCTCAATTGCCAAAAAACTTTATCAAAGTAGATTGTCTTAGTACCCTGTCCAGATAGAAAATGATTTTTCTTTTTTGTGTCATATCTGTTTTCATAAATAGTTGCGTTCAGAAGAAGTGAGAGTAATATGGTTCAGTTATAGTTTTATCCGGCTCAAGTAGACGATTAGCAAAATTCTTTTTATATGGCAAAAGTTCTCGATGATTTCCAGTATGGTTGCAGTTTTTAGTCTACAAACTTGGTCGCCCATTAAGCCTCGTCATACACATGTATAAACCACAAATCAGTCAGTATTAAACTACATTTTTTATGAAAAATTCTGTTTACCCTTTTTATTTAATTTTCAACACCAAGCGCAGAATAAATAATTAAAACGAATGCCTACAATCAACTATTATGTGTGCTTAAACGTGTACTAATGTAAGGGGTAAATCATTTCGAGTACTTTGAGATATCTAACAAGTCAGATTGTCGTAGTATATCACTGTACCGAGACATATTTCATGCTTCTCTATTACTTAAAATCGTATGTCAATGCATCTCTAAAACTCGCATATTCATTACTGAGATAACTAATCATTTACTTAAGTGTGTGACAGTATTTTGATTTCCGAAGAAATGTCCTTCCACATCGATAAAATATCTGAAAATTCGGGCAAAAATACTAACAAATATTTTTGAGATATGAGTATTCTTTAAAATATAAAACAAAACGAATTTCAACGACTATTCAAGAACTAATTTAACCTGTAGAAGCTTCTGATATTTCCATTTAAGAATGTACACCATAGATTATGATTAAACATGAATATTTTCTGTTCTGTATACGTTGATTTTGTATTACTTGGAAATCTGTAAGGATGTAATAGTTTATCTATAGGTGTTATAGATTTAAAAATATAGGATTTGGATATCCAATTACTAAATAAAATATAATTACCATTTGTCGATTTTTGTAATTCCTCTAAATCGCTTTTTATTTCCGTTCAACTAAACTAACACCTATGCATTGATATATTTATTTTTAAAACCTAAATAAACTGATTTTGTTTACGCTGGGCAAGTATTTTTATCCGAACTTGAATAGTTGAACCGTTTTGTAATTAAAATTAACTTTTTTATTTAGAAGGATGCTTCTATTATTACTTAAGATTGCAATAAACATAAGTGTTCTTTTGTACAAGTTATTTAACTGTTTTTATGTACCTTGATTTTTGTCTTAATGGCGATACTTTTGCTGCATCAAAACCTAATAAATATGTATGTCATGATTTGGTTTTTATTCTCTGTAACCTTTCTTAGACATAGAAAACAGAAAACTAGTTGAAATTAAAACTTATTTAGCGACATTGTGCACTTTTTGGATGGAAAAAAAGTATTAAATATGCGACAGATTTTTGTGACTGTCACCGCTACGCAAATTGATCGCAAAGTCACACAACTCGAGAATCGCTCGACGGATCGTGACGTATGAAGTCTCGTTGGAAAGGGGAGAGGGTAAATCGTACAATGGCAAAAAAAGCAAACATGGTGGCATTGCCAAAATGGTATTACATCATATCTCCTTTGCTACTAGTCCGATTGGAGCGTGTGATCCGTTAAGTGAAAGAGGAAAGGATAAAGATTATACTAAGATAGAAAAACAAACAAAAGTGACTGCCAAAAGAGTACACACAGCATCTTGGCTATTAATGAGTGTATAGTTACATGCGAGATATCACAGGGCACTATGGATGAAAATAGATTTACTATAATATAAATCTTGATTGAGTACAAAATAAATAACTGATCGAATCCTAACATGTGACATAGCAAATGAAAGGGGAGGATATAACGAATATATTAAGATCTAAAAAACAAACAATGCTAGTATTAAAAGGACATTACACAGCATCTTTCGTAGCATCTAATGAAGTTAGATACGAGATTTCATAGGGCACTATGGATGAAAATAGATTTACTATAAGACAATGTTACATTTCGTTTAATTGGTTCCTAAACAAGCGAAATCCAAAGACGAATTACTTTAGCGTGGAACCTTTGGAAAATTGCGAGACACTTAGGGCTAACATACCAATTAGCCTCAAAAGAAAAGTATTTGACCAATGCGTATTTATTACCGGTCTGACCTATGGGGCGGAAACTATGACACTGTGTGTCAATCAAATTCTAGAATATTCACATATGACGAGGGTGTAAGAAGTACTCTACGGAGAATTGTTCATTGTGAATTTTTCATGAAAAATTTGCCGCCATTCTTAAAGTATATACATAACTTCATACAAGGTAATGAGAATATACAGCCGTTGTCTCTTTCTACTTTATACAGATTTCTGAAAGATATTGGATTTGTTTATAAGAAACGTGGCCGAAAAAGCATCATGGCGGAGCGAGAGGATATTATTCATTGGCGCCATAATTATTTGAGAACTATACCACGTTTGCGAAAAGACCATTGCAATATCATATATTTGGACGAATCGTGGGTTAATGTTGGCCAATCTATAAATTACGAATGGTGCAATACTACGATACAAAACAGTCGTGATGCTTTTCTCAAAGGTTTAAGTACTGGCTTAAAAGCACCTACTAAACGAGGTCCACGATATGTTTTATTGCATGCAGGTTTTTCAGGTTTCCTTCCTGGCACACAGCGTGTTTTTCTGGCAAAGAAAAATGATGGCGACTATCACGATGAAATGGATGCCGCATATTTTGAGTCGTGGTTTAAGTAGAGATTAATATCAAATTTACCAAATAATGGTCGCAGGAATGTCATTGTAATGGACAATGCATCGTACCACTCCCGTAAAGAGAGATTGCCTAACAATTCCTGGAATAAAGCTGCAATCAAGAAATGGCTAGTGGAAAAAGACATTTTTTTTCGAGGAGTGTTATTTGAAATCCGAGCTATTAGAAGCAGCGCGTGCTTTTAAAGATCAATACGATAAGTATCATCTTGATGAGTATGCTTCACAACGTAATGTTTATATTTTAAGGCTTCCTCCATATCACTGCGAATTGAATCCTATAGAAATGGTGTGGAACCAAGTTAAGCGATATGTAGGTACCCATAATACCACTTTTAAAAACGACGAGGTACGCCAGTTGATCGACGACGGTTTCGCACGCGTCACAGAGCAAAATTGGCGCAATTATGTCACTCATGTTGTTGAGAAAACGGAAACTGAGATGTGGACTGCGGACAAGCTGCAAGATGACGTAGACCAATTGATAATACACGCGAACACAGGAAAGAGTAGCGGAAGCGAATCCGACATCTCGGATGTAGAGGTCGACTTTAGTACAATTAATTAAATATCTGTGAGTAACCTCGATTATTTTACACTGTATAACCAATAAAATGCATTTACCAGTCCAATCAGAGTATGGGCTTTTGCACGATCCTTTTATGGGATATTGGGCTGGGCGCACGGAAATCGAGTTCCCGGAGGTTCCACCGTGTATATTTATAGCTATCAAGAAATGTAATTTAAAATATATTTGTTAGTTTAATAAAGTATAAATATAATATAATGTTAAATAACTTACGCTATAAACCTTATACCTGCTCATCTGGTCAAGTGTGGGCAAGGAAAACCATTATCCCATATGAAATAACACAAGGTTTAGCTGAAAACTACCAGGTTGCTAGGCCAAGGAACTAGGTAAACTTATGTTGTGTGTAGAAAAATGCGAGACTGCATTATGTTTTAACAAGGACAAAAACTGCACTTCAGATTTCCACAAAAAAAAATTTCATAGTAGGTGTTAAAATTTCGCAGTGATTCAAGTGCGCAACTTGTTTTTTTAATAACATCGCCGGGATTAAAAAATGTGCAAAGCTTTTTCGATTTTCCCGTTCCTGATAATTTTTCACATATTTACAAAAGAAAAAGTTTTTCTTGGATATTGGGCTGGTTGCACGGAAATCGAGTTACCGGAGGTTCCACCCGGTATATTTATAGCTAGCAAGAAATGTAATTTAAAATACATTTGTTAGTTTAATAAAGTATACAGTTTTATAATAAAATTCTCGCTAAAAACTTAAGGTCTTTTTATTCAAATTCATGCCTCTTATTTGGCTACTTGAAGGCAATTATTTTATCAATATATTATTTTGTAATAAATAACAGAGCCGGGCGTAGAGATCTGGGTACGGTTCTGTGACTACCACTTGGACCTGTTTGTATCGCCAAGCACAAGGCGTGAAATCCGGCAATTGTGCATTCGTATATTAGCCGTAGTGCACTCTCGGTGTGACATTTTCTATAGAAGAAATATTCGAGAAGCTAGAATTTACTATGTTTTTGTTTTTAGGTTCTCAGTGTACCTAACTCAGAGATAATAATAAATTTATATGGAAATATGTGCTGCTCCAAATATAAATATTTATAGTCATTGTGCAAATTTTAATTTTGCGATATTTTATGATTTTAACTACCTAATAACTATTAACAACACAAGCGAAAGCAATCGCTTGGGCCCGATAGAATATTTTCCAACACCAATACTCTCGGTCTGTATCTATGTCTGTATAATGCACGCAATTTATTATCTATCTAGTATTTTAAGTTTTCAATCATTCAAACGAACGCAAACAGTGAGGATGCATGGCATATATCGGTCCATATCGGTCCTCGTCGCAAGTGAGGAACAACCGAGGACCGAAAGTAATGAGAGAAAGTATTAGCTGTGAGATTTTGTTTTGATTTAATCTAGATCGGTGCAGTGGGTGGTCGATCAATGGATTTTTATCATGAATCCTTATGAAAAGGAGACCAAAAAAGTGGCCTCTGATGGCGGACATATCCGGAAATGCGAATGCGCCAAATTTAAATTTTCCGACACTTATCAACAGTAGCTATATAACATTTTTCAGAATATGTCTTAGACGAGAAAGTTTTAATTAATTATTAATGATAAGAGTCTAAAATGCGACACAATTGTTAAAAAACTTCAATATAAATAAGATTTCATGTGGCATTTGAGACAAACAATAACATAACCCAATTAAATTTGATGTCAAACAAGGAGAGCGACTCTCTTTCCTTGTTTAATGTGGCCTCTAAAGATCGCACTTACTGTCTAACAATATGTTTGCCCCCACTACCTTTACATTCCCTCTTTTGTATTTTGCTCGATGGTGTGTGTAGAGTAATTGTCTTGATACTTAGCAAAGTCGACGTCATTGTCTTTGCTAAGAGACGCTAATTGTATCCGAACGTCTGCGGTCCCTCCGGTGTGTACCGATCACACAAGGATAGAAATTATTTTCATTTATTAATTTTTTTTTTAATAAACGAAAATTTTCACCCAGGTGGGATTCGAACTCACGACCTTTAGGTTTAAAGGCAGGCGCTCTTACCACTGAGCCACATAGGGGGTCAGTTTTTACTTAAATGATCCCAAAACCGGTCCTGCAACAGTTTGCAGGTTTTAAATTTGCATTCATGACAGTGACAGTGACATATAAATATGTCATATAAATGTAGGTTAGGTGGTGGTTAGGTTTAAATTTAAACTGATTTTAAATTTTAAACTTAGTTTAATAAAAGTACTAGACAGCAAGGTAGGTGTTTTAAACACTGCTTTGCCCAATAAGCAACAAATAAACTATTGTAATTATTTCGGTAAGAATTAAAAAATTGTATTATTTCCATAATTATAATAGTAAGTATTACACACTATTATTCAAAGTGAATAATAATAATAACAGAACATTAGATATTGACGCCGTTAATTTAACTAATATAAAATAGTGGTTTATGGCAAACCTTCATCATTCATAAAATATCAACATAAATTTTTTTGTAAATATTCAATAAAATAGTTAATAGTTGAGTACCATACACAATATGAAGAAAACATGTTTAATTCATTTTTACTTCATTTTAATGTTTATAGCGGATTATAAGTTCATGTTATTAAAAAGAATGGTTCACATAAAATGCAGAGACATATTCTATCCATTTAGCGAGGTTAAGAGATTCCAAATAAAAGATGAACAAGTTCCTTGGTCAGTCATTCTTAATGAATATGATCCACCTGAATACAACTCAAAGGTTCTCATTAATAAACCTTGGGCGGATCCCCCTATTAACGATAGCATTTTTAATCCAAAGTGGAATCAATTAGATGGAAAAATTAACAGGCAAAGCCATACAGGTTTGTTGGAGAATTTTTTAGCTTTTTTAAATAATTAATCTAAAATGTTGTTTATGAGCGTCTACTGATCCAGTAAAATGTTGTATAGGAAACAAGTTTACATATCTTACTTACTTTGTTAATCCATTTGTGAACTATTAGAAGAATAAGTTAGAGGAATTATTAATGACATGAAACATTTTTTATCTTTATGCTCTGTTCCCGTTGATGGGTTTTCATGGAAATCAAATGTGATTTTGCCCACATTGAATTTTAAATATTTAATATTTTACATTTCTTTAATTTATAGACACATGCAGGACTTTCAAACCTGCAAATATCATATTTATCCTGTCAATCTGGTCTTCTAAACAATGGGTTTGTTCATATTCCTATATTATATCTATTTAACCTTGTGTTGTGGTGAATGGATTTATTATCGCGAGTCATATAAACACAAACACTGTGTGTTGTTTAGTTAATTGTAGAAATTTTGAGACTTTCTCAGATCTAATAGAATATACAGCCTTAACTTACAGACCAGAAATAGTGGATTTGATCTGTGCTACTAAATGCTTTTAAAAATTCCCTTCATGTGTTTACCTAATACAGTTTTTATGTAGCAAAATAAACAGTACTGAAATGAATATTGAAATGTTTATTATTATTTATATATTTAGTATACATATGATATAGCTTTGCAAACATTATTCATGAGGATGTTATTGATAAAAAAGATGTTCAACATGTTCTCTATTCAGTTTCAAGTTTTCATAGCTTTCATAAAGGTTCTCAATCATGTAGGTGAACAAAGGTTGTTGAATGACACCAAAGAAAACTTAAATTTTAGTCCACAATTCTGGATGTCAGATGGTGAATTGGTATGAAAAACAGCCTCCTTCAGCATTCAACATGTGTACGCATTAGGCCTGGTGAGTGTCTGACTATGTGGCAGGTTGCCCTATCCTGCTGAAACTATTGTTGATTAAGTGGTATGTTCCTGCATGACAGAATTACTGAAGATCATGTGGAAATGGTGTGATCTCCATAGTGCTTCTGATTAACAGTTAACGCTGTTCCATTGTTTGCTTTAATGAAATACAGACCCAATATGCCATGTGTGGATACAGCACACCAAATGGTAACACAGTCAGTGTGAAGAGGGTGATCAGTGATTACGTTGGGGCAATTGAATCCAAGAAAACGTGTTGTCTGCTTCTTAATGCCTCAGTTTAAATAAGTCTGGCTTTCATCGTAAAACAAAATATTTGATAAGAACGACACATTCTCATAATACATAGCTAACACACGTGCGCAGTATTCAACTCTTACACGTTTATTAGCTGCTCATAGAACGCTGTCCGGTTTTTATTTTGTATGGAAACCTGGGCGATCGAGCACTGTTATTCAATTTTAATGATGTTCTTCTGAGGCTTACGGTGATTAAGAACACACCCGTGATTCGTATTGGTTATATACGTCACCTTAATCTTGGCACACTTCTCATACTACGAAAGTTGTACTCCACGATAAAAACTTGAGAACCATTCTGACGCACCTAACATTATTACGACATGCAAATACGTTATAACGACGTTCGGAAACTACTCAGTACATTTCGATGCAGATAAAAAATTTAATGCATACACATTTCAGTACATTTATATTGCTGCGTACCATATATAATACAAGTTTCTCCCTGTTTCTAAGTGAGCTTTTTATAAAAATTGCTGAAAGTTACATTGCACAAAAAATGGAGACATCATGATTAAATTAGAAAATTGATATTTTAAAGTATCCCCAACAGCTGTGTATGTGTCATTCATAGATATTTTTAATAAAAGCCATAACAAATTAAAATATTGTTACACATCGATAGAGAAATGATAAAAAACATTTTTATTCACCAACAAATAATGAAATATTTGTTTGATAAAGAATAATCTGAAACAGGTTGTGGACAATAATAGATTTATTTTCCTTCGTTTTCAGCTGAACATCTCTCATCATCCAAAGATTATATTTTGCTTCTATCCTTTTGTTGTGTAAATTCTATTTTGTGGTCAGATTCATATAACTTAAAATATTTTATCCATTCAAAATCAGAATCTAATCGTTATAATTCTGTAGAGATTTGAAATTATACTAAAATATAAATGGAAAGAAGGGTTCTTGTGCATAGACAGGAATTTTCTTTTTTCAGGTACTTACAACATTGTTGATGGCAGACCACTAAATCCAGAAGGAAGAACAGGAATTACAGGAAGGGGTGTTCTAGGTAAATGGGGACCAAACCATGCAGCAGATCCGGTTGTTACAAGGTGGAAAATGGATAACAACTTAAAAGTCATAAACAAGACTACAAATTTACCCATTCTTCAGTTCTGTGCTATTCAAAGAAAAGATAGTAAACAGTGGGCTATACCAGGAGGTATGGTGGATCCAGGAGAAAAAGTAAGCTTAATAAAATTTTCCTATAAGTTTCTTTCTTTAAATTGTTTTAAATTTGTACCTAAAATTGTATATGAACCATTTCATTATTTGCTCATTGTTAATTTCAATTTGATCTTTACACCATGCCTCTCAAAGATAAAGGAGCATGAAGTTTCCAGTTTTTACCCAGTTCTTATTTCATTTTAATGATAATAATAATAACATGACGCTTGGATGCGTACAAACATTTTTCTGAGATACTCGAGTATACCACATCATCTATGGCTCAATAACACGAAAAGAGCACCCTAAAGCTCAATTCTTCTGATACATATGAAAAATGTGCAAAACTTGAAAACGCTCAACATAAATACGTAGGCGGTTCAATAAGTATTTAGCCTCACCGCCTAATGACGCCACTATCGTAAGAGAAATCTATCATGTAATATGTTCTCAGAGACATCATCATCATTGATGATGATGTCTCTGAGACATAGACAACCCTTTCTGGGTCCTGGCTTGTTCTAGGATTTTCCGCCATTCTGTTCTGTTCCTTGCTTTGTTTTTCCAGTTGGTAGTCTTAAGTGTTTTCAGATCTTGTTCCACTTGTTCCATGTATCTAATTTTGGGTCTTCCCTTTGGTCTTCTCCTTACTAGTGTTTGCCTCATTATATGTTTTGGCGTTTCAGTCTCCAACATCCGTTCAACATAGCCCATCCAGCGCAGATGTCCGATCTTTATGGTTATGATCTCGGGTTCATTGTATGCTGTGTATAGTTCAAAGTTATATCTTCTGCGCCATATGTCATTTTCCTTTACCCCCTTATATATGTGTCTAAGGATTTTTCGTTCAAATGTACCTAATAGGTTCTCATCGCTTTTCGACAATGTCCATGTCTCTGATCCATATAGATACAAGGACCGGTTTTATCAGGGTCTTGTATATTTTGCATTTGGTTTTTCTTGTGATGTTGTTAGATCTTTAATCAGTCCATTATATGTATGTTTTATTAGCGATATGTATTCTTCTCTTAACTTCTTCACTGATATTGTTATCTGCGGTAACTAGTAAACCTAGATATGTAAAACTTTTCACGCTTTCGATGTTATAGTCTCCTATTGCTAGATTCTGTAGGTTTCTTTCGCCTGTCGATTTACTGAACGTTGGTTTTTATTTCGTTAATGTTTAGGCCACTGTTTTGTGCCGCTATTTCTATCGCATTAAATGCTTTTATCATCTCTCTTTCCCTTCTAGCTATGATATCAGCATGTTCTCGTAGACAGCTAATGTCAAAATTTCAGCCGAATCGGACTTTGTTTTGACAGTATGTGAAAAGGGCGAATCCTCGAGTCACAGGTCGCTAACTGAAGGTAAGCGAGACAGCTGAGACAGTAGGCATTTCAAAAGACCGTGTGGGTCATATACTGCATGAAATTTTGATCATGAGTAAGCTGTCGGCATCATGGGTGCCGCGTTTGCTCACTCCGGTCAACAAGCGCATCCGTGAGACCACTTCAGAGCAGTATATAAGCGTAATCCGGAGGAGCTTCTGCGCCATTTTGTAATCTTCGACGAAACGTGGCCACAGTTCTTGGATTTAAAGTTGTGATCTACATGGACTACCTGGAGAAGGGGAAGACGGTCACAGGGCTCTACTATGCCGAATTATTGGGCCGATTCGACGGCTAATTATAGAAGAAAAAAAGTGCTCTTCCACCATGACAACGCTCCGGCTCACACTTTCACCATCGCCATGGCCAAATTGGTAGAATTGGGCTATGAAGTGCTGCCCCAAGCTCCATCCATCGGAGCTTGGGATAACTTTAAAACCTCAATATCATGCTTGTGCAGTATTGTGAAACTGCAATGTAATAACAGTACAGTATACTTACCAAATATAATTTTATGTTAATTGAATGCAACACTAGATAATGTTCTTTAATACTTAGTGCACAGTAAGCTGGCAAACTAATCTGTATTACTAATCATATAGAATATAAAATGGACAATGCTTCTGATAAACTAAATTTTATTTAAAATGTTGATGACTGCTGATTCAAAACCTTTAAACAACTTCAAAGAAATTTGAAGAAACTAAACAAAGCATTTCAAATAAGTGCAAAGTTGTTTGTTTTTTGAAATTGCAATTGAAACCACAGTTAAAAAATTAATTTTTCTATTTTACCATTTTGTATAGCACTAGCAGAAAAAAAGAGCTTATTTTGGCGCCTGCAGGCCCGTTATCACCGGCCCTGCCTCTAATGATATACATACTTTTCCATTAAAATATCACCATTAAAGGGTGTTTTTTTCATCAAGGCAACATCTGTATATATTTTTCTAAGCTTAAATTAAATTTTAACTTGAAAGTTACACATTTTTAAGACTTTATATGGTTCTCTCAAAGTTTTCGGTAGACAGTTGTTATAGAAACGTTAGTATTCCATGCACATTTCTTAAAATATTTTTCACGATCTTTTATGAAGAAAAACAACCAAGTTTAAACCAATTTACCAATGTAGAGTTAATATTTTTAAAGTGTCCTTAAAAATTATAATTAAACTTATTTAAAAGTATAGGTTTTATATAGCGGAAAAGTACTAACGGTGAATTTATATCTTGTAGATTATTTAAAAATAAGCATTATCAGCAAATCTGACTGACGATAACTTGGTAAAAGAAAATAAGTTTATAAAGTTTAAATATGAGTAGTGTATTTGTCTAAATCCATACTAACAGAAAACCACGTGTTTTATATAAATTATTTAACTGACCCATTTGTATCACAACGTTTGTCTCGCAAGAATTTTTAATCTACGTTTATTTTTATTTGCTGCTTCCTTTTGGTCCCTTTTACCCGTTCTTCTTCTTCTATTTCCATGACCAGTTTGATCGGTGGATATTACGCTACCTACCACATTGGTTATCATGGCTTTATTTACAGCTGCTCTAACTGATTACGTAGACTAAGTCTAAATAATGATGTGTTCTTGGTTCATCTGTGCAAGAAACTCCCTATTTCTAACTCTGCCTTCTAGTTTATCTTTATTATTTTTATATATTATTCACAGCTCTTGTACATACAGCCTTACTTGGCGTTCACGCCTCTACTTATATACAAACTGTCATTCTAACCCGATGATCAAGACCAAGATGTCTGTAGGACGTTGCAACCATCAAACAACCCATCAGAAACGGTGGGTGCCAATGGATAATAATATAACTACATTCGAAAGTTGGAAACCAATGTAGAACAATAAAACTCATAACTTTCTTTGGGAGCCAATTGTTAGGCCTCATCTAGTTCGGTTTCTCAGATGTGAAGACATCTTATCTTAGAAGTAAATCAGAAAAATGAGATTGGCTAGGACAAATAAACTAAGGTATTAACTAATCTTATTTATTAAACATAAAAAAATATAAAATTCAAATTTTAATATTAAATTAAAATAAAAGTTAATATTAACTAAAGTCGGGCCCACCGAGAAGGCGGTACAGCCAGGGCACGGCGATGTAAGGGGCTCGGCGTCGACCAGACCAAAGAAGTAATTTTTACTGAGCAAAGAAATTACCTAGAATTAAAAACAAATTTAAACTACATAACAAAATAACAGCAATAAATCACAGGAGTCAAATAATGTAGCGGAAACATTTGCCTACCACATCGGGTATTACTTATAGGGGGTTGTAACTGGGGACAGAAATTACTAGACTGGAGATAGGGTAAGCAAACAAACCGAAACGTCTGCGAACGGCTACTCTTGGTTTGGTTGGAGAGCTGGGTTGTAAGAAAGTGAATAAAACAGGGATTGGAAAGGGGTAACTACAAAATGAGAAATCAAAAAGTACTTACATGGATTTCCTGGACAACACAACACAAGAAGGTTCCTAAACTATTTAAATTGGACGACGTTTACAACAATCTTCCTGCTGGATGGAAATAAAGGCTTTTCTTTCCTAAAAAATATAAAAAGGGTTAGAATCTTTTTAAAGTAAATAATACTACACTTGGTTTAGGGAGAAACATCACATATTTATTATTACTTCACCATAAACATTTAATTCAAATAAAATTAACAAAATGCAAACACAACTTACATTGGTGCTATTCATTTACAACAAACTCTAGACGTTGGGGACATTATAAGAATTTAAATTATTATTAAATTGAAAATATCTAGATTTTTCAAAAAAGCTTACATTGAGGTAAACTTTGAAACACAAACAAAACAATTTAAAATTTATTGTTATGTACTAAATGTCCGAAGAAGATAATGCTAACTGTGATATGTCAAGATTGAAATATCAAAACTTTTTGAAATATTAAATAATTGTAAAATTGTTTGAATTTAAAAATATGGCAATTAGGCAATCCATAAAATTTATAATTTTATTTATTACAATTTTTAAACTTGTCATGAAAGTAATTATTAATGAAAACTGTCTATTTTTATTTAGTAAAATTTCAATAAAAAGTACCTTGCATCAACTGGCTGATGTATTTCCTTTAAGAAATTCTTGGGATTAGAATTGGATTAACTGCACCGCAAACAAACACAAATGCGTCTCACAAGCTGCAATGTGGTCTGAAATGACCACGAAGAACAAATAGACGATTCTTTGAAGTTGGGCAGTGGATTCGGGCATCGGATTATCTTGTTGCAATCTTCAAAAACTACGCCACTTAAGTTCTTGCTCGAAAACCATGTGGACCTCTTAAATTGTTGTAACGCTGTTTTGAAATCTCCCACAGTAGATACAATACAACACATACAACAAATGGGTGATTAATTCAACAAAACTGCCACATTGACATTGATTAAATTCACCTCTCCACAATAGAAATTTTGCTGGCTTTTTA